>OZ018389.1:65556120-65950836 GCA_963969525.1 Ontholestes murinus
CCTTTAAGTTAATTCTTTTCAACAAGAATAATGAATATGTGCCTTGAACTCTGTTATTTTCGAACGCGTGTACTTTTCAAAACACTGAACTTTTTCTTTTATGGTGTAAGCTTGTAAAACACAAATGGTATATAATAAAAACCCTGACTCGGTAAAGAATTTATGTTATCTATATAACAGATGTGTACGGCAAAAAAATCTATGCCCATCAATTAGTTCCGCTCGAAAATTCAAAAATATACCAGTCATATTTTCTCATTTTACATTTCACTATAGTTGCACCCTTTAGTATTATATTTTATATACAATTGGAATAATTTAAAGTTATCAGTTTGTTTTTAGAAAATATAAATTAAATAATGTAACACATAAAAATTTATAAAATGGCTATCGGCTATAGGTATTTCTTCTTTTTAAATTGTAACATACCTTTCCCTTCTAAGAGAATCAAAAACATTTCATCCTTTCAAAATACCAATTTACAATTAACTTTTAGAACTATTTAAAAATAATCAATAATTTTTATTTATTATTTACAAAACGTACAATTGTTTTTAGCAACTTTATTTTGTAAGTAAAATTGTATAAATTTGTTAAGAATACTGTTTTATTTGTATTTATACATTCTTCGTTATTGTTGATGATTTTATTTTATAATAATATCATATTATACATTTTTTAATGAAAATAGAAAGAATTAATTTCTACCCATATAATAGTAAATGCGATTTTAAATAAAAATAACAATTACATTGTATATAATACTCGGCACTTAAACTGTCCCTTTCTTGTCGCGGTACTAGTATGTCGAGTGGGCCCGATACCAGATGTGTACGGCAAAAAATGCCGAGGCCCAAATCCATCCCGACCGAACAAAATTTATGACTTGTTTACACTTGTTGAAACCACTAAATGCATGTAACGAAACATGAGACGAAAAATCCATGGGACGGGATGTCCATGATCCTTTCGATTAACGTCGCTATCTTCGCATCATGTATGATATGATAAAAAAAGTTTAAATTTGCTAGATTACTTCACTTTAAAGCCTCAGTTGATAATTAAATAATTATATATGATATAATATAATAATAACAATAATATTTATTGTTGTTTTGTGTATCATACGTTCGTTAAAATCACTAAGTTTTCAGAGACATCAACGATGGATTAGATGAGTAACCCTCAATATAAAATGGAATTAACTTCTTCTGGTATATTATACACTGAAGGTTGTCACATTTTATTCTTGTAACCAACGAAAAATTATTTATAAAGTATTTTTACATACGTATAGATGACACCTTTTTTCATATGCTCAAAGTAAATTGAAGTAACATTATATTTATGATGAGTTTTTTGCAGTATTTACTGATTATTTTAACAACGCTTACTTTTCGAGATATTACTACTGACTTATGTTTATTATATTAATTTATTTGTTACATTGACATTTGTTGTTCAGTTTGCTATTAAAACTGATATCAGTGAGGCAGTAACCGCTTAGTAGGTAGCTAGTTTTTGGATAGTGAAATACTTTATCAAAGTGGATAGTAAAAAATAAATATTTCCCTTTTTAATGCCAATCTTATAAAAATAAAATTATTATTATTAGTATTAATATTTAAAAGTTTATATTCAGATACCAATAAATTTGAGAACGAAAATTCTACTGAAGATATTCTTAGCTAAGGAGTATTTTCGTTTGATTTGTGAATACATTGAATATACATTTATATTATTATGATTAATTACATTTTCATTTGGAAACAACAGGTAAATTGTTATAAATATTTTAACTTTTATTTAAACAAAATTTTTGTAATTATTTTGGTTTCAAGAAGAAAGTATATTCTTTTTAAAATTTTATCAAAATCAGAATTAGGAATAATAAAATAAGTAAATTACTAAGATAGTGCTTTTACGTTCACAGGATTTCCGATATAAAAGCAGATAATATGATTTAATGGCTACATTATTTTTTATCAATATACCTATAATTGAAAGGAAACTGTTAGTTGTTAAAGTTAAAATCATAGGCGTTTTATCACAATTTCATATGGCGACAGTTCTGAATTAACATTAAAGGCCTTGGTAGGCAAGGTAGGGAATGGGGTTCGTTCAAAAATTTAATGTTAAAAAAAATATTGTATTATATTAATTTTTAATTGTTTTATTTTTAAATTTTCATACATTAACAAACAAACAAATGGTAGATGACAGTTGAGAGATAACAATTGACGGAGAAAAAATGATAGATTACAGTTATTAGATGTCAGATAATTTATGATGATATTATTTTTAGTTTAATACTTTTAACCTTTCAAAATGTATGTAAACTGTTCTTAAACTAAACATTATAAGGAATTTAAAATTATTTTTATTCAAAAATGTATTGATAATTTAATCAAAATAATAATTCATATGTCATATTATATTTTATTGATTGGGAACATATTGGAGACTACCTATCTACTCTGCATATAAAAGATCAAACTAGTATTATTATTTATTTATTCCAATATGCTTACATAATATTCCAAAATTGTATATCAAATCCATTAATATCAACAAAAATTTCAATCACATATGGAAAGGGCAGAGTTCACAATATAGCGTTCTTCCACTCGTACCAACTCTTTCTTCCATGAGAGACTTCCTTCTTGAAGCTCATCTCAGAATATTTTCTCTTTGTTTTGGCCAAATGCGGCATATTATATCCTCAAAAGGATTTTACACAAATATGTGATTTATGTCATCTTGACATTTCTATTTAGAAAAATATGTTTTACACAAATGACACATACAGAAAACAGATAATAATATATAAAAGATGGGGATGAGAAATGATATATGTTAGTTTAGAACAGATGACAAATGTTAGATGATGCTTTATAGTTGACAGATTACAGTTAAGAAATAACGTAACATATGATATATGGCAGTTGACACATTGAAGTTTAAAGATAACAGTTTCTACAAGATGATAATTGACAGATGTCAGTTGACAGTTGACCAATGACAGATAACAGATAATAAATGATACATGATAGTAGATAGAATATACATGTCAGATAATAGATGATAAATAACAGTTAAAATTACATTTTTTTTATTTCAAACTACTAATGAGTAGATGAATGGTTTTACAGATGACTGATAATGGCAGACAAATTACAGAAAATAGAATAATAGATACAAACAGAGAAGATATAATAGATGACGGATGATGCATGATACATGTAGTTGTAGATGAAAGTTGATAAATGTTGATCATGTTTGGCAGTTGACAGATTATAGCTAACAGATAATCTAACATATGATAGATGAAAGTTGACAGATGAAAGATGGTAGTTGACAGGTAACAGTTTAAAGATGATCGCTGAAATATGATAGTTGTCAGAAAATATTTGACAGATAACAAATAATAAGTTATAGTTAAAAATGATAACTATTTTTAAAACTATTAATGAGGAAAAATTGTTTTTCAAATGACTGATAATGATAGACATTAAACAAAATAGATAATAGAACAATTGATAATAACACATAAGAGATGATAGATAAAGATGATGCGTGATGATAGTTGACAAATGATGAATAATGCTTGACAGTTAATAGATAAAAGTTAACAGATAACGTAAAATATGATAGATAACTGTTGGCAGATAACAGTTTAAAGATGACAGCTGAAAGATGATAGTTGACAGAGGTCAGACAGATAACAGATAATGGTAAATGATAGTGGACAGAAAATACATAACAGATGATGAATTATAGTTAAAAAATGACAATTATTTTTCAAATTACTATTGAGAAAAAAAAATTACAGAAAATAGACGCTAGAATAATAATTAAAAAGATATAAAAGATAATAAATGACGAATGAAGAATGATAGTTTTAGATAACACTTGAAAATTTATAGATGAACCTTGGCAGTTGATAGATTACAGTTAAAAGATAACGTAACATATGATAGATGACAGTAGACACATGACAGATGGCAGTTGACAGATAGCAGTTTAAAGATGACAGCTGATAGATGTTAGTTCAGATGATAGTCAGTTGTCAATTGACAAATGACAGATAACAGCATATAGATGATTAATGATAATTGACAGAACATACATGTGAATTATAAGGTTAAAAGTTAAAAATGACAAATTATTTTCAAACTACTAATGAGAGAAGAGAGAATAATAAAAGATAAGAATTGATAGATGACAGATGATGCATCGTCGTTGTAGATAACAGTTGACAAATCATTGATGATGTTTGGTAGTTTAGTTAACTGTTAACAGATAACGTAACATACGATAGATGACAGTTGACACTTAAGAAATGACAGATAACTGATAATAGATGAGAAATGATAGTTAACAGAATATACATAACCGATAAAAGACGATAAATAATAATTAAAATTTACAATTTTCTTTTAAACCACTGCATGAGAGAAAATGTTTTTACAGATGATTTGTAGATAACAATTTTCAAATGATAGATGATTAACAGATAACGTAACATAGATGACAGTTGACAGATGACAGAGAGCAATTGATAGTTTAGCGCTGACAATTGATAAATGATAGTTGACAGATGTCAGTTGATAGTTAAAAAATGACAGATAACAGATAATAGATGATAAATGATAGTTGACCTAAAAGATGATAACAGTTAGAACCGACATTTTTTTAACTAGTATGTGAAACAAAGTTTTACAGATGACAAATATTGGTAGACAGATGACACATTACAGGAAATAGATAATAGAATAATAGATAATGACAAATACGGGTTAATAGATGAGGTTTGAGAGTGAACAGATTACAGTTAGCAGATAACGTCTTATATCATAGATGACAGTTGACAGATGATGGCAATTTAAAAAAAAAGAGTGTTTAAAGATGACAGTTGAAAAACGATAAATGATGGTTGATAAAATATACATGACAGATAATGATGATAAATAACAGTTAAAAACGACATTTGTTTAAACTACTATACAGGGTTATTCACGCTATACGGCACGGAATATTGTGGCCAAAATACGCGACTTTCAAAAAGTTTCACTTTGGGGATATATAGGGGTCTATTAGGGCTACTTTCTAAAATTACTTTCATAATATACAGGGTGTCCCAAAAACCCTAAAAGTATCAAAGTTGTGTTTTTTTTAATGAAACACCCTGTATTTTATTGCATTTTTGGATCCTTCGATAAAAATAAGTGTGTGTTTTAATAAGGTTTTTATTACATAAACCATAAGGTTTTTGAAATAATTTGAATTTTGTAAAAATTTAACCTAATTTTCATGTTTCAAATACTTAAAAAATAATTAAGTTATGCATACCAAATTTACACTGAAATGTAACAATAGATCATATTTTATTTTCCAAATATAATAAACTTGACATCTTATGCCGGATGTAAAAAAAATTGGAATTAAACAAATGAGAAATGATAGATAACAGATAGTAGATGATAAATGAATATACATGACTGATAAGAGATGAAAAGTGATTGTTAAAAACATTTCTTTTAAAATACTATATGAGAAAAAAAAGTTTTAAAGGTGATAATGGTAGGCTTAAAATACATTACAGAAAATAGATAATATAATAATATACAATAACAAATAAGAGATTACAGTTAACAGATAATCTAGCATATGATAGATGACAGTTACAGTTAATAGATAACGTAACTTATGATATATGACAGTCGGCAGACGACAGAAGTTTAAAGATGGCATTTGAAAAATGATAGTTGACAGATGTCAGTTGACAGTTGACAAATGACAGATAATAGAATATAGTTAATAAATGATAGGTGACAGAATAAACTTGATAGGTATAAAATGGTAAATAAAATTTAATGTTTGGTTAAAGTTTTCAACTAGCAATAATCGCATTTTAGATAACCCCATCGGTTACGATATCGCCACTTATTATTATTTCACCACTAATCAGAAAAAAAGGTTGACAGATTGCACATTATAAAAAATAGATAATAGAATAATTGATAATAACATATAAGAGATGATAGATGACAGATGACGTATGATCATTGTAGATAACAGTTGAAAAATGATAGATGATGTTTGGCAGTTGAAAGATTACAGCTAAGAGATTACGTATGATAAGATATATGACAGTTGATAAATGACAGATAGCAGTTTAAAGATGACAGCTAATAGATGATAGTTGTCAGATGTCAGCTGGCAGCTGACAAATAACAGATAACTGAAAATCGATAATAAATGATCATTCGCAGAATATACATAACAGATATAAGATGGTAAATAAACGTTAAAAGTGACAAATTATTTTCAACTACTAATGAGAAAAAAAAGTTTTACAGGTAACTGATAATGGTAGACAGATGACACATTACAGAAAATAGATAATAGAATAATAGACAGTAACAAATAAGAGATGATAGATGACAGATAATGCATGATAGTTGTAGATAACAGTTGACAAATGATAGATCATAGTTTGTCAACTGATTACAGTTAACAGATATCGTAACATATGATAGATTACTGTTAACAGATAACAGTTTAAAGATAATAGTTGACAGTTGACAAATAACAGACAACAGATAATAGATGGGAAATGATAGTTGACAGAATTTACATGACACATAAAATATGATAAATAACACTGAATTAAAAAATTCACTATGTTTTAACCACACATAATTATTGTAAAAATATTATATAACGTGTAGGCACAATTATACAAATCTTTTATCATTACTTGATAAAATATATTTTTAAACTCTAGTTTATTTTTAGGAATGTTAATATTCGGTTTTTTCCATTTTCAATTTATTAATTTTCAGTTTTTAATTTATTCATTTTTAGTTTTCCATTCTCAATTCTCAATTTTCGATTTTAACAAATTTTTGCAATTTGCACATATTTTAGTTTTTCGTGAATGTTTAACTGTTTTAATCGATTTTAATTGGTTTTCCTTTACAAGATTCTAACATTTAAAATATTTGTTCAATTATATTTGTGCTTTTAAGAAAATTAGCTGTATTTGACATTATATTCAAATGTTTTTGTTCATTTTTGTTCTCTAAGTTTTTATCAACATTCAATAATTTTATGTATATTTTTATTTAAAAAAATGTATTGATTATTTAATCAAAATAATAATTCATATGCCATCTTGTATTTTATTAATACATATACAAGTTCAAATTACTAATGAGAAAAAAAAATGTTTTACATAGATGACAAATTAAAGAAAACAGATAATAATAGATACAAGATGACAGATGACAGATGACACATGATATTTGTAGAACAGTTGACATAATAGATGATGCTTAATAGTTGACAGGTTTCAGTTAAGAGATAATGTAATATATGATATATATATATATATATATATATATATTATGACAGATGTCAGTTGACAGTTGACAAATGAGAGATAACAGATAATAGATGAAAAATGATAGTTGGCAGAATGCATATGACAAATAACAGATGATAAATTAGTTAAAAATTACAATAATTTTTCAAACCAATCATGAGAAAAAAAAGTTTTATAATTGACTGATAATGGCAGACAGATGACACATTACAGAAAATAGATAACAGAATAATAGATAAAAATAGAGAAGAGATAATAGATGGTGGATGTTGCATACTTGTAGATAATAGATGACAAATGATGGATGATGCTTGACAGTTGTCATATGGCAGTTGGCAGATAACACTTTAAAGATGATAGCTAATAGATGCTGGTTGGGCAGATGCCAATTCATAGTTGACAAATAACAGATAACAGATTTATTTATTTTTTTAACGAAAGCCATTTCAAAAATACATAAAATTTTTATAAACATATATACAATTCAAGACATTACAAACAGATTAAAAAGATAATAGATGATAAAGGATGATAAATAACAGTAATAAACAATTTTCTTTCAAACGTCTATACGACAAAAAAGTTTTACAGATTACTGATAATAGCAGAGAGATGACACAGAAAATAGATTATATAATAATAGATAATAACAGATAAAAGAAGATAGGTGACAGATGACGCATGATAGTTATAGATAATAGTTGATAAATGATGGATGAGGCTTGGCAGTTGACAGATTAGAGTTAACAGATAACGTAACATATGATAGATGACAGATGGCAGTTGACAGATAACAGTTTAAAGATGACAGGTCGCAGATGACAGATGTCAGTTGATTGTTGACAAATAACAGATAATAGATGATAAATGATAGTTGACAGAATATACATGGCAGATAAAAGTTGATAAACAACAGTTAAAAAGGACATTGCTTTTCAAAGTACTATATAAGAAAAACAAGTTTTACAGATAACAGATACTGGTAGATCGATGACATTTTACAGTAAAAGATAATAGAATAATTGTTAATAACATATAAGAGATGGTAGATGACAGAATGACAGAGGACTCATGGTCATTGTACATAATAGTTGACAAATAATAGATAATAAAAATATATAAGTCCTTTACGTTGTAGAAAATTCACCAATAATTAGAAAAAACACGAAAATATTTTCGTAAAATCTACAACAAATGAGTCATATTAAGACTACAAGAACAAATCACTTTTGAAACAACTACTTCTCTAGCTAATACCTTGACAGACATTGAATAATACAAAAATAATTTGCATCTAATAATAGATAATGCTTGACAGTTGACAGATTACAGCTAACAGATAACGTAACATATGATAAATGACAGTTGACAGAAGAAAGCTATGACTTAAAGATAACAGTTTAATAGCTGGTAGATGAAAGTTGATATATGTCAGTTGATAATTAGCAAATAACATATAACCGACAATATACGACAAATGATAGTTGACAGAAGATACATGACAAATAAAAAATGATAAATTATAGTTAAAAATGACAATTATTTTTCAAACTACTAATGAGAAAAAAAAGTTTTACAGTTGTCTGATAATGGCAGACAGACAGAAAATAGATATTAGAATAATAGATAAAAACAGGTGACAAATGATAGATGTTGCGTGGCAGTTGACAGATAGCAGATAACATATGATAGATTGCTGTTGATAGATAACAGATGGCAGTTGGCAGATAATCGTTTAAAAATGATAGCTGATAGATGTTAGTCGGACAGATGTCAGTTGAAGTTGACAAATGAAAGATAACATAACATATGATAGTAGTATATGATAGATGATAAGAATAGTTGACAAAAGATACATGACAGATAACAGATGATAAATTAAAAGAGAAGGAAAAGTTTTACAGATTTTACAGATGACTGATAATGGACAGATGACACATTACAGAAAATAGATAATAGAATAATAAATAATAATAGATAAGATAAGATAAGATTATATGATAGATGGCAGTTGACAGATCACAGAAAATATTTTAAAGATGACAGCTGATAAATGATAGTTGACACATGTCAGTTGGCAATTGATAAATGGAAGATAACAGATAATAAAAAGTAAAATATTATTTAAACTACTAATGAGAATTTCTTTTACAGATGATTGATAATTCTAGGCAGATGACATATTACAGAAAATAGATAATAGATAATAACAGATAAGAGATAGATGACAGATGATAGTTGTATATAACAGTTGGCAACTGATGGGTGATGCTTGTCAGTTGACAGATTACAGTTAACAGATAAGGTAAAATATGATAGATGACAGATGGCAGTTGGCAGATAACTGTTTAAAGATGACAGCTGAAAGATGATAGTTGACAGATGTCAGTCGACAGTTGAAAAATAACAGATAACCGATAATAGTTAATAAATGATAGTGTACAGAATATAAATTATAGATATGTGATGGTATGTAAAAGTTAAAAGTTAAAAATTATTTTCAAACTTCTAATGAGAAAAAATTAGTTTTACATGTTACTGATAATGGTAGACAGATGACACATTACAGAAATTAGATAATAGAATAAGTTGACAAATGATAGATGATGTTTGATAGTTGACAGATTATAGTTAACAGATATCGTAACATATGATAGATAACTGTTTACAGATACCAGTTAAAAGATGACAGCTGAAAGATAATAGTTAACAGTTGACAAATGACAGATATGTTTATGTTTACTTACTTTAATTCTATGCCAACAAAGAATAAACAAACATAAAATACATAAATAATACATTGGGCATTGAGTTCATCCTAGATGATCTCTCATTCGTACCTCGAAGTATTCTTCTGCTGACGCCCGTGCAGCAACGCACCATAAACTAATATTTAGGTGTATTTTAGCCTTAAATCCAGGTCTCCAATGTGGCAATTATATGTCAGATAAGGGATGAGAAATAATAGTTGACAGAATATACATGACAGATAAAAGATAAATGATAAATGAGAGTTAAAAACAACATTTTTTTAAAACTACTAATGAGAAAATAAGTTTTACAGTCGTCAGTTGTAATGTGTCACATTACAAAAAATTGATAATATGATGATGTTAGAATAATATATAATAACAGATAAGAGATGATAGATGACAGATGATGCATGATAGTTGTAGATGATGATAGATTTTGCTAGGCAGTTGACAGATTACAGTTAACAGATAACCTAATATATGAAAGATGACAGATGACAGTTGACAGATGACAGCTGAAATATGATAGTTGACATATGTCAGTTGACAGATAAAAGACAATAAATGATAGTTGATAGATAACAGATAATAGAAATCACCGATTTTTGTTTTGGCTTTCTTTTTTTATTTAATGTTTTTTTTAATTAACTATTAATAATTTTAATTTTCATTTTATTTTAGTTTCTTGAGAATTTTCAGTTATTCTCTGTGATATTAAGGGATCTCTTCCTCAAATTTCATTGATTATATTTTAAAATTAAATTTCTGCTAATGAACGTCATTAGTAGAAATATACATCATTTTTTAACTCTTTTTGAACAGTTTTTTTACCGAATTTTAAATGTTAATATTCAATTTTTTCAATTTTTAATTTTCATTTTTCAATTTCAACAATTTTTTGCAATTTTCACATTTTTTTAGTTTTTAGCGAATGTTCAACTGTTTTTATTGATTTCAATTGTTTTTCCTTTACAAGTTTCTAATATTTAAAATATTTTTTCAATTATGTTTGTGCTTTTAAAAAAATTAACTGCATTTGACACTATATTCAATTGATTTTGTTTATTCAAACAATTGCTTATTTAAATTAGAACTACTTAATAGTTTTTAACTGTTTCAGTTCTCTAAGTTTTTATCAACATTCAACAAATTTTATGTTTAGCAGATTTGGTTTATTTAAAGATGCACATTTTTTTGATTGTTTTCACAATTTCAAATGTCTTTTTTCAAATAATTTTTAAGTGTTATCATTTTTTATTGACATTTTTTTATTAGTTTTTATTAGTCTTGTGTTTTATTTATTCCTAATGATTTTAGGACTTTTATCAGTTTTTATAGTTAACTTTCAATTGTTTTCATTCGTCAAATTTTTCAATTCGCTTTTATTTATGTATCAATTTTAATTTTTTAATTATTTTCTGAAACGGCATTTAACTGATTTAAAAATTAAAACTGTTTTCTTAATAACGTTAATAAATGTTTTTTTTATAAATATTTAACAATTTCAATTGATTTGTGAAGTGACTTTCATATTTTTTTTTTAACAAATTCAACTGTTTATTTAAATTTCTTCTTCTTTTTCTATAAATTTCTAAGAGTATAACATGTTTTTGTAGTGGAATTTAATTAATATAGCGCTTTGAGCAATCTGGACATTTTTTTATTGTAAATTTCATTTGTCTTAGTTTCTTGGTCAATATTTAACTACTTTTGTAGATTTCAATTGTGTTTCCTTTTCAAGTTACTAAAATTAAAATTGTTTCTTCAATATATTTTGTGCTTTTAAAAATTTTAACCGCATTTAAAATTATATTCAACTGTTTTTGTTTATCTAAATGATTGTTTTTTTGTTTAAATGAGAACTACTGTAGTATTTTTAATTGTTTTCGGTCCTCAAGGTTTGGTCAACATTTAAGTACCTTCCTTAACTGTCTTTAACAGATTTTTTTTTTAATTTCTAAAAATTTCAATTGTTCTTCGAGAGTCAAGTATCACTTTTAGAGATTTATTCAAATAATTTTTACTTGTTATCATTCTTTTTATTGTCAGTTTTAACTGTCTTTTTCTATTAGTTTTCATTAATAATTTTTGAGTCACTGCTTTTATCGATTGGATCTCTTTTATTTCTAATGATTCTTTTCACTCGCTTTTATCTATTTATCAATTGCTTTTATTATAAATACCTACAATTTAAAATACTTTGTTTTAGCGTTATTCAGAAATTTTCTGAAGCGACATTCAATTAATTGAGCTTTTTAATAATCACTTAAATTATTTTCAATTATGTTCTAATATTAATTTAATATAGTTTTATAAATTATTTATTCTATCGTATTCTTTACCTACCACCATAAGCAATACAATGACCTATCGTATTCCTGACCTACCTTAATACACTACGCATTAATACGCAATATATTGTTGTTTTTATAACGATCAATAGATTTAACGTTGTTTTTTTTATTATCCTGCAGTTTCTACAGTTTGTATTAGTTTTTAGAGCATCGAAATAAATATTTTTAATTAATTTATTAACTAATTTGGCCAACGGTGAAATTATTACCTTTGTAATAGTTTTTTTAAACGTCATATCAAATACTGTTTACATCTCTACTATTTCTAGCTTTAAAACTTATTATAGCTTACGTCATATACTTAAAAAATGTAAAATATATTGTATTAGCTGCTGGATTACAACATAAACAACAAACAATTTGAACAACATTACAGGTAACGACTCACGCTCGGGAAAACTTAATTTGCAGTGATGCTTTTATTATTTTATTATCTGTCGGATGCTTTGAGTTTATTATATTCTACATTGTCTTGTGTTTAAAATTTAAGTTTTTAAGATACGCATTGTTTACTTTTAGTTTATTCAAAACTTTTTTTATAGAACCTACACTATTTATTCACAAAAAAATACTA
Source organism: Ontholestes murinus (assembly GCA_963969525.1). Taxonomy (NCBI): domain Eukaryota; kingdom Metazoa; phylum Arthropoda; class Insecta; order Coleoptera; family Staphylinidae; genus Ontholestes; species Ontholestes murinus. The sequence continues at coordinate 65,569,192 of OZ018389.1, forward strand.
CTATATTTTATTCATATTGTAACAGTCTAGCTTCACATTAATTGATTCATTAAAACACATTTAATGATATAAACGTTTAATGCTATTAAAAAAAGAATAGTTAGGTAAATACATGTCTCCGCTGCAAGTGTATGTATGTATGTATGTATCGATGTCGATGTCGAAGAAAGACGGAGAGAATGAGAGACCGGTTTCTTACCTTTGTGAGGAGAGACGTGTGGCCTCGACTGCCGAGACGATTATACTCTTAAATAATTACTACATGTACATACAGGGTGAAACATAAATAAAACATAATAAAAATATTAGTACAAAAAACCAAGCCTATCCACACGAAGGAGTTTATTAAGCTTTACAGTGCATAAAACGTACATATTTTTTACTTAAGTAAATGTAATAGAAATAATGAATTATTGATTAATACAAGTATTTTTGTTATTATTTTTTACTCAATATAACTTTAATTTAAAATTATAGCAAAACATAAGGAATTTTAATTTCCAATTTCCAGTAAATTACATTATTTTAAAGAATTATAAAAAATGAGAATTTTCAGTGGCCTATTCTTTAATTACCATTATTCAGCTTAAGTTAATTCATTTATTCTAGGGTTGAGACGGTTACTTAATGAAATTCCATCGTCAGTTTTATTTAATATAAAACACTTTATTTTCTATATTATATTATTATTATATTATTGATATACTTTTCACAAAACCCAAGAAACCGACTATACATACTAAAATCTTAATTGACAAATGGATAAAATAATTACAAATATGCAGTACATTTATTAATTAGATATCGACCATTACTCTTATACACTGCTACAGTTTTTTCAGGGCACAGAATACGAAATGTACCATGTATCAATTACCAATAGTACAACTGCTTAAATTAATCGTAAATATATCATAAATAATTAATTGGAGGTTGGAATGTTATTTACTTTCGTATACGCTGAAAGATTACAGAATATTAAATTATACGATTTCCAATAAACAACTTAATGACACTTAAAAAAAAATTATGTAGCCCTCGTATTAATGTTCTAAATATAACTCGAAACCATCGACTTTTATGCAAATGCCAAAGGCTCGAACGGAAGAAGGCGGAGTTGTCTCAGCCACTTTAACGTCCAATATTACCATCTTAATTAAACGAAAAATAAATTAATCCACCTCGGCCTAATGCGATTACGGCCCGATGTCGTTAAATCACGATGATTGATTTGAATTAAGATATCGATTTCTCGAAACGATTGAGAAAGTTCTAAAAAAAATGATAGTGTTGTCATTAAACACACTTATCGTATAATGTGAACTTAGAAGAATATATTAGAAAATTAAATAGTGATTTAGTTAAGGTTTTGTGTTGAAAGGCTTTATAATGGTGGATCTATAACGTTTATCAAAATGTAAGTCTATAAGAGCTATTTTCTCCTCCTCTTAGCAAGAAATGAAAGCTGAGTTGATTGGCGTTTGTGATCCTGGCAAGGATTTTCTCTAACCAAACACTAACGGTAGTCAGCCATCATGGAGACATACCATCGACCCTGACACCTCGTTCCCATCTCTTTTTGTCTTGATGGAATCTCTCACCATGTTCTTCACTCAGTGGTCCTAAATTCTCTGGGATTTTTTTTAAATGAGAGTGGAGGAAGTGTAACTTCAAGCTTATGATACATCCCAGTCCCCTGAACGTTTTGAGCATAGTTTTTACAGTTTCCTCATATCATCTTTAACATTACTCTGAAACTTCTCGATGACGTCCTTGTATGATTCTCAAGCTTGAAGATTCATATCTTTCATATCAGACATGCAGTTTTTAAAAATAACATCCTTCATAAGTTTGCGAATCTGTGGGCCATCAAAAACGCCTTCCTTTACCTTTGCCTCCGACAGATATAGAAATCTTTTAGCAATATAGTAGTAACAAATTGCTTTATTAATTCCAGTTTTATCTGCAAAGGAGGTAGCAAATATTTTTGCAGAATGGGCAATTTATTAATTTTTAGTCCCTAGGATCAGTTTTTTTCTTTTCGGAGAATTTGTAACTTTCCAGGGTCTCATTCTCACAACAACACGGAAATTTCATGTACCCTCCTTGTAGCCCCAATAAAATACCCCACACTTTATTGTTTCTTATATGTGCATTGAATGAATAAGGTACTGGAACTGAAGCTAATTTATTCCCATTATGCATAAAAACGTCCTTCGAGACGAGACATCGTTTGCTAGAGTCAATAAATAAATGCCAATCTGTCGATTCATAAACAGTTCCTAGGTGACCAATGAAGCCAGGGATATCACAACAGTACACTACTCCCCCCCTATTACGAAATACTTTTTAAATCGTTCCTTACAATGTCTATGCCAATAGATATTGAAACAAGATGTCGGCGAGTAAAGAAGTCGGTAAAGATTATATTCAAAATAATGTGTGTTTGTGCAAAGTTCAGGCTTTAACCGGCCCTTAGTGTGTAACGTGCAATACTGTGTACCATCCTTCATGTCTTAAGAAGAAGAAGAATGTTGAAATACTGGAAATAAACTGTTGCAAAGTACCTGAAATGTCACCTAACCTCGCATCTGTGGACCCAATCTCAGGTATGCAATCTAATGATTATAAAATCATAATGGATATTGAAATTAAATATCTGAAGGAAATAATATCTACTAAAGATAGTCTTATAAATGAATTAAGAGACAAAATAAATCTAATGAATAAAACTATAAACCTGCTAGAAAAAAATGTAAACAATGTAAGCAATGTGGCCCGTCATCCAATAAATAATAAAGGATTGAAGATTGACGTAGGCAAACAAACTAGCACCACTGATAATATTTCATTTTCTACCATCGTTGGCTAAAATTCACACTCTGCTGTTGGGTATGCAAATCAAGAGGCAGCAGTTTTAAAGTATAAAAAAAGCGAAAATTTGAGTTCAGTTAATAGAGAGAGCAAAACTAATGAAGATTCCACGAAATTAAAAGAAAAACAAAATAATGATAATTCATATACAGAAAACACGGACAATTGGATTCCGGTCACCAGGCGTAAACCTCGTCAAACAACTGCAATATTCGGAACGTCAAAATTTGGAACCATTAAAGGAGTAGTACAATATAAATATCTTCATGTCTGTATGCTCGATCCACTCCTGAAGAAGGAGCAGTTGATTGATTATTTAAAAAATTGTAATTTTAATGACGTTTCATGTGAACCTGTTAATTCCAGAAGACCAATGGAATATTCATCTTTCAAAGTAGGGGTGCCTATGAATTGAAAAAACCTGATGTTTGGCCGGAAAATGTTCGCATAAATAATTTTTTTGTAGGAATTCAGAAAAAACAGCAGCCGAAATAAAAATATTATATATACATTTACAATCAATAAGAAACAAAATTCCGGAAGTTGAGGCTTTGGCTCTCCGAAGATGAAGCAAAAATTTCAAAAGTTGGAAATTTATTTTCAACTGCATTTTATGCACGCAAGTCAAATAATCACGGAGGGACTATCATTTATGCAGATAAAGAAATATACCTCAAAAACTACAATGGTATTTCCCAGAGCGTTTCTGCTGATAAACATTGTGAATTGTTATGTGTATTTGTAGATAGCATTAAAACTTTTATCATTTGTGTATATCGTTCTCCCTCTGGTAATTTTAATATTTTTATTACTAAATTATGTATGTTTTTAGATAGTTTGAATATTAACGGACGCAATGTTATACTGGGTGGTGATTTTAATGTTCATTTTGACACAAATGGATACCGTGAAACATACCTAGTGGATAATCTCACAACTTTTGGTTTGTATAAACTTGTTGGTTTTAATACGAGAAATAATAATTGCATTGATAACATATTTACAAATATCAATATTGCACTAGTAAAAATTGAATGCATAGAAACCTGTTTATCAGACCATAGAGGAATATCAATGTCTGTGGCAATAAATAACCACGATGATAAAACTGAACCCCTCACTTATATACCAATAACACCAACTGCCAAGTTGCATTATTTTAAAGTAATTGAAACAGTAAATTGGGATTTTGTAAATGATATTCACTTAAATATACATACTAAATGGCAAACATTAATAAATAACTTAGTAGTTGGTGTAGACTTATGTTTAAAAAATATAAAATGGTTTACGAATGACGTCAGAAAAATGAGAGAAGGATTACATTTCATAAATGAGTACTACAAAAAGTATCCTTCTAGTCATTTAAAAATCACAAAAAGTAATTTACGTGTTACCTACAGAAAGCTTATTAAAGAACATCAGAGTTTAGCTAACGAAAAATTTATAAAAAATGCTGTAAATAAATCAAAGGCCATGTGGCAATTAATTAATTATGCAAGAAGCCACATTAAAAATAAAAACAAATGTAATATATCATGCAATAAATTCAACGATTTTTTTATAAACATAGCTGAAAACATAATAAGCGTCTTACCAGATATACCTCCTAGCCTAAGTATAAATATTCAGTCTTCTCTAAATTTTGCGTTTACTGAAACGAGTCCTATAATTGTTAGAGATACCATAAGAGAACTTAAAAATAGTAAGAGTGTTGATATATTTGAATTATCAGTTGAACACCTAAAATGCATCACCGATCATTTGGTTCTCCCTCTTAAAAAATTAATAAATGAATGTTTAAGAACAGCAACATTTCCGGATATTCTTAAATTAGCAAAGGTAATACCAGTTTTTAAACATGGAGATAAAGAGGAAATTAATAATTACAGACCTATTTCGATATTACCTATCCTATCAAAAGTAATTGAAAAAATAATTAAAAATCAGATCATTTAATACTTTGAGCGAAATAATTTGTTCTCAGATAGTCAATTCGGGTTTAGGACCAATATGTCAACAACAGATGCTGTTATATCATTAAGTGAATATATTATTAATATATTTGAACAGAAGGAAATTAGTACAGTCTCATTTATTGATCTAAGTAAAGCTTTTGACTGCGTGTCACATGATTTACTTCTAACTAAATTGAAAGCATATAATTTTAACCAAAATGCAATAAAACTAATGAAATCATATTTAAGTAATCGATACCAGTCGGTATATTATAATAATATGTTCTCTGATTTGTCGCCAGTAAATTGTGGGGTGCCACAGGGGTCTATATTAGGACCCCTACTATTTATAATATTTATAAATGATCTTCCATCTCAGTCTGGAATAGGTGATAAAGTTCTAAAAAGCGCTTATTATGGTCTTATTGAATCTCGATTAAGATATGGTCTTCTTGTTTGGGGTCACTCCTTTAGACATAGAATATTTAGGCTTCAACGTAGAGCTATCCGTATACTGGTAGGTGCAAGATATAGAGAAGATTGCAAACCTCTATTTAAAAAACTGAAAATTCTTACACTGCCATCGCTTTATATTTTACAATGCGTATTATATGTAATGAAATACCCTGCCAAATATTCTAGTCATATCCATCATAAACATAATACCAGATATAGAGGGAATATTTACCAAAATAAAATAAGACTGAATAAATCCCAAACTGGTACAACTTATTTTGTAATAAAATGTTTCAACAAACTTCCTAACCATTGGAAAGAATTACCAATAAAAATATTTAAACATAAAATGATTAAATTTTTGGCCGAGAACGCATTTTATTGTATTCATGATTTTCTTACTTGTGATATTTTTGATTAATTTATTTTTATTTTTAATGTATTTTGTTATGTATTGTTAAAGTAATTTTAAATATTTACACTAAATTTTAATATGTTTAGAGTCCTTCCAATTTTTAAATTTATATAACTTTGTTTTTAATCTGTCGTTTTATTTTTACACCAATTTTAATGGTTTAGTTATTTATCATTGTAAAATTTTAATTTTTATTATTTATATTATTTTAAATTAGTTAATTAAGTCTTTTTATCTATACATTAAAGCGTGTTATCTGTTGGTTCAATCTCACTCCCTGTATAACATTGCTCCTTGATGCTTTGTATTTTCTATTTTGTGTTAATTTTAAGATAAGTATAAATACTATTATTGTTATGTAAGCTTATTTTTTGACGTGTGTAAAACTTTTAGTTGCAAACACAAATAAATACACATTTACATTTACAATAGAAAGTTTTATTGGGAATCAAAAGATTGTCTTTTTTCAATCTCGATCCTAAAGCTTTACTTTTTTCTTTTTTCTTTTGTAAGGTTCAAATCGCGTACCAAATCGTTTAATTTTGATTGATTCAAAGGTCGCGGAGTGTTATCTTGTGATTCTGGTGACAAATTGAAATAATCTTCTCTACTAGAGGTGGAAGGAGAACTAGTACTACTCTCTTGTAATGTTGTTGGTGGTGTTGGAATGGGAGTATCTGGCCAATGTGCTATAGGTCTAATTGCTGATGAAAGATTTAGATATGTAATGGCCTCTTTGTTTTTCTTATTAAACCCCGAAATTTTGTACAAACAAAAATTACAATCATTATAATTATTTTGTTGTTCTTTCCAAACCATAGGAACACTAAAAGGCAAATATGAGCGGTTCCCCTTATACCACTGTCTTAAATTTTCGGAACAAGTTTTACACACTACATGCAGAGCGAAATTTTTGTTTTGTTCTTATAATTTCATTTTAAAATATGCCAGTTACAAACTCCTGAGCAACTGAGTAATGTTCCTCTTCTGCTGCTTTATTACATAGCACCCACAAATATAACAAAAATTGTTTGGATTGTTCACACAGCTTCTTCTAGATGTACCACTTAAACTTTACATTACATTATTACACACTCAAAAACTTATTTTACCTCCAAACACGGTGTTAGACACAAGGTTAAAGCGGTACTAAAAATGCAAGGGGTAAGGTAAGGTTCGTACGATGAACTCAGTTAAACACAATGGCAAAGTAGTATGGATAAAATGTGCGATTAAATTTAAAAATCATATTATATTTGATAGTTTTACACATTTTAACACAACATACATATACACGCGTGGTGGACAGCACTCTTTCATTTTTGTGTTAAAAATAGAATTGTGTAAAATCAGTACGTGATACGCAAAAACTAATAACATTTTCGTTATCAGGGGATTTGATTGATTTATCTGCATTAAAATATCTCATGCCGCAAAATCTTCGAAGGCATGTGTAATGATCCTTGCGGAGCAGCATGCAACATTAACAGAAAATGTAATTTGTTATTATTAGTCTCACACATGTTTCTATCAAATAATAGGTAAGAAGAGGGATTATATTTTTATATTTTATATTTAGTAATTAATGTTTGTGAAACAATTTGGGAAATGTAAACCTTCGAGTTAATTTTTCCGACACTAAAATTACTTATGTTGGCCCGGTGATGGCTGCCATTTCGTGATGGATATTTTCTTTCAAATGCGCCAGAAAAGTTGGTCTATTGGCGTAAACTTTAGATTTGAGATTACCCCACAGAAAAAAGTTCATAGGAATTAAATCAGGACTGCGTGGAGGTCAATTTATGTCACCTCTCCTGAAGATCAATTTGATGCAGAGACGTGTTGGGCGTGTGTGATGTTGCTCCTGGTCCTGCTTGAACAATGTTCATTGGTTGTACCCAGGAAAGTTTTGCAATTCAGGCACCAAAAAATTGTCCAACATTTCCACATCTTCAAAAAAGTAAGGGCCGATAATTCCTCGCGCCGATATTGTAACTCATACCGGCACTTTCGTCGAATGTAACTGATGCTTTCGTAGTTCTGCTAATTCACATGTCAATTAAGGTAAAAATGAGCTTTATCCGAAAAGAAGATGTTAATAAACGTTGAAATGCGCTCAATTGCCTGGTGTACTAAGCCAAGCCTTTGTGTTGTTGGAAGTGTTTTTTGAACATGGTATTACACACACCATGTTTGTACCTGGATTCAAGTGTCTTTTTCAAGAGGACCTGATATCAAAAAGTAAGGCATGAAAGGTTTGGTCAAGAGTTAGGCGCCTACATTCTTCGATTTGTGCTTTAACGTATTGTATAGCAATGCCATTGCCTATATCTACAGTGTATGGTTATATTTGGCTGTTGGTGCTAATCCTTAGTTCAATGCAGACATTGCCTTTTTTTCCTATGGAATCAGCAAAAGTTGAAATGCAGACCAGTTTGGTCCCATTGTGGATGAGACAAATCGCTTACACAATGATGAACATTTGCCTGTTAAGCTTCTGCACCACTATGTAGTACTTAAGCCACGGTCTGAATGGTCAAAGAGTGAACAACTCATTGCGAAGTTCGCTGCTGGTGTATTATGTGCTATGGGATACAATAGTCTTGGTTTTTTTGGACTGTAGAAGGGTCTTATTACAAGGATTGTTACGATTGACACACTCACTGTTCTGTAGTGGTTCATTTATGGCGCCTTCAAGGTTGAAACTAAAATTCCTTGTCTACCACTACGATGACGTCGCTGGATGGTGATAGGGACGTGCATATGATCTTACGTTAAGGGTAGTACCCCGCGCGAAAAAACTAGAGATCCTTTTTAAATATGCCGCCCGCCTTGAAAGTTCGAGGTCTTTCAAAAGAAACTATAATAACCTAACATCACTTCACTTCACTGAACGTCATTTGGGAGCATGCATATACTTCTTACTCATCATTTTCAAGTACCACTGGAGGTTCTCACACTCATGTGTATTGCAACATCGGGCCCTGGAGTTTCTGTCACTCTGCGCAGTCTCCATAAAGGGGATGATAGTTTCTCACAAAGTAGCACAATATCGTTGACTTGTGTACCCTTAGAGGTATTCTTCAATTTTGACCTCTGCTGAAGAATAGTAATATACTCACTGGACCACCGCTTCTAAAAGTGCTGACTCGTGCGCTGTATTAGCTGATATCTAAACATACGTTTTTCTGATAATTCCGTAATATTAGGATCTGGTAGCGCAGTAATTAGCTGCCCGATCAAAAAATGTCCTGGTGTTAATGGTTCCAATTTTTTGGATCACTAGATAAAGGGCACAAGGGACGGGAATTGAGAACAGATTCTACCTGTGTCAAGCAAGTGTACAATTTCTCGTACGTAAATCTTGTATTTACAACAATCTGTTTTAATTGCGACTTCACCGCCTTAACCCCCTCTTTATAGAGACCACCAAAGTAAGGTGATGATGGTATGAAATGCCGGTTTATATCTGAGTGGCTGGCTGTATCAACGATAGGGCCCTAATTGCTGCTTCTAATAAGTCCCGTAATTCTGATTTGCCCCAATGAAATTTGTACCATTATCAGAGTAGATATGGAATGATTTCCTACGCCTTGCTACAAATCAGTGCATCGCGGCAATGAAGCATTCAGCAGTCAAATCGCAAACCAACTTAACATGTATGACCTTGGTTGTGAAGCAAACAAATAAACACAAATATGCCTTTGATATCTTAGCACCTCTTCCCTTTTTATCCTTTATAAAAAATGGTCCAGCCTAGTCCACCCCATATGTATTAAATGGGGATATAGGGATTACTCGAGATGCAGGTAACTGACGCATGATATATGCGCTCTTTGTGGAAATTTAATGAAAGCATTTAAAAAAATCATGAATATATGTATCCTACCGGAAATAGGCCAATATATACAAGGTGGCGCAAAAGTAATGTCATAACTTGAATTGGCTGCCATTTTGTTATAAATGGAAAAAAGAGCTCTGTTTTCATCAAAAGTTTATTTGGTTACATTACTTGGAAAAAATTATATCGCTCAAATGTTCCGAGTTGATGCATAATACCACTCGTTTTACTGCATTTTGAATTATGGCTCCAAATTGGCGATATTATCTTCAATTTTAGCTTTCAATTCTTGTAAAGATCGTGGTTTGTTGTGATAAACGCGAGATTTTAAAAAGCCCCAAAGGAAGAAGTCTGGTGCTGTGAACGACCAGTTCAAATCTCCAAAACTGGACCAGGAAATTAGTGTCTCAAAATCTCTATAGTTAACCGAGCTGTGGTTGCTTCGTCTTGTTGAAACCAACAATGATCGAGACCCAATGCAGCAACTTGCAGCAAAAAAACTCGTTTAGCATCTGCCCGTAACGTTCGCCATTTACGGTTACGGCGTCGCCATCGGCGTCTTTAATAAAAATAAAAATAAGTACCATCACTTTTACATTGCAATTGCCGCACCAAACAGTCACTTTGAGGGGATGCAATGGATCTTCTTGCATTACATGTGAAGTCTCTGTGCCACAGAAATGCAAATGTAGTTTGTTAATATAACCATCTAAGTGGAAATGGGCTTCATCGCTCATTATGAATTTTGATACGAAATCATCCTTTTCTTGCACCAAGTTCAATAGAGTTTTGCAGTAAATTAACCTTGTCCGACGGTCAGCAAGCAGCACTTCGTGAACAGTTTGCACTTTGTAGGGGAACATTTTCAAATCTTTCACTAAAATCCGTTGCAACGAACGTCTGCTGATACCTAATTATGTGCATCATTGTCTTGTTGATGATTGTGGATTCTCTCAGACGTCGTTGGCAACAGCAGAGATGCGATATATGTTGTGGACCCAGTTTGCACGAGGCGCTCAGCCAAACGCTTAATTGTTCGAGCACATGTAACACGACGACAGAGAAAACGACGTCGAAATACACGTTGCATTCAAAGAAGAGACTTAAAATTTGTCAAATAAGCAGTAGCAATAAATCCACGATCTTGAGGTGTGTAATGTTCTATGGGTTGTTGAAATCTGCAAAAATTGCGGCTTATTCAAACTATGACATTACTTTTGCGCCACCTTGTATTTCAAACTGATGCTAACAATGCCTTCGAACTACAGTGTATCTGCGTGATGTGTTCATGTTGTAATATGAAATATGCTAATTTGTGATTGTTGGACAAAGTGATTGGGTGTTATCTATCAAATATAAAATTTGAGCCATTTAACCGGCCTCGCACACTAATCAGCCTATCAGTATCTAATAGTGGATCGAGTAAGAGTAAATAGCTCTTATAATTTATGGATTTGGTGTTAGTTAAATCTTAAAATACCTTTTTAAATTGTTCGAGCTGAGCTCGCTTTATAAGAGAAATAGTTTGCTTTATTTAACTCAAGAACCGTTAGAGGACCAACTAGTTGCATTCTAGGCTTACAGGTTGCATTATGCATGAATCTTAAGCAGTATGCGACAACACCTTGTAACTGACTAAACTTAATATCTTGATTGATATCTTGAAAATAGTTCGAATGGAATTACATTAATATTGGCTGAGAAGATTTCTAAATATCTCATTTCGGTCCTATCTACTAAATTTGTAACATTTACAATGAGCCATTTAGCTTCATTGTGATTCAACCATTTTGGACCTGCTAATCATAGCGTAACTAAATCCGCGAGATATTAAATCTGATTGTCATGGGTTGGCACATGTTTCTAACTGCATTTGCTAGATATCTCTTGGATTTCGCTTACGCGGTTCGCAATGAATGTTATCCATTTGTTACATGGAGCATTAATCCAATTTAAAACTATGGTGGAATCACACCAGAGAAATTCTCGACCAAATTGAAGATCTAGGGTATTACACACCTTCTGCAATAATCTAACTAAAAGCAATACGTTTCCAAGTTGAAACCGCGATATTGAATTTTTGCAAAGGTGTTACTTTAGACTTCACACACACAAGTTCAACACGAGAGTTACCTAAGTGATCAAAGGTGTTTAAGCAATAAGCGACATCAGACGCATAGCTGAAACCCTGCAATTTAATTTTATTATAGTTATCGCGCAATACCTGGCGATTAAAATGAATATCATTTAAATATTTTAAGTTTTTAATGAAATGAAGCCACATTGTATACACATCAATAGATGCAGATTTATCCGAGTTAAGTTTATGTTACCAATGATGACCTTAGCGACAATCACGATAGGTATAATTGAATCCACATTTGCAATGGTGGATAATATGACTCGCTTAGTAATGTGAGGGGCATACGAATCATAGGATTCATACCGAAAATTATCAGATTTTGGATTTCATAAGATCCCTAGAGTTTTTATTTCAGTTGAATCGTACAATTTGACGAATTGGTCAGATGAATAATTTTCAGGCAGCCCCGCTAAAACCCGTCTGAATCTAATATATCAGAAATTTGATCACGAATCAAAATAGTTTGTTCCACGGTGTTGCAACCTGTCAATAGATCGTCAACATAAAAATCCTACACAATTATTGGAAAGTGGAAATTGGGACGTATTATTCATTGCTAATTGCTTTAAGCATCAAATGGCTAAGAATAATACTGATGCGGTAATCGTATTTTGTTCAAAACCACTGATTTCTTCAGTTGGTGATGTTCTCCAAAGTGTACGTTGCAAGGAGCGTCATTCAGTGTCAGTAACTGTTGCAGTCTGTAAAAATCAAATTATTTTATAATAAAAACTTTGAAAATTCTTGATTACTTGTATTTAATGCTTTGTATCTCTTACAATAAACAAAATGAAATTACAGGGATTAAAAATATGTATAAACATTTTTTCTTAGTAAGTTTAAATCATTATTCACATTCTTAAAGAAGACGCGTTATTTATTTAATAACAATAAATGCTTAGAATCAACAACTAAGGTATAATATGTGCAATTTTGTTTACGAGGGCGTAAATAATTATCAAAAGCTAATGATCTAAATCTATTATATCTTAAAGCTGTAATTAAACATCCATATAGTTCATTACTATTATTTTAGAATATTACTTTTCTTTGAATTGAATTATAACAATCATATACGTTGCCGTTATGTTGAAGAAGTTGAACAGCATTTCGTAACTGATTGGACAAAATCCAGCAACACTGAATGCTGGTAATCTTGAATTTATTTGATTACAAAGGTTGTTCATCAGCTTCTCGGCTATGACATTTTTAGTCAAATCTCGGGAGACTTTGCAACTGATGCCTATTGACTTTTTACCTTCCCTCACGATTTTCTCACATATGTAATTCAAACCACCAACGTGAACCTAAAAAATAAACAAAAAATTACATAAAAACCAAATATAAGACATTTAATATATTATACATTCCTAAGTTTAATTGAAAAGGTCAAAACAAGTAATAATATCATATATACAATTCAATTTCATTTTAATACAGTATGTATTACTGTTTTGATTATACTTACCACTATAACGAGAAACCATTCGATATTTATTACAATAGAGTAAACATCAAGTTCGGAATAAGCATTGATAAAATCATCAAGTGAAAGCAGCAAATTCAGAATGGAGAAAATATACGTAACCAAAATATTACCAGCGAAAATATTATCTATCAAATCCACCAACCTACATAAACCATCATGAAAATTACATAAAGATTCCACCTTTATCAGCATACTTTGTTCCTGCGTAGAAATGTTCCGCAAACAGCCATTAAAAATTCTATACCTAACCAATAATCCGCGTAATAAATTGAATTGCAAAATATTACCAAACAGATGTAAATACGTAAAAATGATGTAGGGAACAATCAGATGGATTATTTTAAAATTAAGCCGATAGATGTCTGAAGAAATTGTAGCAATATACCAAATTGTAAAGAAAATTATTTGCCAGTTTACATAATTCACTTGAGGTATTTCAAGTGTCTTATCTATAGTTAATATTTCGTAATCTATAATATCAAAATGGTTTAGGATTTCTTGGCTTTTACGAACTCGATTATTTGTCAGGAAATTACTAATTAAATTTACTGCGAAGCTAAGTAGTATTATGGTATTGAACATCGAGAATCTTTCCAGCCAATTTTCATTTCTTATAATACTTTGGATTGAGTATGTGGAAAGTGTTGCTACAACGACTACTCCAAAATATTTATAATATTTTGTAGAAATAAACTGGTGAGTGTTTTTATTATATGGTGGAAGAATGCAGAGAATTGAAGAAAGTTGTAATAAGATATTTAGGTTTATTTTGATAGACATTTTCGTATTTTTCGTAATTATTAATCTTTATTTGTTAAATTATAATTATTCCATTTTAATTATGATTATTAGTCAGAAATATATATAAAAGTTATATAAATTAAAAGGCTTGATTCAAAATATATCTTCTTTATCTTGTAGATATTATTTAAAAACCATATATATTATTGAATTATGTATAATTTTAATAATATTATGTATGAATATATTTTCTTTCCATTTTTGACTTTTATAGGAGTTTATATTAATATTAATATCTTATGAGCTGGTTTACTTCTTGTTTACAACTAAATTGATGGAATGAATTACATTTTATTGATTTATCAGAGCAATTAAAATGATTGTTTACTTGCATGTAACTTAGCTAAATAGATATCATCAAAGTTCTTCGGTAAATATCCAATAAATTAATAAATGAAATTAAGGATAAATTAGGCAATTAAGAATATTAAGAATGCGCAAAAGAAAAATTGAGGTAAAAAAATATACATTAAGAAAGCTTAAAATGATTAGTTCTACTTTAAGCTCCTAATTGATTTTACTAAATAAGTAATTGTAGAAGGTAAAGAGAATGGTTGCAAACATTACTACGTGGTAATCCATACTTACACTGAATTGAGAAATGAAAGTGAATTTTTCAATTCAGTATAATTGTGGAAGGTTTGTTAATATAACATATTTAATTTTATTAAGTTTGAGTTTCTATATTAGCGGATTATTAACGAGTTTAAGCAATTAATAAAAAATAAGTAAAGGACGCCTATAGGCTAAATACATAAAAAATATAATCTGTCAAGCAGAAGGTTTTTATTTAAAACTTATTATTGTATAGAATCAATATTTAGTATTATTTTTATATATGAAATCTTCTACATTTAAATTGAAGAAGTTCTTTTAAATATTTATTTCTTTGAATAAATTCTTACTGATTTAAATAATTTTCTTTATGTGTATTTAACTCCACATCTCAAGATAAGTTATGTTATAAAATTTGCTTAGATTTATAAATAATGTGGTAATAAAACCTGTCATTATGAAGACAAAATATATAAATAAAATAAATGCCAACTTTAACAGAAAAGAGAAAATTAGAAACTTATAAAGTAGAAAGTGAAAACAGCACAAAACTCAAATTAATTAAAAACAAACAATTAAAAATGAGTGAAGTAGAAAATTATTCAAGAAATCTATACATACTTTGATTTTTTTTGCATCTTTAGAAATAAAAGTAGTACACATCTAAAAATTTAGCTCAAACATTTATAAACTAAAAATAAACTTTTGAAACTTGAAGTAGTTTCGCAAAGAAGTAATTCTTTGAAAAAAAGTTAAGAGCTAAAATAATTAATAAAACAATTTGGATATCGTAATCTCAAACATTAAACTTAAGATTTTATTATTTGTCGAAAGAATTGAAAAGCATTGAATGAAATGTGGCCCACCTGAAGTTGGTGTTTATTTGAGGCCATTTTTTGTTTTTTAGAATTTCCTTCTATGAATACAGAAACGTTAACTAAATGTTAATGATAATTGGTCAATAATTCAATTACTGTTCTTGGATTACTTTATAAGCTCTGAAGCATGATATGGTACAAAAACTGCTTAGATTATTTTTTTTGTAGAATACGCAATCATAATTTAGGAATTTAAATTAATTTAATTCTTAAAATTTAAAATGATAATCAAAATTTGGCGGGTTCAGGTCCTATGAATTCACCTGCTGCCCCTTGTTTAGCCAGCAAGTCGGCCCCCAAGTGTCCAATCAATTTTTGGTCTTTGGGTATTCATACTAGTTGTGTTTTTCTTATTGTCGCCAGTGCGTCCAGTCTGTTTATGCAAGTCATGACTAGCCTGGACTGCACTATCGGCGAAGCTTTTATGGTGCTTTTATGGCTGCCTGGCTATCTGTTTTTATGGTAATTGGTCCTTTGTTAAGTCCCGACTCGATTACGTGATGAGCACACCAGTCAATGGCGGCTATTTCGGCCTGGAAGATAGAGGCATGCTTCCCTAGAGCAATCGCGAATTGTTTGCTCCGGTTGCAGCCTCCATAGATACCAGCCCCGATTCCTTTAGTATTTTTGACCCCGTCTGTGTACCAGATGGTTCCTTTACTCATTTCCGGATATGTTCCATTTGTCCATTCACTCCGCTGTGGTTTTAAATTTGCGGGATAGGTGTACGATTTTAGTAAAATCGGACCCCATTTTTAGTGTCTCTTCTTCTTGTAGTACTTTAAATGTTGCTGGTCTTGATGACCTCATATTTAAAGTGTGTCCATTTATGTGCATCCTATAGGCTGCCTGTCTAGCTTCCATCATTACAAATAGATGTAGTGGTGGTAGCGATAATATGTGTTCCATGGCTGCCGTGGGCGTTGTCATCATTACCCCAGTGATCAACAGACACGCCTGTTTTTGCACTCTTTCGAGTTTTACTACTGCACTTTTGGTTTGGGTCTTTTCTCCCCAAAGGAGCGCCGCGTATGTCACTATAGGTCTTATGAACACACTGTATAGCCATTTGGTCATACTGGGTTGGTCCCCATGTGTGTCCTACCATTTTTCTGGTCTCAAAAGGACTTCTCATGGTCTCAAAAGGACTTCTCATGGCCTCATGCTCTCTAGGTGGAAGTTGAAGATCAATCTGGTTTCAAGTATGACCCCTAAATATTTTTCTTCATTTTTGATTGGAACTTTCATTTCATACATACGTAGTGATTTTATGTCATTGCTTTGTCGTCTTCTAGTAAAGGGGACGATCGCCGTTTTGACCGGGTTTAGAGTTAACCCTTTATTCCTGCACCATCTTTCTACGGTATTTAGTGCCCTCTGCATCAAGTTTGATACAGTGGTCCCAAACCTCCCGCTTACTAGAATGGTCAGATCATCTGCCTACCCTAGTGCATATATGCCCTGGCTTTCTAGTAGCAGCAGAAGGTCGCCCATGACGAGGCACCATAGGAGCGGCGCGAGAACACCACCCTGCGGGCGCCCGCCAGCGACTAACGTTTCTGCTGTTTTTCCCTATATGGTAGTTGTTACAGTCCGACTTCTGAGCATCTTGTTTACCCATTGTCGGACTTGTGGATTAATTCCTCTTTTCTCCATTGCTGTTGTTATGTAGTTGAAGGTTGTGTTGTCAAACGCTCCTTCAATATCCAGAAAGGCCCCTAACGCAACGTCTTTGGATTGTAGGGTCCTTTCGCATCTGCTCACTAGCTGGTGGATTGCTAGCTCGCATGACTTTCCCGCTTGGTAAGCATATTGTTGACTGTGTAGTGGTGAATCCTTTAAAACTCCTTCCTATATGTGCCTGTCTACTAGTTTTTCTAGTAGCTTTAAAATAAATGATGACAAGCTGATCGGTCTGTAAGATTTAGCCTGTGCATATGAATCACGCTCTATCTTAGTTATGAATACCACCTCTACAATGCGCCAGCTGCTTGGGATGTATTAAAGGGCAAGGCTTGCTCTGAGGATATCACATAGTGGTTTCCTCAGCGTTGATATCTCCTTTTGTAGCATGACAGGATATATCCTGTCAGGACCTGGTGATTTGAATGGTTGAACGTGCTAATTCCCCACTCAACGTCACCTGTTCTGATTATCATTTTCGCTGTTTCCCAGTCCCGTTTTGGAGTCTCTGCCTTAGGCTCGCTTAGGTCCTCGGAAACAGGATTGTCAAGTATTGCAAAACCCGGGAAGTGTGTCTGCGGTAATACCTGCAGGGTCTCTTCTACCTAGTCTGTGTACTTTCCATTTTTGGTCTGCAGTGAGCCGATGTTTCCAGCATGACCTTTGTTGAGCGTCTTGAGTAGACAGGAGCTTGTGGGTTCACTTTCTATGTCCCCACATAATTTTTGCAAAGATTCCCTCTTGGCTTTTTTAATGGCATTGTTATATGCCGTAAGGGCCGTTTTGTACTGCGCCCATTCACCGTTTCTCTTGGCTGTGTTAAACAGTCTTCTGGTGCGTGCCTTAGCCCTATCAAGATCTTTGTTCCCCAAGGTGACTCTGGTTGAGGTAGGTTTGGTAGTTCTTAGGCAGCTTGCTTCAAACGCAGTATTGATAGAGTCTGTGATGCTTTGCACCATGAGTTCTAACTCATGCGTTGTTCTCGCTACTGTTGGACAGCCCACGATTCGACTGGCTAGTACCTCTTTGTATAGGTCCCAGTCAGTTCTCCTCGGGTTTCTGTTTTGGATTTCCAATGCTTCTTCTGATTCGATAACGAATCGTATATATCGATGATCTGAGAGTGATGGTTCATCAGATACATGCCAGCGTTTTACCATTTCACTTACCTTGCGAGAGGCATGTGTTATGTCAATTAATTCGCTTCGCACCGCATTTACGAACGTGGGTAAATTTCCAATATTTGCTATTTTAATGTCATTCTCTAAGATAAAATCTAATAGTTTCTTACCTCCTTGCTCCTCTATATAATGTGGTGCGCGTTGGCACCGCATCCAAGGATTAGCGGTATTCCCTTGTGGCTCCCGCTGTATATCAGCCGCTGAACCTAGTCTGGCGGCGGTGGTCTTGGTTGGTCGCGTTCCCCTTTCTACTATTTCCAATCGTGCTGCTACTAGGTCTCTGCAACATACGTCCCATAATGGCATTAAATTCAGTTCATATTTTACAATTATACATTTGCGTGCGTTACACATAGGTTCGACGACAATCAGTCGCCTGCCCTGTATGTTTAACCCCTTTACTATTCCCTTGTGAAGCCATGGCTCTTGTACAAGTGCAATGTTAAAATTTTCTCTTAGGATATATGCAATGAGGGCAGCAGATGTCCCCCTACAGTGGTGTATATTAATTTGTAGTAATTTGAACATTATTTACCCTTCGGCGATTCGGGCAACGGACTGTCGTCCATTGCTCCTTCTCCGGGCACTGGAATTCCTACCTCTTCGGTCTCCTCAGGTTTGCCGACGGTTTTTGCGGCCAGCGCCCTGAAGGTGATGGTTGAAAGGCCGAAGTGCAACTTCTTCCCTTGGCTCACCTCCCCCCAAGAGACTTTGTCCATCAGTATGATGTACTGAGTTCCCTTGGGGTCCGGTTTTTCGTTAACTACTCTCAAGGTATCGGTGCTTACGTTGTTCTGCACCGATATTTTTTTGAGGAAGGTGGTTGCCTCTATTGGTGGTTCTGGAGCCCACGTTAGTACTCTCCTGGGCTGCAAAACATAACCGACCTTGTGCCATCACGTGGAATGGAATCCAATTAGCTGATCCGGTTTTTATAAGCCTGGTGAGATTGATATTATAATTGGAATCGACATTCATTATGATGCAGCGCCCACCCAAGGTAGGGTCCATCTCCTTCAAAGATACCCTTTTCGGATGGGTTGCTTACGAAAAACCATCTGCTAAGCTGCGTGATTCTCAAGAAAGCACTACAGTTTGTTTAGTTGGAATTAATAATAACGTAATCTCAAAATTCTGGGAACTTGAGAATCATAAAAAACAAGTATTTGTATCCGTGGATGAAAGATGCGAAAAACACTTCCAGAAAAACACAATTGGAGACGAAACGAGACGATTTTACGTAGCCCTTCCATTTGCACTTGAGCGTAGATTAGCTAAACGTCCACAAATCTACGCTGAATATCAACAGTTGGAAGAGTATCGGAATCTAGGACACATGCGTCAAACTAAGGGTAACGTCCACGAGGGTTTCTATTTACCACATTATTGTGTGATAAAGGAAAATAGTTTGACGACTAAACTGCGTGTGGTTTTTAACGTCTATGAACCATTATCAACCGGCATTTCACTCAATGATACATTAATGGTTGATCCACCTGTGCAAAATGACCTGTTTTCGATATTGTCCAGGATGCGAGGCTATACCTTTGTCACCTCTATAAGTAAAATGTACGAGACGAAGACTGAAAATTCCAAAGGATTTGGTGGAGAGCAAAACCAGAGGAAGAGTTGATTTCATACGAATTAACAACCGTGACGTATGGGACAGCACCTGCAGCATATTTGGCAATGCGTTTAATTCAAGAGTTTGCGCACCAGGAGGCAAACAATTTCCCGGTAGGAAATGTTAAGTGTTTAACTGACTTTTATGTAGATGACCTGATTACTGGTGCGGACTAATTTAGACTTATTTGTATTACGTGATCAAGTGAACCCATGAAATATGCGCTCTTTGTGGGAATTGAATGAAAGCATTTCAAACAATCATGAACGATCTTCTTACAAATACTCCTACCGGAAATAGGCCAATATCTATTTGGATGTTTTGGATGCTTTTTTATTAAATCAATCACGAATAAGCCCATCAGTATCTAATAGTGGATCTAGAAGAGAGTAAATGGCTCTTACAATTTATGAATTTGGTGTTAGTTAAGTCATGAAATTCCTTATTAAAATGTTAAAGCTGGGTTCGCTTAGTGGACCCTTAGAGGACCAACCAGTTGCATTCCAGGCTATGCACGAATCTTAAGTAGTATGCGACAACACGTTGTAATTAACTAAGAATATCCTGAAGATAGTTCGAAAGGAATTAGATTAACATGGGCAGAGCATATTTCTAAATTATCGTTTCGGGCATATCTATTATATTTATAAAATTTACAATGGGCCATTTAGCTTCATTATGATTCAATCACTTTAGACCTGCTATCAATAACGTGGATGACTTTAACTTATCTGCACTAACTCCGCAGATTTAATATCTATCTGCCGATTATTGTCATAAGTTGGCACATGTTTCCAACTGCTCTCTCTTAGATTTCGCTTACACGGTTCGCAACGAATGTTTTCCATTTATTACATGGAGCATTAATCCAATTTAAAACTATGGTGGAATCACACCAGAGAAATTCCCGAGCAAATTGAAATTCTAGGGTATTACGAACCTTCTGCAATAATTTAACTAGAAGCAATGCATTTCAAAGTTGAAGCCGCGATATTAACACTTTTTGCAAAGGTGTTACTTTGGACTTCGTACACAAAAGTTCAACACGAGAGTTACCTAAGTGATCAAATGTTTTTTAGCAATAAGCGACATCAGACGCATAGCTGAAACCGTGCAATTTAATTTTATTATAATTATCGCGCAATACCTGGCGATTAAAATGAATCCCATTTAAACATTTTAAACATCAATGGATTTAGATTTATCCCAGTAAGGTTTATGTTACCAATGATGACCTTAGCGCCAATCACAATATGTACAATTGAATCCACATTTGTAATGGTGGATAATATGACTCGCTTAGTAATGTGAGGGGCATACGAATCATAGGATTCATACCGAAAATTATCAGATTTTGGATTCCATAAGATCCCTAGAGTTTTTATTTCAGCTGAATCGTACAATTTGACAAATTGGTCAGATGAACAATTTTCAGGCAACCCCGCTAAAACCCGGCTGAATCTAATATACCAGAAATTTGATCACAAATCAAAATAGTTTGTTCCACGGTGTTGCAACCTGTCAATAGATCGTCAACATAAAAATCCTACACAATTATTGGAAAGTGGAAATTTGGACGCAAGATCCATTGCTAATTGCTTTAAGCATCAAATGGCTAGGAATGACACCGATGCGGTGATTGTATTTTGTTCAAAACCACTGATTTCTTCAGTTGGTGATGTTCTCCAAAGTGTACCTTGCAAGGAGCGTCATTCAGTGTCAGTAACTGTTGCAGTCTGTAAAAATCAAATTATTTTATAATAAAAACTTTGAAAGTTCTTGATTACTTGTATTTAATTCTTTGTATCTCTTACAATAAACAAAATGAAATTAAAGGGATTAAACATATGTATAAACGTTTTTTCTTAGTAACTTTAAATCATTATTCACTTCTTAAAGAAGACGCGTTATTTATTTAATAACAATAAATGCTCAGAATCAACAACTCAGGTATAATATGTGCAATTTTGTTTCCGAGGGCGTAAATAATTATCAAAAGCTAATGATCTAAATCTATCATATCTTAAAGTTGTAATCAAACATCCATATAGTTCATTAGTATTATTTTAGAATATTATTTTTCTTTGAATTGAATTATAACAATCATATACGTTGTCGTTATGTTGAAGAAGTTGAATAGCATTTCGTAACTGATTGGACAAAATCCAGCAACACTGAATGCTGGTAATCTTGAATTTATTTGATTACAAAGATTGTTCATCAGCTTCTCGGCTATCACATTTTTGGTCAAATCTCTGGAGACTTTGCAACTGATGCCTATTGCCTTTTTACCTTCCCTGACGATTTTCTCGCATATGTAAGTCAAACCACCAACGTGAACCTAAAAAAATAAACATAAATTTACATAAAAACCAAATATAAGACATTTAATATATTATACATTCCTAAGTTTAATTGAAAAGGTCAAAACAAGTAATAATATCATATATACAATTCAATTTCATTTTAATACAATATGTATTACTGTTTTGATTATACTTACCACTATAACGAGAAACCATTCGATATTTATTACAATAGAGTAAACATCAAGTTCGGAATAAGCATTAATAAAAGAATCTAGTGAAAGCAGCAAATTCAGAATGGAGAAAATATACGTAACCAAAATATTACCATCGAAAATATTATCTATCAAATCCACCAACCTACATAAACCATCATGAAAATTACATAAAGATTCTACCTTTATCAGCATACTTTGTTCCTGTGTAGAAATTTTCCTCAAACAGGCATTAAAAATTCTATACCTAACCAATAATCCGCGTAATAAATTGAATTGCAAAATATTACCAAACAGATGTAAATACGTAAAAATGATGTAGGGAACAAACAGATGGATTATTTTAAAATTAAGCCGATAGATGTCTGAAGAAATTGTAGCAATATACCAAATTGTAAAGAAAATTATTTGCCAGTTTACATAATTCACTTGAGGTATTTCAAGTGTCTTATCTATAGTTAATATTTCGTAATCTATAATATCAAAATGGTTTAGGATTTCTTGGCTTTTACGAACTCGATTATTTGTCAGGAAATTACTGATTAAATTTACTGCGAAGCTAAGTAGTATTATATTATTGAACATCCAGAATCTTTCCAGCCAGTTTCCATTTCTTATAATACTTTGGATTGAGTATGTGGAAAGTGTTGCTACAACTATTACTCCAATATATTTGTAATACTGAGTAGAAATAAACTGGTGAGTGGTTTTATTGTATGGTGGAAGAATGCAGAGAATTGAAGAAAGTTGTAATAAGATATTTAGGTTTATTTTGATAGACATTTTTGTATTTTTCGTAATTATGAATCTTTATTTGTTAAATTATAATTATTCCATTTTAATTATGATTATTAGTCAGAAACATATATAAAAGTTATATAAATTAAAAGACTTGATTCAAAATATATCTTCTTTATCTTGTAGATATTATTTAAAAACTGTTTATATTATTGAATTATGTATAATTTTAATAATATTATGTATGAATATATTTTCTTTCCATTTTTGACTTTTATAGGAGTTTATATTAATATTAATATCTTATGAGCTGGTGTACTTCTTGTTTACAACTAAATTGATGGAATGAATTACATTTTATTGATTTATCAGAGCAATTAAAATGATTGTTTACTTGCATGTAACTTAGCTAAATAGATATCATCAAAGTTCTTCGGTAAATACCCAATAAATTAATAAATAAAATTAAGGATAAATTATGCAATTAAGAATATTAAGAATGCGCGAAAGAAAAATTGAGGTAAAAAAATATACATTAAGAAAGCTTAAAATGATTAGTTCTACTTTAAGCTCCTAATTGATTTTACTAAATAAGTAATTGTGGGTGATAAAAAAGTGGTTGCGACCGTCATTACGTGGTAATCCATACTTACACTGAATTGAAAAATGAAAGTGAATTTTTCAATTCAGTATAATTGTGAAAGGTTTGTTAATATAACACATTTAATTTTATTAAGTTTGAGTTTCTATAATAGCGGATTATTAACGAGTTTAAGCAATTAATAAAAAATAAGTAAAGGACGCCTATAGGCTAAATACATAAAAAATATAATCTGTCAAGCAGAAGGTTATTATTTAAAACTTATTATTGTATAGAATCAATATTTAGTATTATTTTTACATATGAAATCTTCTACATTTAAATTGAAGAAGTTCTTCTAAATATTTAGTTCTTTGAATAAATTCTTACTGATTTAAATAATTTTCTTTATGTGTATTTAATTTTCCACATCTCAAGATAAATTATGTTATAAAATTGGCGTAGATTTATAAATAATGTGGTAATAAAATCTGTCATTATGAAGATAAAATATATAAATAAAATAAATGCCAACTTCAACAGAAAAGAGAACATTAGAAACTTATAAAGTAGAAAGTGAAAACAGCACAAAACTTAAATTAATTAAAAACAAACAATTAAATATGAGTAAAGTAGAAAATTATTCAAGAAATCCATACATACTTTGATTTTTTTTGCATCTTTAGAAGTAAAAGTAGTACACATCTAAAAATTTAGCTCAAACATTTATAAATTAAAAATGAATTTTTGAAACTTGAAGTAGTTTCGCAAAGAAAAAAAGTTAAGAGCTAAAATAATTAATAAAACAATTTGGATATCGTAATCTCAAACATTAAACTTAAGATTTTATTATTTGTCGAAAGAATTGAAAAGCATTTGGTGAAATGTGGCCTACCTGAAGTTGGTGTTTATTTGAGTTACAGAAACGTTAATTAAATGTTAAAGATAATTAGTGAATAATTCAATTACTTGGATTACTTTATAAGCTCTGAAGCATGATATGCTACAAAGACTACTTAGAATATTTTTTATTAGAATACACAATCATAATTTAGCAATTTTATTTCTTAAAATTTAAAATGATAATTAAAATTTGGGTGTTCTTAAATATTTTGTTAAGTATCTCTTTTTCATTTTTAACAGTATTACTAGCTTACTAGTTTTTAGCGATTAAAATGTTCAACTGTGTTTGACAACATTTTATATTTTGACCAAACCTTTAATTCTAATTTTGACAGATTCTACAGTTTTAACTGATTTTAATATTTCATTTTTAAGATAATTGTCTATATTTTTGATACTCCTAACTGTTTGCTAATGTTTTTTTTTTGTTATTAAGTGAAAGCTGAGACTATGTTCTATAAATACAACATCATTATTACAGTAACATTATTTACAAAAATATATATATACATTATGATAAGTGTTAGTCTGTCACTGTCTGGGCTATCGACCGTAGGTCTTTCTGCCCTGTCATAAAGAAATTTAAAAAATATATAAAAATTGAAGCTAGTTGAATTTAACTGTCCGGATGATGCGATCTAATGAATTGATGAAGAGTGTTTGTGGGGTGTTTGTATTTTGAGGGGATATTGGGATTGCGGGGAATACAAAATTTGTCAAAGAGGGTTAGGTTGCAAGGTTTAGTAGAAAATTTTGTGCTGATGGCTAATGTACGTTGGGTGATAGGAATTATTTGGGTGGATTCGTAGAGTAGGTTATTGGACGGGTTATGAAGATGATTATTTGGATGTCTGATTTTGGTAAGGGTTCGGAGTGCGGATCTTTCGGCGACTTGGATATGATGTAGGGTAGAAGGACGACATTCGGTAAGAAGGATTGAGCCATAGTCTAACAAGGGCCGACAAATCGATTTATAAATGACAGCAGTTTTAGTGGTAATGCCTTGGTTTCTGTAAGTCAAAGCTCGGAAATGCCGGGCCCTGGTTTTGACTTTGGCTTTGACAGATAGGGCATGTTGTTTGAAGGATAGTTTGTGGTCGAATAGGATTCCTAGGTATTTGCAGGTGTGATGGATTTTAATTTTGGGAGAGATTGGAGTAATTTTATGGAAGGGAATAAGGAGTTTTGATTTTGTAGGGTTTATTTGGATTCGCCATTTTAGGAACTAGTTTTTGAGGGAGTTTAAAACGCTTTGTAGGGAGTATAGGGCAGTGGAGAGGGTAGGAGCATGTGCAACTAATGCGGTGTCGTCCGCAAATAAAAGAGGATATATGGTGGGATCGAAGTATGTTGGGTCGGGGTGGAATATGTCGTGGCAGTAAAGGTTGTAGAGAGTAGGGGAGAGTGGGGATCCTTGAGGTACACCTTGTTGTAGGGGGAATGGTCTGGAGAGTGATTGTCGGATTTTTATTTGGTAGGATCTATTGCTAAGGAATTCATGGATTAGAATGAGAAGGTGTTTAGGGATGTTTAGAAGGAAACATTTATAAAGCAAATCTCGATGCCTCACCGAGTCAAACGCGTTTTTAATATCAAGAAAAACCACAGCGGACATGTAGCCTTCGAGGTGCTTTGTTTGGAGATTGGAGGTTAGGATATTAAGGGGGAGTGTAGTGGATTTTTGAGGGATGAAACCAAATTGGTAGTCGGGAATGGATGCATTAGAGCATTCTAGAATTTTTTCTTTTAGGATGGATTCAAATAGTTTGCCTATTACAGGAAGAAGGGTAATTGGGCGGTAGCTTGTGATAAAGGAGGGATCGTTGTCGGGTTTAGGGATGCAAATAATTATACCTTGCTTCCATTCGCTGGGAAAGTATTGGTGTTGGTAGCAGTAGTTAAGGATTTTAAGGATAAATTGGTAGATATGTTCGGGTAATTTTTTAAGGATAGATCGAGGAATATTGTCGTGGCCAGGGGAGGTATTTTTACCAGAATACAACAGTCGATAGTAGTCTGCTTCACTTATAATATCATCAATTGGGGGTGGAGAGGGTTGGAAGTTGAATGTATTGTACCAGTCATTTACAGTGTCCTGAAAATTATTGTCAAAGTCGTCATTAATTGTTTTTTAAATGTATTGTGAAAATATGTGGCAAATGCCTCTGAAATTAGGTTATCGCCACTAACTGTCGAATTGTCGGATGGGTCTACAATATTGGTTATGTTGTCAGATTTTTTATATTTTGTCAGTCGCTTTATTTGTGTCCAGTAAGTCTTACCTTGCATGGAATTAATTTGTTGGCAAGTTTCAGTCCATTTGTCTCTTTTATATTCAAAAATAAGCGTCTTTATGTCTTTGTTCAGTTTGTTAAATTTTTCTTTAAGCGTTCTGTCGTCGTTGATTTTAATGTCTCTGTAAAGCTGTCGTTTGAATTTAATAAGTCGAAGGATAAATTTAGGAAGTGGGTACTTGTAGTATTGTTTTTGAATTTTAGGAGTGTGGAACATAATGGAATCAGTTAGGGCGGAATTAAATTGAGATATTACAAGTGGGCTGATATTGGTAGAATGATTAAATTGCCTAGACATGTCGTTTGCAACTTCATCGATGTTGCAATCCTGGTAATGGTAAATATATTCGGGAGGGAGAGGAGTTGAGTGGGTTTGGATATTAAGGTCAAATTGTATCGATAAGTGATCGGAACAAAGGTCTGTGATGAGAGTTGCTGAGTGTATTAAATGACTAATGTTGGATGTAGCGAGGATTATGTCGGGGGTTGAGGATTGATTTTCGTTCATTATAAAGGTTGGTGGTGTAGGAATACGGACAAAATTGGAATTGGAAATGAATGTGGCTATTTGGCGGGATTTAGGTTTATTGATGTTAACGTCACCTATAATAAGGGAATGATCATGAAGTGAGGCTTTGGTAAGGATTGTATCATCGATGGAAGAATGAGGGTGAATATAGACAAGGAAAACGTGAAGTATAAAATGAGGTAAGGAGAGGGTAAAATGGAGACACTCGTTTAGGGGATTATTTATGCATGGAAGATGTGCTTTGCCAAAGGATATGGAAGGATGAAAATGGTTTGTGAACGCGGCTTTGTTTAATAAATTATTTGTCCATGTCTGTTGTTTTTTGGTTAGTACTGTGGATTTTAATATTGGGTATTCCTTCGATGGGCTTGGTTGGGCGGTTCCTATATTTCATGTACCACGCTGCGTGGCCCTCTTCGTTGCACGCGCGACCTCTTTCCGCGAGTGTGGTGGTGCAGGATGAGGTGAAAAGCGCTCCCATGCATTTTGCGCATTTAATTTCTTCGGTGCAATCGGTAGTTTTGTGTGTAAATTTGTCGCACTTGTTACATGGGACTGGAATTGGTTCTGGGGCATGGCGGTCTCTTCCCCTTTTTTGGTGTTTTGAACTCCTCTTGGTTGGTGTGTATGGCACAAAATCAAGTTTTCACAATAAGAGCTCTGTAGCACACGTCTATCGTCTACGATGACTAGCAAGCGAGTGACTATGTTCTATTTATTACGTAATTAAATTTTTGGTGTCGCTTCGGTCTCCGTGATGGCTGTTTTACTCCTTTTGAACTCCTATGTCTTCTAAGAAATCCAGGAGTTTCTGCCAGGGGATTTTCCTTAGCTGTTCTACAGGAAGCATGGGTTTCCCGAGTTTCGCCTTGCGTTCTTGTTTGTATGCTTCGAAAGTGCACAGTAGATGTTGGGGAGTTTCCTCTTCTTCCAGACACCCACGGCATCGGGGGCTTTTCTCAATGCCCATCCTATGTTTGTGTTTGTTCAGGTCACAGTGCCCAGTTTCAATCTGCTCAGTCTAGAAAGCTTCAGCATGCTGTCAGGTACTGGACCATCTAGTAAGAGTCTCGTATGCCTCATTACATTTTGATTTTGCCATGAATTTTTGTGCTCCTCTGCTAACTTGCGTCGGATTATTTTCTTTCCGGTTTCATGGGGTATACCGTCCTTTGTTAAGTCCCAACTTCATTACGTGATGAGTACACCAGTCAATGGCGGCTATTTCGGCCTGGAAGATAGAGGCATGCTTCCCCAGAGCAATCGCAAATTTTTTGCTCCGGTTGTAGCCTCCATAGATACCAGCCCCGGTTCCTTTAGTATTTTTGGCTCCATCTGTGTACCAGATGGTTCCTTTACTCGTTCCCGAGTAGGTTCCATTTGTCCATTCACTCCGCTGTGGAATGATCGTTTTAAATCTGCGGGATAGGTGTTCGATTTTAGTGAAATCGGACCCCATTTTTAGTTTCTCTTCTTCTTGTAGTACTTTAACTGTCGTCCATTGCTCCTTCTCCGCGCACTGGAATTCCTACCTCTTCGGTCTCCTTAGGTTAGCCGACGGTTTTTGCAGCCAGCGCCCTGAAGGTGATGGTTGAAAGGCCGAAGTGCAACTTCTTCCCTTGGCTCACTTCCCCTTAAGAGACTTTGTCCATCAGTATGATGTACTGAGTTCCCTTGGGGTCCGGTTTTTCGTTAACTACTCTCAAGGTATCGGTGCTTACGTTGTTTTGTACCGATATTTTATTGAGGAAGGTGGTTGCCTCTATTGGTGGTTCTGGAGCCCACGTTAGTACTCTCCTGGGTTGCAAAACATAACCGACCTTGTGCCATCACGTGGAATGGAATATAATGAGCCGATCTGGAATTTTATAAGCCTGATATTATGATTGGAATCGACATTCATTATGATGAAGCGCCCACCGATCGAATAAAGGTAGGGCCCATCTCCTTCAAAGATACCCTTTTCGTATGGATTGCTTACGGAAAACTATCTGCTAAGCTGCTGGTTTCTCAAGAAAGCTCTAGAGTTTGTTTAATTGGAATTGATGACGTAATCTCAAAATTCTGGGAACTTGCGAATCATAAAAAACAAGTATTTGCACCCGCGGATGAAAGATGCGAAAAACACCTTTGGAGACGAAACAGGACGATTTCACGTAGCCCTTCGATTTAAGGAAAATTTGAGTCAATTGCGTTAAGCAAAAATTCTTTGCACTTGAACGTGGATTAGCTAAACGCCCTAAAATCCACGCTGCATATTAACAGTTTATGGAAGAGTATCGGAATCTAGGACATATGCATCAAACTAGGGTTACGTCCACGAGGGTTTCTATTTACCACATTATTGTGTGAAAAAGGAAAATAGTTTGACGACTAAACTGCGTGTGGTTTTTAACGGCTATGAACCATCATCAACCGGCATTTCATTCAATGGTACATTAATGGTTGGTCCACCTGTGCAAAATGACCTGTTTTCGATATTGTCCAGGATGCGAGGCTATACCTTTGTCACCTCTGCCGTTATAAGTAAAATGTATCGACAGATAATGGTACGAGACGAAGACTGCAAATTCCAAAGGATTCGGTGGAGAGCAAAACCAGAGGAAGAGTTGATTTCATACGAATTAACAACCGTGACGTATGGGACAGCACCTGCAGCATATTTGGCAATGCGTTTAATTTAAGAGTTTGCGCACCAGGAGGCAAACAATTTCCCGGTAGGAAATGTTAAGTGTTTAACTGACTTTTATGTAGATGACCTGATTACTGGTGCGGACTAATTTAAAGACTTAGTTGTAGTACGTGATCAAGTGAACCCACGATATATACGCTCTTTGTGGGAATTGAATGAAAGCATTTCAAACAATCATGAACGATCTTCTTACAAATACTCCTACCGGAAATAGGCCAATATCTATTTGGATGTTTTGGATGCTTTTTTTATTAAATCAATCACGAATAAGCCCATCAGCATCTAATAGTGGATCTAGAAGTTAGTAAATGGCTCTTACAATTTATGGATTTGATGTTAGTTAAATCATGAAATTCCTTATTAAATTGTTAAAGCTGGGTTCGCTTAGTGGACCGTTAGAGAACCAACCAGTTGCATTCCAGGCTTACATGCATTATGCACGAATCTTAAGTAGTATGCGACAACACGTTGTAATTAACTAAGAATATCCTGAAGATAGTTCGAAAGGAATTAGATTAACATGGGCAGAGCATATTTCTAAATTATCGTTTCGGGCATATCTATTATATTTATAAAATTTACAATGGGCCATTTAGCTTCATTATGATTCAATCACTTTAGACCTGCTATCAATAACGTGGATGACTTTAACTTATCTGTACTAACTCCGCAGATTTAATATCTATCTGCCGATTATTGTCAAAAGTTGGCACATGTTTCCAACTGCTCTCTCTTAGATTTCGCTTATACGGTTCGCAACGAATGTTTTCCATTTATTACATGGAGCATTAATCCAATTTAAAACTATGGTGGAATCACACCAGAGAAATTCCCGACCAAATTGAAATTCTAGGGTATTACGAACCTTCTGCAATAATTTAACTAGAAGCAATGCATTTCAAAGTTGAAGCCTTGATATTAACACTTTTTGCAAAGGTGTTACTTTAGACTTCGTACACAAAAGTTCAACACGAGAGTTACCTAAGTGATCAAATGTTTTTAGCAATAAGCGACATCAGGCGCATAGCTGAAACCGTGCAATTTAATTTTATTATAGTTATCGCGCAATTCATGGCGATTAAAATGAATATCATTTAAACATTTTAAACATCAATGGATGCAGATTTGTCCCAGTCAAGTTTATGTTACCAATGATGACCTTAGCGACAATGACAATAGCTACAACTGAATCCACATTTGCAATGGTGGATAATATGACTCACTTAGTAATGTGAGGGGCATACGAATCATAGCATTCATACCGAATTTAATCAGATTTTGGATTCCATAAGATCCCTAGAGTTTTATTTCAGTTGAATCATACAATTTGACGAATTGGTCAGATGAACAATTTTCAGGCAACCCCGCTAAAACCAGGCTAAATCTAATATATCAGAAATTTGATCTCGAATCAAAATAGTTTGTTCCACGGTGTTGCAACCTGTCAACAGATTGTCAAAATAAAAATCCAGCACAATTATTGGAAAGTGGAAATTTGGACGCAAGATCCATTGCTAATTGCTTTAAGCATCAAATGCCTAAGAATGACACCGATGCGGTGATCGTATTTTGTTCAAAACCACTGATTTCTTCAGTTGGTGATGTTCTCCAAAGTGTACCTTGCAAGGAGCGTCATTTAGTGTCAGTAACTGTTGCAGTCTGTAAAAATCAAATTATTTTATAATAAAAACTTTGAAAATTCTTGATTACTTGTATTTAATTCTTTGTATCTCTTACAATAAACAAAATGAAATTAAAGGGATTAAAAATATGTATAAACGTTTTTTCTTAGTAACTTTAAATCATTATTCACATTCGTAAAGAAGACGCGTTATTTATTTAATAACAATAAATGCTCAGAATCAACAACTCAGGTATAATATGTGCAATTTTGTTTCCGAGGGCGTAAATAATTATCAAAAGCTAATGATCTAAATCTATCATATCTTAGAGCTGTAATAAAACATCCATATAGTTCATTAGTATTATTTTAAAATATTACTTTTCCTTGAATTGAATTATAACAATCATATACGTTGTCGTTATGTTGAAGAAGTTGAATAGCATTTCGTAACTGATTGGACAAAATCCAGCAACACTGAATGCTGGTAATCTTGAACTTATTTGATTACAAAGGTTGTTCATCAGCTTCTCGGCTATGACATTTTTGGTCAAATCTCTGGAGACTTTGCAACTGATGCCTATTGCCTTTTTACCTTCCCTGACGATTTTCTCGCATATGTAAGTCAAACCACCAACGTGAACCTAAAAAAATAAACAAAAATTTACATAAAAACCAAATATAAGACATTTAATATATTACACATTCACAATTAATGTGGTATAAGCTTAATTGAAAAGATCAAAACAATTGATATACAATTCAGTTTCAATTTAATACAGTATGTATTACTATTATGATTATACTTACCAGTATAACGAGTGACCATTCGATATTCATTACAATAGAGTGAACATCAAGATCGGAATAAGCATTAATAAAAGCATCAAGTGAATGCAGCAAATTCAGAATGGAGAAAATATACGTAGCCAAAATATTACCAGCGAAAATATTATCTATCAAATCCACCAACCTACATAAACCATCGTGAAAGTTACATAAAGATTCTACCTTTATCAGCATACTTTGTTCCTGTGTAGAAATTTTCCTCAAACAGGCATTAAAAATTCTATACCGAACCAATAATCCGCGTAATAAATTAAATTGTAAAATATTACCAAACATATGTAAATACGTAAAAATGATGTAGGGGAAGAACAGCTTGATTAATTTAAAACCAAACCGATAGATGTCTGAAGAAGTTGTAGCAATATACCAAATTGTAAAGAACATTATTTGCCAGTTAACATAATTAACTTGAGGTATTTCAAGTGTCTTATCTATAGTTAATATTTCGTAATCAATAATATCAAAATGGTTTAGGATTTCTTGGCTTTTACGAACTCGATTATTTGTCAGGAAATTACTGATTAAATTTACTGCGAAGCTAAGTAGTGTTATAGTATTGAACATCCAGAATCTTTCCAACCAGTTTTCATTTCTTATAATACTTTGGATTGAGTATGTGAAAAGTGTTGCTACAACGACTACTCCAAAATATTTGTAATATTTTGTCGAAATAAACTGGTGAGTGGTTTTATTGTATGGTGGAAGAATGCATAGAATTGAAGAAAGTAGTAATAAAATATTTAGGTTTATTTTTATAGACATTTTCGTGTTTTTCGTAATATTGTTTTTATTTCAATTCATAATATTTATTTGTTAAATTGTAATTATTCCATTTTAATTATGATTATTAATTAGAAACATAATAAATGTTATATAAATTTAAAAACTTGATTAGAATATGTCTCCTTTATCTTGCAGATATTATTTAAAAATTAATTATATTATTGTTTTATGTACAATTTTAATAAAATTCTGTATGAATATATTTTATTTTTATTATTAATATTAATATCTTGCGAGCTGCTGTACTTGTTTACCACTAAAATGAAGGAATGAATTATATTTTATTGGTTTATCGGAGTAATTAAAATTATTGTTTACTTGCTAAATTACATAGCTAAATAAATATCATCAAAGTTCTTCGGTAAATATCCAATTAATTAATAAACAGAATTAAGGATAAATCAGGCAATTAAGAATATTAAGAATGGGCGAAAGAAAAATTGAGGTAAAAAATATACATTAAGAAAGTTTAAAATGATTAGTTCTATACTTTAAGCTCCTAATTGATTTTAGTAAATAAGTAATTGTGGAAGATAAAGAGAATGGTGCGACCGTTACTACATGGTAATCCATACTTACACGGAATTGAAAAATGAAAGTGAATTTTTCAATTCATTATAATTGTGGAAGGTTTGTTAATATTACACATTTAATTTTATTAGTTTGAGTTTCTTTGACAGCGGCTTATTACCGAGTTTAAGCAATTATTAAAAAATAAGTTAAACAAAGGACGCCTAGAGGCTAAATATATTAAAAATATAATCTGTCAAGCAGAAGGTTATTATTTAAAGCTTAGTATTGTATAGAATCAATATTTAGAATTATTTTTATAAATGAAATCTTCTACATTTAAATTAAAGATGTTCTTCTTAATATTTAGTTCTTTGAATAAATTCGTACTGATTTAAATAATTTTCTTTATGTGTATTTAACTTTCCACACCTAAAGATAAATTATTTTATAAAATTGGATTTATAAATAATGTGGTAATAAAATCTGTCATTAGGAAGACAAAATATATAAATAAAATTAATAATAATAAAAAACAAATCTTACATTTAATAGATGTCAATTTTTGCAGACAAGAAAACATTTGAAACGTATAAAGTAGAATGTTTTACAAAAAATAAGTTTATGATTAAATCCTTCCAATTTATTTAATGTAATTATTTTAATTAAGCAGAAACAAAAATAATAGTCTTAAAATAGTTAAAATTAAAGAAAAAATGTAGCATTGATAAATTTCTCAAAGCAAAAAAAAAAAAAAAACGTAAAAGTAGTTAAACATTTGACAAGAACATGTTATTAAGAAAAAATAGTAAAAAAAAACTTACAACAATTGAAAAATGTCTCAAAGAATTAACAATTTAAATGAATTAAAAAAAAAAATAAGAAATGAAAAACCAAATAAGAACAGTAGAAATTCAGATTTAAGATTTATTTAAATTAGTTATATTTTTATGAAAATAATATTAAAAAAATTTCAAAAATTACAGTTTAAATCTTTACAAAAAATTCTTACAATTTCCAAAGCTTTAAAACTCAAACAACTTATAATTTTACTATTTCTCAAAAGAGACGGATGTATTGTATAAAGTGCGAAAAAAAAAATCGATTTTTACAGAAAAAATCAATTGAAAATTCGCCGAAAACTTTAAAGTAGTTAAAATTATACAAGGAAAAAACTTTTGTAACTTTGTGAATAAAGCTTGCAAATTTATTTTCAACAGTTTAAATTTTATCAAAAATCAACATTTATAATTAGCGGCACAAAATACATTACAGTTCAGAGGTACAACATCGATACATTTAATCAGCGTCTAGGCCCCCAACATTACTAAACCCAGTGAGAAAGTGGATGCCTTCTATCAGAAGTTAGAAAATGCACTGGATAACATTAGCATACATAACGAAGTCTTAATCCTCGGGGAATGAACGCTAGAATCGGAAGCGTAAAGAATCGATACAACGAAGAAGACAAAAATGACAATGTCGAACAAAACGAACTGAGAATAAACAATATATTCTTTCCACACAAGCCGCAACACAAATTTACCTTCCAGAACGCACGAAATCGATGATAGATTTTGTAATCACAAACAGAAATACCCACCATAATCTAGGACATCAGAACCCTGACAAAAACCGTAACTAAAAACAACCTCGTACTGGCAAAATTCACAGCCACCCTACATCACAAAAAGAAAAAAACAACAGAATGCATCAACAAACTCAATGTGTAATCTCCATCTGATAACCCAACGAGATTCTTATACCAGCAAAGGCTAGAGGAGAAGAATCCAAGCATGTAGAATACACGAAGAGGACGAAGTTGCTAGGGAAAAACTAAAATCTAATACGATAAAAGCTGCAGAAGAAGCACTCGGAAGAAAGATGCTCTTCTGAGTGCTGAAGCTTTTAACAAAAGGGGTGAAAACCCGTATTCCAAACAGTGGTTATCTTAAGAGATCTAGAAGATGGCCGAAGTAAAACGGAAGTCATATCTACGATACAGAGCAAACTCAACCACGTATGACGAATATAAGCTTGTAAGAAACAGAACCAACAACGAAATCCAGATAATAAAACAACTTACTGGAAAAAGTGCCCTCTACGGAGAGCAAAAGAAGGCATGGAACAGAAACCAGAAGAAACCAGTAAACAAATATCTATAAACAGCGAAGAACACGTTCGACGATTGGGGGAAATACTTTCGGGAACTATACAGCAAAGACGATAACGTCATTGAAACGCAACATGAGGATAGCAGTACACTTCAAATGTGGAGAACATCCAAGGAAAAAATAGGACTGCTTGCCAGCAAACTAAAAAATAGGAAGTCGCTGGGAATGGACGAAATGTCCAATGAAATGATCAAATACGAGGATGAAATACTACTAGACCAAATTCACGTGCAATACATTAAAATAATGCATAAGAAGGATATATCGGAGGAATGGAAAGGCAGCATAACGATACCGTCCTTTAAAAATAGGATGAAATCCGACCTATCAAACTACAGAGGAATTGGTCTCCTAAACGCAACATTGAAGCTCCTCGCAAAGGTCTTTGAGGAGGAAGTAGGCAACTCCGGAATTTGCAAAGAACAATAAGGCTTCAGGAAAAACACTATCACTATTCGCCAAGCACATGTCTGTAGGAAGCAAAGCAAGAATCTAAAAAAACCTATATTCGGCCAATTATGACATACACGATCGAAACCAGGGCAGAAAACGCTACAAAGAAATGACTCATAAGAAAAATGATGATGAGAACCCTAATATGTATGGTAGGATGCAAACCCCGGGACCAAATAAGAAGCGAAGTCATCAGAGCGAAGTGCAAAATTCAAGACGTGGTAAGATGAGCCCGAAACAGATGGTGGGAGTAGAGAGACCATGTGGACAGGATGGATAAAACCAGACTGCCAAAAATTGCCAGAACGGGGTTACTGAGGTCAATAAGACCTCAACCAAACCACCAACAAGATGGCATGAGAGCTGGAGCTCAGCGTCCCAACTGCAGCTATAAATGTTGAAGAAAACACAGAATCTAATCTTATTTAAAGAGGAAGAAGAAGGAGAAGATAATTAGCTAGGTAGAAGCAGTTGACCGACTAACATTAAAAAGTTAACCTCAAAATAGACAAATAATGACAAATGACAATGGCAAATTTCTCAAAGATATAATTCATAAAAACAGTTAAACATTTGACAAAACCATTAAAATTTGACAAAATCAGTAAAAAAACCTACAACAAATTTAAAAAATCTTAAAGAACAAACAGCTAAAATTAAATTAAAACATATTTGGACATTCATTCGAATAAAATTGTAAGTATTACACAATCATAAATAAAAGAACAGTTCAAATTTTAGATACAAAAAGAATTCCTAAAATCGCCAAAAATTTGAAATTTAAACAGTAAACTTAAGGTTTTATTATTCGTCAGAAGACTTATTTATTTATTAACATATTAATAAAATAACACAAAATTTATAGTATAAAATATGTAAATATACTCAAAAGTTTACTTATTAAAGAATATGCATAAAAATCGTTAGAATTTCACAAGAAAAAAACAATTAAATAACTGTAAAATAGTTCAAACCTTACAAAAAAGTATTCGTGGCTTTGTGAATAAAGCTTTCACATTAATCCTAAACAGTTGAAATTTTAACAGAAAAAAAAATTAATTAGTAAAAACAGTTATAAACAATATAGTTGAATTTAAAAATAAGAAAGAAAAAAATTGTCAAAAGAAACCAATCATAAAAATAGATAAAAATTTTAAAAGAACATAAAATTTTTCAAACAAAATCTACAATATTTAAAAAATGTCTATATATTTGAAAATTATCAAGGGAACGAAATTAACAAAAAAAAACAGTTAAACATTTATAAAAACTTAAAAGAAAAAAGAAACTTAAAATGAATAAGAGAGAATTGAATGGAAATTTTTTCTAAAAATATTAAATAGAATTTCTTCTTTTGTTATACATTATTAATCATAAATTAAACACAATTTTTACATAATCGAATTTTAAATAACTATACAAACAATGTAAAAAATATTGTAAGTTTGTAGATAAAGCTGTCAAAATTGTATTAAAACAGTAGAAATTTTGGCAGAAAAGCAACAAATTATAAAACAGTTAGATATTTAAAGTGAAAATGAAAAAGTAAATAAAAAATACTTTCTATCGTTGTATTTTTTAATATAATAAACAGTTATAATTGAATTTAAAAATATTTGAAAAGTTTCAAAGAAATGACTTTTAAAAAAACGTAAAGACAATGAAAAATTAAACAACTTTCTATAAATAAAGTTGATATATTTAAAGCAAAGGTTTACTATTTAAAATTTAAGCTTTTCTTTAGCTTTTTATAACTTTACCAAAGGGTGAAGTTATTGTTAGTCGTCGCTTGTTTTAGATTTTAAAATTATTTGTTGCTTTATTAGCTTTTAAGACTAGAGCATTTTTTAAAATATTATCTGCCTTTGACAGTTTAATTGTAATTTTGGCAAATTTCATAGTTTTTGTATCTCATAACTGTTTTTGTTATTTTCAATATTATTGATTTAAAAGATATTTGTTTATTGTTTTGATACATTCAGATGCTTATAAATATTTGTTAATTGTTTTCTTTATAATTTTTGTAGGAAATTTTTAACCGAGTTTTGTAATATTTATATCTTTCATACTTATGTCTAACTATTATATCATTATCCATTAGCACGTTGAGTATATTTTAGATAGTTTTGACATGTTTATCGATGAAGGATAGAAATTGCTAGAATTTTATTAAAAGATTTAGTTGTTGTGTTTGATACATTTTAAAGAAACACATCAAACGTTTGGTATTCTAGAAAATTGCTTATATTATGTCGAGTTTTTAGTTTATTCAAATACCTCTAGATAAAAATAGTTTTGTTCTTAGGGAAGTCAAGAAAATAATAAAATATTTTAAGAATAGATCATCTTTAGGCATTAGATCCAATTATTCTGATTGCCAGAAGTAACGTAGATAGGTAAAATATTTTTGCCAGTAATTCGATGTTGAAGTAAAAATTTAGAGCTTCCTTTACAGAGGAAACAGACAGCACCATCAATTAAACAACTAAATTCTCTCTGGAACGGTTAAAAACTAAATGATTTGCCAAAATTGTCTGCTTTTATTTTAATTACTCAATATACCTCATGTACCCTACCATATTTTTTCGGAGATGCTGTATGTTTCTCTTATCTAGCAATAATGTATAGTTTATTCGATTAGTAATATACTTTATGTTTCATATATGTATTTATCACATCATAGTTATTATTTTGTGCATTATGTAAAAAGATGATTGCGTTAATAAATATTATTATTATGAAATTATTATTATCTTATTTATCTTTTAATTTAATTAAGTTGACTCACCAGTGCCATAATTACCCAATCGATGCTCATCACAATAAGATGCAGATTAATTTCTGAGTAGGCAATTATAAAACGATCGAGACAAATCATTATGTTTAGAATGGAATACATATGCATAATCAAAACATTTACACCAAAAACGTCATTTATTAATTCCACCAACCTACATAAGCTATCATGTAGGTGACATAAGGATTCAACCTTCCCCACCAATTTAATTTCTTCGCAAGCGACTCTCCTCATGCAGGCATTAAGTATTTTGTACCTGATCAATAAACCACGCAATAAATTAAATTCCATAATGTTACAAACTAGACTGAAATGTGTGTAAATATTAAAAGGATACATGTACAGGGCCTTGGTGAAATGATTAGATATAAAAAGCCCATAGCTTTCAGAAGCAATCGTAACAACGTACCAAATTATAAAAATTGAAATTTGCCAACTAATATATTTCAATTTAGGTATTTCAATGGCGTTATCTACAAACGTTATTTTATTATCAATTAAATCAAAATTGTCCAGAATTTCTTGGGCTTTGTAAACTCGCTTCGTTACGTTGATAAAGTTTAGAATAAAATTTAAACTATAGCTGAGTAGTGTTACTATGGTGAACATCCAAAACAGTGCCAACCAGTTTTCATTCCTCGCTATTCCTAGGATCGAGTAGATGAAAACTATTATTACAACTATCACTCCACCGTATTTATATTTTTTCGACGATGAAAATTTATGAGTACTTTTATTGTATGGTGGAAGAATAAAGAATAGTGAAGATAGTGTCAATATGTTCCGTAGCTCAGCTTTTATAGACATTTTTTGGTTATAGTTGTGTGCAGTTTTCTTCAAATCCGCGTATTAATTTATCATCATGATTTAAGGATTACTCAATGAAACTAGACAAAAATAATGCAATAAATATTATACAGTTTATATATCTAAATGAAGTGTGATTAAGCTACTTAATATTTTTTTGTTTGGTAACTGAAGAGAAAAATATAACATTTTATTGATTATGGAAATTCTAATTGCTTATTTTAATATTGTTGTTTACTATTCGTTCCATTAAGCTTATTAATGATTAAACTACTTAATATTCCTCTAATAATCACATTAAAATGATACCCTGAGTGAATAAGACAAAAAAAGGAGAGGGGAGTAATTAAACTAAAATTTACTAATTTTTTGATGAAATGGGTATTGCATATTGATCTCCCTATTATCGATAATACCATAAGAGAAAGAATTAGGGAAACAATAAAATATGTAGATGATTTAAAAATAAAATAGACAACTTTTTTGCCATCACTATTTAAATAAATTTGTAAAAACTGTTTCATAACAACAAGTTTGGCTTGTCGAAATAATAGTTAGAAGAGTTATTGTAGAAGTGATATTCAAAAGTTATTTGTTTTATTTTGAATATAGTGAAGTAATTCATTCAGAAAATCTCGAAAATTGGCCATAAATTCAAAATTCAAATTCAAATGTCTAAAAATCTGAAATGTTTTAGAAATCCACTTTTATAGGTTTTCTAATCCTTTAGGTTAAACAAAACTTTTTAACTATAACTTAAATTATAGTAACAAGTATCCCAATTACGATGCTCACCATTGATATCTCTGTTTTTAGTAGTAGAGATAAAGCAACGGTTAAATGGGGACTGTTTTGCAGAAATCAGTGCTCATAACAAATCCCATTTCAAATTCACCTCAAAAAATAATTCTTGCTAAGTTGCTATATTCTTTAGTACTTACAATTATAGTTTTTGCTTAAAAATATACGTAAATTAAAAATTCTCTAATTTTTTTCTAAAAAAAAAAAAAGTGTCACATTTAAAATTCTTAAATTTGTTTTAGTTTTTCATTATATTATCACCACATAGCCTTATTTCATCTGAATAAATTTAATTTTATATTCTAGCGTACTCTTAAACTACCTCAATTTTTTAGCACACTCTAAACCTATTCAATTTTTTAATCCTTAACGTACTTCTGATTTACTTCAATTTTTTTTTCTTGCGAGCATACTCTTCACCTATCTTAATATTCTTTGAAGTATTCTCTATTATTTTTCACCTATTACAATTAATTATTCATTATCCTAGCGTAACCTTGACTTATTTCAATTATTTATTTATTGTTTTAGCGTATATTTGACTTATCGCAATTGACTAATCATTGTCCTAGCGAAGTCTTGAACTATCTCAATTAATTAAAGGAATTTATTGTCATATACTGCTCTTGATCTACTTAATTATTCATAGCCCTAAAGTATTCTTGCCTTAAAGTATTACCTTAGCATACTCTTGACCTATTCCAATTAATTATCTATTATTTACTGTACTCTTGACCCAGGCTAATAAATTATTCATTGTCCTAGAATATTCATGGCATATCTTAATAACTGCTTAATTGCCCAGGTACTCTTTATAAAATGTACAATAGTTTGATTTTTGTGAGTTACGTGAAGGTAAACTTGATTAATTAAAAAGCACTAAAAACCTTTCTTCACAATTGTATTGATAATGGTCACTTTGTGTCCGAAATATATATCTGTGAATTTAAATAAAATTGTAAAGAAAGGTTTTTAGTGCTTTTTAATTAAAATGTACAATGACCAGAATACTTATGACCTTTCTCAATAAATTATTTGTTATGCTTGGGTAAGAGTAATAATTTCTTATACTTCTTAATTAAACTCGCAAATATCTTTCAAGGGTA
The DNA here is from genome assembly GCA_963969525.1 of Ontholestes murinus. Taxonomy (NCBI): domain Eukaryota; kingdom Metazoa; phylum Arthropoda; class Insecta; order Coleoptera; family Staphylinidae; genus Ontholestes; species Ontholestes murinus. Next base: position 65,611,248 of record OZ018389.1, read on the forward strand.
GTGAAATATAATATTTTGTATAATGTCAGAAAATAGTTAAAAAAATGAACAGATTGTGCTAACGGATATTAATAAAATATTTGAAACGATCAGATAAATTTCCAAATGTATTTAAAGTTACTAAAATACAGTTATTTATTATGAAAATAGTGCAAAAAGTTGAAAAGTATAGATACATAAAGCAATAAGTGTATTTTCCTTATAAATATTGGTTGCTCTGTTCATTGATTTTGGTAGGATAGACTTTTGAAATATTTTGACATTGTCCTTGACCCATTGGGTATGAGGTCTAATGAGGAGTTTATTATCTAATAGGATTCCCAGATAAATACAGGTTAAAGACGTTGAAACATAAATTTTCTTTACTGTAATCAGATTGAAGATATTACGAATATTTCGATGAAATTGGGAAAAGAGTTGCGCTTTCGAAGGATTTATGACAATTCTCCATTTTAGCCAATATGTCTCGATGCGATTAAAGAAGAATTGGAAGAAGGTAGTTATCATGTGCTATAAATGTCTCATCACTTGCAAACTATAGAGCATAAAGTGAAGTATCAAAAGAAGAGGGGTTGGAATCATAAATATCATGACAAAGTAAGGGGTATAATAATAAAGATAGAAGAGATGCTTGAGGAATCGCTTGAAGTGAGAAAATTTTAATTCACTATCAATTATTCACCTTAATATGAAGCATTTTAATAGAAAGAAGTTTTTAAATTAAATTAATTAAAAATGATTTTAAAAAGTAGACAGGAGGTCTCTGTAACAGACTAATTTGAATGCTTGTTTAATGCCTGAATAACGACTTTGAAACTGCGTTGTTTGACAGTTTTATGTGAAAGTGGTAAGATGATTTTTTCAAATTTCGAAAGTCGAATCAATAATTGGAGACACGCTTGTTTGAGAGACTTAAGATACTATTTTTAATGATAAATTCAAAGCACGGGTATAAAACTATAATTGACCTGTTGTATTTATAGTCTTCATTTAAAAAGTATCTTCTAAGCGTTTTAACTTAGCTAAAAAAGACATTGTAGGAAAGTCTTTAGTGTAACACTTTTTACTTTCCTTGTAAGAAGTATGGGAAAGTATTGTGATTATAAAGATATTTTTAACAATTTTATTAACGAAAATAATCATTTTCAAGGTTTCTTAATACTGTATTTATAAGAAAAAAGTAATCTCTTCTTATGTGTGGGCATTCTGGATCTGGATCGAGCTTGCCAAGGGTGATCAAATCATTGACCACAGCACCTAGGCCTCGGTAGGCCCGTTGTGGCCCCCTGGCTGTGTGGGCATTGTATATTAAATTTTTAACTGAAACTTTAACTTTAGATGATAAGTACAGGTAACGTAGTATTATGGCCACATCGTCATTTTTTAATGTAATTGAATATACAAAACTGACAGAGTATTAAAAAATACTCTTAAATACGTGGGATAGTAAGAAAAAAGTACCCGTGTGGAGCGCTGGCGAATAGAATAGTCGTCGGTTGTGTGCTCACAGCTACCCATTGTGAAGTTTGGGCTGTGATTAGATTTCTCAATTCAAGGAATGCGCCACCTTGCGATATTTATGATAAATTGAATGATGTATGGAGAAAATGTTATGAATGAAACGACCGTTAATCATTACGGGCGTCAATCATTACGGGAGACTTTCAGTCTTCAGATTACCATCTGTTTAAAAATCAAGGACCTTTTGGCAAGATAGAAAGATTATGTATCCCAATGCACGAGCGGCGGAGGAATATGAAGCTGAGATTTGTTAATATATAGTACTTTTTTTAAATTTCCCAAACGGGCACTATTTTCCGGATAGCCCTTGTATGAGTCAAAAACTTAATTAAGCTAGAAAGTATATCAAAAGACACCAGTACCCTTGGGTTAGATAGTGTTAAAAATAATTGAACGCATTAAGCTTCTGACAACCCAAAGAGATTCCTATACCGGCAAAGATTAGAAGAGAGAATCCAAGCATACCAAATACAAGAAGAGGATGAAGTAAAAACCGCTTGGGAAAGACTAAAATCTGATATGATAAGCTGCGGAAGAATCACTCTGAAGAAGTTGCATCAAAAGGGGGAAAACTCGAATACCAAATAGTGGTTCTCTCAAGAGATCAAGAAGATGGCCGAAGAAAAACGGAAGTGATATCTACAATACAGAGCAAAATCAATCACGTACGATAAATATAAGCTTGTAAGAAACAGAACCAACAACGAAATCCAGAGAATAAAACAGCTTACTGGGAAAAGTTCTCCAAAGATATGGAACGCGACCACTACGGAGGGCAAAAGAAGGTATGGAAAATGCTCAGAAACCGGAAGAAACCATTCAATAAATATCTACAAACAGCAAAGAACATTGGATTTTCGAACGCACGCAGTACACATGTGCGCCGCTATTTTTGTGTTATTTTGGTGTATTTTAGTGGTTAAAAATTAGTGAAAAATTGTGTAATTTGGTGGGGAAATAATGACGCTGGTCTTACATATGGTGAGCAAATTATCTTATAATTGGAATAAATATTAAATAGTAATTAGATATTCTTACTTCGGTAAATTTCCGCCGTAAGGACGAATGCAAGGCTGTGGTCCAGCAAAAAATATATCTTGACGGGTACTGAACCGATCATTTTTTGTATAAATAATATGCACATTTAGTTCTTCTGTATCCCGTTATCTGGTATTTGTGTGGTAGCTGTTGTTATTCTCCTTTGTATTCTTTTGTTTTCCTTCCGTCTCCCTGTCTTGTTTGTGTACTGAAGTTAGTCACTACCACAGGCGGGGTCAGTGTGAAGATATAATATCCCTGTTAACGTGTTCTATACTGTCTATATTTGTTTTAATTATTTATAACTAGGGTAAATAAATGTGGCATATGTGATCAGGGTGTTACCCCTAATACTCCCTATGTTAAATGCAATGGGATTTGCAATAGGTCAATTCATCTGCGATGTACTGGCCTAAAAGAATCCGATATTAAATCGAATTATATATGTGCTAAATCTAGAAAGCCCACCGTGAATTCTACACAGCAAATAACAATTGAAACGGTTTACAAGACCTTAACAGATAAATTTAATTTAATCAGGCAGGAATTAATAATAATAATAATAATAATAATAAACTTTATTCTTCTTTCCAAAATTAAGTACAAGAGTAAATAAAATAAATTTCTGAATACATGAAATGAAGAATCCGAAGGCGGGATTCAGAATTGGATGAAATTTCATCCATCTGGTCTACCATCCTAACCTTCACGTATGAGACAAGTATATATACATAAAAGAGTTACATTTAAATTTATATATTTATATATATATATATATATATATGTACATAATATGCAGTGAAAAATGAAATAAAAATATTATATTATCTTAAGCAGTAAATATAATTACAAACTTTTCAGACATTAGAGAAGTTGAGTATTAGTATTAATTGCATGTTTAAATCTAGATACACCCAAACATATAAGGGACTTGGGGATCGAATTATACGTTCTATAAATATGATAAGAAAATGATCGCTCAAACAAAGACGTGACATGTTTTGGAGGAGAAATTCTACCTCTAAATCTAGTATTGATATTATGGACATCATTTCTAAATCTAATTCTATTGTAAAGATACGATGGTTTCATAGTATGCACAATTTTGTAATATAAACATTTGGCTTGAGTAATTCTTCTATGCTCCATGTTGCACCAACCAGCATCTATAAGTTTATGAGATATTTTATCGTATTTACGTATACCATAGATAAATCGAAGGCAAGAGTTTTGTACTCTTTGTATGCGTCGGTTAGTATTTTGATCGATTGCTGGATGGTACAGCGTGGAGCAGTAATTAAAATGTGAAAGCACCAAAGTATCACATAAAGTAATTTTTGTTGAAGTTGTTAAATAAGATCTATGTGGATACAGATTTCTTAAGATAAGATATGCTGCAGATATGCATTTGTTAATGAAATTATTATAACGAAAGGTATTGTCGATAATAACACCCAAATTTGGAGCTTGAGTTTTATATGGAATATTCAATCCGTTTATGTGTAGCCTAAGTTGAGTGCCTATATTTTCACACATATTATTTTTACCAAAAATCAAGAAGGCTGACTTACTAGGATTTATATTTAGATCTAACATACAAGAGAAGTTAAAAATATTTTTAAGATCAAAATTAATATGTTCCTCACTGTTGGTGATAGAATCAGGTGAAAAAGAATAATATAGATGAGTATCATCAGCGTACATATGCCCAGTGCAAAATTTAAATTGATTTAATAGGAATGATGTATAAACTGAAAACAGAAGTGGTCCCAGGATAGATCCTTGCGGAACACCCCTATCAGCGATTATAAAGTCTGACATAAGGTTATCTACTTTTACACATTGCTTTCTATCAAGCAAGTAACTACGAATTAGTCTGACCGAGGGTTCGTCCAATCCAATATATCTTAGTATAAGCTCCAAGGTACTATGGTTAACAGTATCGAAGGCTCTGCTGTTACTCTCTAATAAAATAAGTACTGTCATTTTTCCTCTATCCGTAGCAGTTAGTATATCGTCAGTAATGGCGAGCAAGGCTGTTTGACAGCTGTGGCCCGATCTGAAGCCTGATTGTTGTTTTGGAAGTATATTGTGCCTATCAATATAATCCTGAAGTTTCAATGATAGAATTTTTTCCATAATTTTCGACATTATTGGTAAAATACTAATAGGGCGGAGATGTTTTAAGTTGGTAGGCTCATTAACTTTCGGGATTGGCTTAACCACAGCATATTTCCATGAGTCTGGAAATGTGGATTCAAGAATACACGAGTTAATAATATGGACTAAAATTGGTAAAATTATTGGACAACACATGCGGAGCATTGTAATATTGATGCCTTCATAACCACATGACATAGATTTCATATTATTTAGTACTTTAATTACAGTAACCTCATTAATTAACTTAAACCCAAAATGGGCCATTGACGTGTGTCGTGAATTAGCATAGTACTCGAATGGAGAGTTAATATTATTCGAACTGATTGGAGGTAAGCTACTAATTAGATAATTATTGATATTATTAGGATTTTTTAAAGAATCCGGTATTTGTACCGGGCTTTTATTTTTATTTATTTATTTATTAACTGATATAAATAATACTTTGGTAACGCGCATTGACAATTTGGAAGCAAGAATAAGTAAGCTTGAAAATACAAACACGGATAATTCAAATTTAATTAACAATGATTTTTTTGATAGTGTAACGGAGGAGATCGAGGAAAGAAGAAAAAGGTCGTGTAATGTAATTCTGTTTAACCTCTACTGCTAAGGAGCTGGAGCTTAGAATTAAGGATGATTTTGATAGTATCTGTGCCATATTACAGCCCCGGAGCGTAACTGTACAGCCAATAAAATCATGGAGGATTGGAAGGTCTTCCGAAAACAATAGAAATGGGCCACTTTTATTATTCATTTTCAAGGATGAGATCGAGGCCAAAGAAGTTCTGAAGAGCAACTCGAAGGATCATAATGTGAAGAATCATTTTCGTGCTGATCGTACACAGAAGCAGCAGGATCATTACAAGCGTCTAAAATCTGAAATAGACAGGAGAAAAAACAATGGCGAAACTAACTTAGTTATAAGATATAAACATGACTCTCCATATATAACAACTAATGAGAGACAACATCATTTTATCCAAAAAACTACTAACTTATTATCATAATTGCGGTGGAATACGGTCTAAGTTAATTGATTTAATGTTAGCTGTTAATCGTTGCTTTTATGATGTAATAATAATTACCGAAACTTGGCTCTACGATAATATTACAAGTAGTCAGTTACAATTAAAAAATTATAATATTTATCGTACCAATCGTACAATGGCTGGTGAAATTAGGGGGGGGTGGTATCATGATAGCAGTGAAGAAATGTTTCCGGAGTCATTTATTGATTCATAATAATGAAATTGAGCATATATTTATTAATGTACGAATAAATAAGTCTGAATATATAATTGGTGGAGTTTATATTCCTCCAAATGCCCCTCTTGAAAATTACATTGATCACTGTGTCTGCCTGGAAGAATTCCATGACCGTTTCAGTGCTAGCGAATTTTTAGTTTGTGATGATTATAATTTGTCAAACATTGTGTGGAATAACGGAAACGGTAGAAATTTATCGACTTCTATGGATCTAAAATCAAAAACCTTAATTGATTGTATTGACTTTGTAAATCTGAACCAAATTAATAATTTACCCAACTCTCGGGGCGTGTTTTTAGATTTAATACTATCAAACATAAAGGATATACAAGTAACTACTTGTAAAGGATTACTAAATGAATCTATACATCATTGTGCATACGAAATCTTGATTAATACGAATATTATACACAACCTTGAGTTGTTTCCAAAAAAGGTTCATTTATTTCATCGAACTGATTATCTTGCCATTAACTCTTACTTTAATTCAATTAATTGGAGTTTTATTCTATCTAATGCGGATTTCGATACAATTGTTTCTGAATTTTACGAAATCTTATACCGTGGAATTGAACTTTATGTTCCCTTTAAATACATTACTAATAGAGTTGACACCTACCCGAAGTGGATGAATAATGACTTCAAATCGCACATTCAAAGTACAAAAATAGTGGATCCTTAGATGATTACTACCATTTTTCAAATCTTCTGAGCAGATGCAAAAAACTTAGTATTTCACAGTATAATCGATTTCTCCATGATATTAATAGAAAATTAATTTCCAATCCAAATTATTTCTGGTCACACGTTCGCAACCATTACAACAATGAAACAATTCCTTCAATTATGAAATAGGAAGGGGTTGAGGTTTGCAACGGCCATGATATTGCCAATAAATTTTGAATATTTTAAAACCGTTTATGTCAATGCTATTAAAAATCCACAGTTACCATTTCAATATTCATCAAATTCTGGTGAGGTCAATGATAGTAAATTGTTGGTAACTAAATCGGAATTATTCGATTTGATAATTAGTTTAAAACCAAATAATAGTTCGGGTCCTGATGGAATTCCTAACAATTTTTTTATTAACTGTGTTTTCTCGTTATATACGCCTTTATTCCTTTTATTTTCAAAGTCCTTAGATATTGGCAAACTTCCTTCAATATGGAAGGTCAGCTATATTACTCCCATTTATAAAGCGAGTGATCGTCAAACGGTTGACAATTATCGTGGTGTATGTGTTCAGTCCGCTATACCCAAACTTTTATATAAAATTGTTGCTAAGCAGATATCGTGGATGTCACGCAATGTGATTACTCCCAGTCAACATGGATTCTACCCTAACAGATCTACAGTCTCAAATCTTCTTTATTATAAATAGTATCTATCAGACGCAGTACCGGACCATGTGCAGGTTGATTCAGTTTATCTTGATTTCTGTAAGGCGTTTGATAGAGTGAACCATACTGTACTTTTAGGGGACTGTTAACTGGTTAGAGTCCTTTCTAAAAGACCGTACTCAAATAATTCGATTTAATAATTTTAGGGCTGATCCTTTTCCAGTTACCTCTGGGGTCCCACAGGGTTCCCACTGTGGGCCAATCCTTTTCACACTATTTATTAACGACATATGTAATATGGTAAGAAATGCTCAGTTACTGTTATATGCGGATGATATTAAAATATTTAAAACCATTAAGTCGGTTAGTGACTGTGTCAGTTTACAGATTTAGATATATTGCTAACTTGGTATAATATATACGAATTGTATCTTAATACTGAAAAATGTTTTTATATATCTTTCTATAGAAATGCTCGTTTAATACATCATACTTACAAACTTCAATCGATTAATTTACAGTGCAAAAGTAAAGCTAAAGATCTGGGTGTAATATTTGATTCTGGTCTAACATTTTACCCGCATATGTTAGGTATTTGTAATAATGCATTGAGGAAATGGGGTCTAGTCTGGCACATTGGCAAAGACTTCAACAGTAACTGCCTAACAATCTTATTCTGTGCCCTTGTACGTAGTCAGTTGGAGTATGCTTCTCCTGTTTGGCGGCCACACAAGGTTTGGGATTTAGTAATGCTCGAACGTGTGCAAAATAAGTTTTTTCGTTGTATGGAGTTTAAGATGGGAATGGTCCATAGTCAATGTGAATACTCAATTATTTCGAATATGTTAAATATGCATACTCTGAAAACCAGAATGGATATTATTGACATATGTGTATTGCACCGACTAGTTAATGGAAGTCTTGACTGTGGGCAATTATTAATGGCTCTTAATTTCCATCTGGCACAATTGAATCGCTATACTAGATTTACCCCCTTATTTAGATTGTCCACATTTAGAACTACCTATACTTCTCATTCGAGTCCAGCAAATAGAATGATGGAACTAGCAAATCAATACAATAAACACACATGGTTGAATATTTTCGATTCTGGATACAATAAATTCAAATTTAATCTTAAGAATAAGCTGGCGCAATAGGTAACAATGTTATGGTACCCCTTTATATTATAATTAATTGTTATTTTCATAGTTTTTATACTTTTATTTTGTTTTTGATAGTATTTTGTTAACTCGCGCTCATTAGTTTATGGTTATTAAGTTAATTTTAATTTTAATCTAATTTTTAATCATTTATTTTTAAGGTAAGATTGTTTAAACTCATACTTTATATAATATGTTGTATTTTTGTAAAAAGGAGAATTCCGTAAATAAATCTATTATTATTATTATTATTATTATTATTAACACGATTGATGTTAAAGAGAAATACTTCCGGGAGCTATACTGCAAAGACGACATTGAAATGCAAAATGAGGATAGCAGTACATATCAAATATGAAGAACACCCAGGGACTTGCTAGCAAACTAAAAAATAGGAAGTCGCTGGGAATGGACGAAATAGCCAATGAAACCGGCGGTGAAATAATACTAGAGCTGGAACTCAGCATCCCAACTGCAGCTATACATATTAAAGAAAGAACTATATCTAATTCTATTTAAAGAGGAAGAAGAAGGAGAAGCTAATTAGCCCTGAAAGAGCAGTTGTCAAAATAATCAAATAATGATGAAATGACAATGACAAATTTCACAAAGAAATAAATTATAAAAATAACTAAACATTTGACAAAAACATGAAAATTTGGTAAAAGCAGTAAAAAACCTATATTTGAACATTTTTAAAGCAATAATATTTTCAAAAAAAAAACAGTTCAAAATTTAGATATAAAAAATTCCTTAAATCGACAAAAAATTGAAACAGTAAACTTAAGGTTTTATTATCTGTCAGACGACTTATTTATTTATTAACATATACTCGTTTCTAACGAAATACCACAAAATTTATAATACAAAATATACTCAAAATTTTACTTATTAAAGAATATGCGTAAAAACCATTAGAATTTTACAAAAAAACCATTGAAAAACTTTAAAATAGTTAAAAGCTTTCAAAATAAGCATTTTTGAGTTTGTTAATAAAGCTTTCAAATTTGAAACTTGAAATTTTACCAGAAATAATATAACATTTAAAATTAGTTAAATAAAAACAGTTGACAATTAAAAAAATGATCCTAAATATTGTTCAATTTAAAAATAAGAAAGAAAAAATTTGTTTAAAGAAAAATTTTACAAGAACATAAAATTTTACTTAAAAAAATAGTAAATAAAACCTACAATCATAAAAAAATGTCTCCAAGAATAAACAGTTAACATATTTTTTCCAGTAATTCGGTGTTTATTAATTTAGATCTTGAAGCGAAATTTAGAGCTTTTTTTTGCAGGAAAAACAGACAGCGTCATTAATTCAACAATAAAATTCGCTCTGGAACAGTTATAATTATAAATGGTCAGAAAATTTGCCTAAATTGTCTGTTTTTATTTTAATTACTCAATATGAAATCATTATTATCTAATCTTTTTATTTAAACAAGTTGACTCACCAGTGTAATAATTACCCAATCGATGCTCATCACAATAAGATGCAGATTAATATCTGAGTAGGCAATTATAAAATGATCGAGACAAATCATTACGTTCATAGTGGAATAAATGTGCATAACCAATACATTCCCGCCAAAAACCTCATCTATTAATTCCACCAACCTACATAAGCTATCGTGTAGGTGACATAAAGATTCAACCTTCCTCGCCAATTTAATTTCTTCGAAAGCGATTTTCTTCATACAGGCATTGAATATTTTGTACCTGATCAACAAGCCACGCAATAAATTAAATTCCATAATGTTACAAACTAGACTGAAATATGTGTAAATATTAAAAGGATACATGTACAGGGCCATGGTGAAATGATTAGATATAAAAAGCCCATAGCTTTCAGAAGCAATCGTAACAACGTACCAAATTGTAAAAATTGAAATTTGCCAACTAATATATTTCAATTTAGGTATTTCAATTTTCTTATCTACAAACATTATTTTATTATCAATTAAATCAAAATTGTCCAAAATTTCTTGGGCTTTGTAAACTCGCTTCGTTACGTTGATAAAGTTTAGAATAAAATTTAAACTATAGCTGAATAGTGTTATTATGGTGAACATCCAAAACAGTGCCAACCAGTTTTCATTCCTCGCTATTCCTAGGATCGAGTAGATGAAAACTATTATTACAACTATCACTCCAGCGTATTTATAATTTTTCAAGGATGCAAATTTATGAGTACTTTTGTTGTATGGTGGAAGAATAAAAAATAGTGAAGATAGTGTTAATATATTACGTAGCTCTATTTTTATAGACATTTTTTGGATGTAGTTGTATGCAATTTTCTTCAAATCCGAATATTAATTTATTATCATGATTTAAATATTACTTAATGAAATTAGAAAAAAAATAATGCAATAAATATTATACGGTTAATATATCTAAATGAAGTTTGACTATCCATTCGTTTATTCCTTGTAATTTTTTGTTTGTTTGGTAATTGAAGAGGAAAATAATAAATTTTATTGATTATATAATAATGGAAATTGTAATTGCTTATTTTAATATTATTGTTTACTATTCGTTCCATTAAGCTTATTAGAGATTAAACTACCTAATACTCTTATAATAATCGCATTTATTTATTTATTTATTTTATTTACTTTACAAGTTCTATTAAAAAAATACATAAAAAATGTACACAAATTCACTAACTCAAAAATTTTAAACATAGAACTTGAAGTTCACATGTCCTTGTGAATGGCACGCTGAATAAATTAGACAAAAAAGGAGAGGAGGGTAATTAATTCAAAATAAATAAAACAATTAACTTTGTTGGTATCACTTTTTTAATTAAAGTAAAAATTATTAATTAGTTGATGAAGTGGGGTACTTCTAATTGTTATTTATATTTTAGCCTCATAGTATATTGACCTTCCTATTATCGATAATACTACATTGATAAAGAAAATTTCAAACAAGTAAGAGAAAACATTGGGGAAGCAATAAAATATTTTAATTGTTCAAAAATATAACAAACAACTTTTTTGCTATTACTATTTAAATAAATCATGTTAACGGTTTGATAATAACAAGTTTGTGTTGTCGAAATAATAGCAACAAGAGTTATACCAAAATGTTATTTGTTTTAGTTTGAATATAGTGAAGTTTTTATTTTAGAAAATCTCAAATTGGCCGTTTAAAATCAACATTGTAAACTTTTGGATATTCAACTTCAAATGTTCAAAAATCTGAAATCCACTTTTATAGGTTTTCTAATACCTTAGGTTAAACCAAAAGTTGTAACTATAACTTAAACTATAGTAATTAAAAAGTTGTTTTTTTTTAAATTTATTTTTAATTATCAAAATGTATCACGAAGTGAAACCCTCCACAATTACTTATTCAACCTTTTTTTATGCCTATAAATTATATCGAATTGCTTTTACCTGAATTCGACTAGAAATTTAAAACTGCATTAGTAAGTATTCTAGGAGCTACAATTTTAATGAAGATGACCTTCAGAAAATGGAAAATATTTAATAAAAAATGATAGTACAACAGTAATACAAAATTAATGCTTTTGCAAAATTTAAAACTATTTTTAAAATACTTTATAGAGCATATAATCTAACATAAAATATTCGATTTGTAATGTAATGTAATGTTTAATAATTTTAAATATAGATATTAAAATATGAGAAAGTGGTAAAACAAGATGAAAACGGTTTTATTATCTGTAAGTTCCTCAAATCAAAAATAAGTTATGCCTGATCTTCATAATTTGTGGCGCGAGAAGAAGTGGTTGATGCGTTCAAAATGTATTTTTTGGTAATACCTCAATCGGAATGGAGCATGCAAAATATGTCGATCTAGACCAGTGTTTCCCAACCTTTTTTGTTCCATGTTCCACCTAAGCCTTTCTAAAATTCTTATGTCCTTGTACTATGTAAGAACGGGTAGGTATCCATCCCAAGGTTACCCCTATAAGAATTTATTAGATTTTATTGGTGAAGTCTTTTTATACCTCAAACGCAAAAATGGCCAGCCTTAATACATTACACAAAAATGTCAATAATCCATTTTATTATTCTACGGGCGGTCACAATTTTCTTTTAATGTACCATCTAACTTTACACGTGCAAGTAATATTGATTCTCGATCCCCAGTCAATGATATGTCTGGAAATTTTAATATTATATGCAAATATTGTCATATTAATAATGACAATCTTGATTTTATAATTCAAGTAGTAAGACAGAAATTCAAAGTATCACTATTTCCTAAATTAAGTTCTCCACCCAAATTGATTATAAATATCACACATATCTGTTACAATAGTCTCTTTGCAATTATACATTAGTTACTATGTTGCCTCAGCTTAAGTTATTATTATACAATTTATAAGTTTATTATTTTATTTTATGTTATGTTGTCCTGTAACTGGAATTTGTATTCTGTTGGGCAAATAAACATTATTATAATTATTATCTATGTTGGAAAATCAATTTGTTTTAAATCAGAAAATCTTTCTTTTAAATCATCCGATAGAATTTTCAGATGATCGACAATAACAAGTAAAGATGTATCATTGACTTCACATTTTTGGAGCCAATGAAACTGCTGAAAGTTTTTGATAATATATTTCTGACATAACTCAATAAGGGTAATGTAATGAAACCAAATATCTTCGCTTTTGTATCGACAAGAGTTTTATTTATTCCTTGAAGTTGCTTATTTAATTTAACTAGTTTTTGAAAGATATCGGTTAAATAACTCACAAATGCTCTACAATCGACTGTTAACAGATACTTTATTTCAGGTTTGTCGTTAAAAAAATCACTAAGGGTATCAAACAGTTCCAAAAAACTTTTCAAGCAGTTCCCTTTAGAGAGCCATCTTGCTTCGGCGTGAAGTAAACGTCTCACATGGTCTGCATTTTGTTCTTCACAAAATAGCTCGAAGAGATGCTCGCATTTGGCATTACCTTTAATAGCATTGATACACTTTATTACTGAATGCATTACCTCATTTAGAACAGGCGATATGTTTTTAGCTACCAAGTTTTTTCTATGAATAACACATTGAACAAGAATCATTTCTGGATTCTCATCTTTCATAAATTTTAAGTAGCCATTTTTCTTGCCCATCATATTAGAAACACGATCTGTAGCATAATATTTTCATTGGTATATTATTGAGATCTAACTAGTTTTTTAGCTTACTATATATATTTTTGGAGGTAGTGGTGCTTTCTAATCCTTTACAGAATAACATTTCTTCATCAAAATGCCCTTTATAAATATATCTTACGTAAGTTATCAATATTCCATCCATTTGCACTGAGAATTTTCTTGTTTTCAGCTTTTCAACAAATTGTTTCTCAATATCTTCACTTATTTCGTCTATTCTACTGCTAATAATATTGCTACTGAGTGCATAGCTTTTACATCTTTGTCATCTTTTATAAGAACCGTTTTAAGAAATGCTGATTTTGATGGTTTTTTTAAATTCCTAAAATATGATTTTTTCCAGATTTATAGATGAAAAATGAAATTTGATAATCTAGCATTGCATATAAATAATCCGGAGAAAAAGAGTTTAACTCGTGTTGAGTCCATTTTCAAATTGCCCCCCTGTGGGACGTGGGCCCGAAGTTGGGAAACACCGATCTAGATAATATTTTGAAAAATAAATCCCATGTACAATAATTAATTTATAAAGAAAACTACTCGTATAGTCACTTCATAACCTCAATTTGTGATATCAAAAAAGTTCAGTTTACATTAAGGTTCAGAAAATATATTATAATGTGGTGATGAGAACTGAATGAGATCTGTACAAAAAGGTACTAGTCAGCCGAATCAGGAACTGTCCAACAGAAGCGAGATCAACGCATTCAACATGGTGCAAAGCATCACGGACTTCATCAACACGACGTTTGAAGCAAGCTGCCCAAGATCTACAAAATCTACCTCAACCAGGATCATCTAATGGAACAAGGATCTTGATAGGGCCAAGGCACATACCAGAAGGCTAATTAACATAGCCAGGAAAAACGATCCTCATGGCATATAACAATTCCATTAAAAAGCCAGAGAGAGACTCTTAGCAAAAATTCTGTGAGAACATACAAGTGAATTCACAAGCTCCCGTCTACTCGAAACTCACTGCTCACTTCTGTTCGTCTCGTAATGGAGTCTAGACGTAACAAAGAACCAATTACCCTTATAGTCGATAGTTCAGACTGGTTATGACCTGCATAAACAGACTGGACGCACTGGCGACAACAAGAAAAGCACAGCTAGAATGGATACCCAAAGACCAAGGAATTGTTGGACACTTGCTGGCCAAATAAAGGGTAGCAGATGAATTCATAGGACCCGAACCTGCACAAAAAGGCATGGCCCAACCGATATGTATTAGGCATACGAGACTCTTTTTAGATGGTCCGGTACCTGAAGACATACTGATGCTGTTAGGACTAAGCAGATTGAAACTAAGAAAAACCACAACACTAGTCACAGGCCACTGTGACCTGAATAAGCACAAACATAGGATGGGAATCGAGGAAAGCTTATCTGCCGTATGTATCTGGGATAATAGAAAACTCCCCAACACCTACTGTGTACATACGAAACATACAGACGACAACGCATGGCGAAATTCGGGAAGCCTGTGCTTCCTGAAGAACAGCTCAAGAGCATCCCCTGGCAGAAACTCTTGAACTGTATAAAAGACACAGGAGTACACATCAAGTAAAACATCCAGAAGCGCACAAAAGGATCACGGAGACCACAGTGCAGTGAAGCTAAGCGACACCACCTCATCAAAAAACGTATCATATATTATTCTTCACCTAATATAATTATTCATTGCTTTTATGAAGTCTTGACCAATTCCAATTAATTATTAATTGCCCTAGCGAGCCTTGACTTTTCTCAATTACTTACAGAGGCCGACATGATTTTTGGTGTTTTGAATTTGATAAGTGTCCTTAGCTAATACGGGTACATTGATTCTGAATGTGAATTTGAATTGAGTCCATCACGTCAAGATTTTTCACAAAATTAAAAAAAACCTTGTGAGATATTTTGTACCTTTATGATATAATACTTGATGATTTTCGCATCTGTCAAGGTCAACTTGATGGCATCGGCAGTTGTTTACGAAATAGTTAGTTAGCGTCAGTTGTTTGTAGCAACGAGTTGTGTTTTGTTTTCTGAGTGTTTAGTGCGTCATAATAACATCAAGAGTGTTATGTGTTTGGTGATATAACGATATCAAGAAAGCTTATCACGCTTACTTCGGTGTAAAGCTTGGTGATCAGGGCAAGCCTTGGACTCCACACAAAGTGTGCTTTCAGTGTGTCGACCTCTTAGCCTTTGGTATTCCTATGGTATCGAGGAAACAAAAAACTATGGAGACGACTGTTACTTTTGCTCCTGCGATGTCAAGGGTTTCAATTCGAAAAATAAACATACTATTCAGTATCCTGATTTACCGTCTGCTAAACAACCTGTACCTAATGGACCAGGAATTCTCATTCCTCCATCTTTTCCTTACACCATCCAATAGCAATCATTAGATGAAAGTTCAAACGAAAAAACCGATGAAGACGAATTCAATACTGATATAGACCAACCTCAAAGGTTTATCCAAGCTGAACTAAATGACTTAGTGAGAGACTTGGGCCTATCTATGGATGCTGCACAAATCTTAGGATCCCGACTGAAAGACAAAAATCTGTTTGCTCCAGAAACCACATTTTCGTGGTATAAGTTCGCGGAATATTTCTCTCAAGAGGGTTCACTGGTGTATTGTAATAATATTCCTGAAGTAGTCATAAAACTGGGAGCTGACAATTACAATTCCACATAATAGAGGTCTCTTCTAAGAGACAATTGCACAATGGTAATAATTATGCCTCGTTGCCTGTTGCTCACTCCGTGCATCTCAAAAAAACGTATGAGAATCTTAAGCTGTTGCTAAATACAATAAAGTATAGCGAATATTGTTGGCAAGTCTCCACAGAGTTATAATATCCATGCTTTTGGGTCAGCAGTCTGGATTCACAAAGTGTTCATGTTTTTTTTTGCGTGTGGGACAGTCGAGCACGAAATTTACATTTCGTTAAGAAAGAATGGCCACTTAGAGAAAGACTTGTACCGGGACAAAAAATGCACTGCGTGATGCATTAGTTGACCCAAAATTAGTTCTTTTGCCTCCCCTTCACATAAAGTTAGGATTGATGAAGCAGTTTGTCAAAACTTTAAATAAACAAGGTGACTGCTTTAAATACCTGTACGAAAAATTTCCTGGGAATTTTTGTAGGCCCTGAAATTCCAACCTTAAAATCGGACCGATTGTTCCAGAATACAATGACCCAGGATGAATCTGAAGCATGGAGTTCTTTTGTAGAAGCCATTGAAAACAACAAGTCTCCAAACTATAAATAAATTGTAGCCAACATGGACAAAAATTATAAAAAAACTTGGATGCAATATGAGCGTCAAACTTCATTTTCTGAATTCCCTCGTTGACTCTTTTCCTGAAAATCTTGGAGCGAGGAATTCCATCAAGACATAAAGGAGATGGAGAGACTTTACCAAGAAAGATGGAATATTAGAATGATGGCTGATTACTGCTGGACCTTGAAGAGGGACTCGCTCACAAAAATCTGCAAAAAGAAAACTACAAAACGCAGTTTTGAGGGAAAAAGAGAACGATTTTATTAAAAAAAACAACGATTGTCTAACGTAGATTACTGCATTGTTTTTTTTAATGAACAACTCAATTTGGCAGTCTAATTTTCTATTAAATATAGTTTCAATAAATCTTTTCTCAATAGTTTTGGAAGTTTCTATGAAAAATTTCAAACTCACTTTTCCTGAAAACCTAACGTGCTGAAAAAAAAACTAAGCACAGATTCATGATCAGCACACCCCATTTGCTATGGGACACCTATTAAACTTGAAACACTTTTTCATGAAAAAAAATATAAGCCCTGTGTATTTAATAAAAAATGATAGTACAACAGTAATACAAAATGATGCTTGTGCAAAATTTTAAACTATTTTTAAGATACTTTATAGAGCATAAAATACTCGATTTTTAAGTTCTTGTTTAATGGAAAAAAAATCTGCAAAACAGAAAAAATCAGATGATTATAATTTTAAAAGTGGATATTTTAAATACATGATCATTAAAATATGAGAAAGTGGTAAAATAAGATAAAACGGTTTTATTATCTGACTTTCATAATTTGTGGCGCCAGAAGAAGCGGTCGGTGCGTTCAAAATGCATGTTTTGGTAATACCTCAATCGGAGTGCAGCATGCAAAAATATATGGATCTAGACAATATTTTGAGAAACACATCCCATATACGATAATTTATTTCTTTTTATATTTCCGAAATATAAAGAAAAATCCTCGTATAGTTACTTCATAACCTTCATTTATGATAAAGCAAAAGTTCAGTTTACTTTCAGGTTCTGTTTTACAGAAAATATATTATAATATGCTGATAAAAACTCGAGGAGAACTCAATTGTTCCTGCACAAAAAGGTACTAGTTAGACGAATCAGGGACTGTCCAACAGTAGCGAGAACAACGCATGAGTTGGTGTAAAGCATCACGAACTCCATTAACACGGCGTTTGAAGCAAGCAGTCCAAGAACTACCAAACCTACCTCAACCAGGATCACCTGGTGGGTCTTGATAGAGCCAAGCCACACACCAGAAGGCTATTTAACATTGCCAAGAGAAACGATGAATGAGCGAGTATAAAACGACCCTCACGACATATAACAATGCCATTAAAAAGCCAGAGAGAGACTCTTGGTAAAAATTCTGTGGGGACATAGAAAGTGAACTCACAAGCTCCTGTCTACTCAAGATGCTTAGCAAAGGTCATGCTGGAAACAACGGCTCACTGCTGTTCGTCACGTAATGGGGTTAGAATATAACAAAGAACCAAATACCATTATGTTGGACAGCCAGGCAGCCTTAAAAGCGCTAGCCTTGCCGATAGTTCAGTTCAGGTTGTTTATGACCTGCACAAACAGGCTGGACGCACTGGCGACAACAAGAAAAATACAGCTAATATGGATACCCAAGGATCTAGGAATTATTTGACACTTGCTAGCCAAACAAGGGACCTTAACCCGCTTTCGGTATACAACATGAAACCGGAAAAAAAAATCCGACGCAAGCTAGCAGAGGAGCACATAAAGGCATGACCTAACCGAAAGGGATTAGGCATACGATACTCTTCCTAGTTGGTCCGGTACCTGACGACATATGATGCTGTCAGGACTGAGCAAACATAGGATGATGCCGTATGTGTCTGGAAGAAGAGGAAATCCCCTAACACCTACTATGTACATGCGAAGCATACAGACGACAACGCATGGAGAAATTCGGGAAGCCTGTTCTTCCTGAAGAACAGCTCAAGAGCATCTCCTGGCAGAAACTCCTGAACTGTATATATGACACAGGAGTACACAGGGAGTAAAACATCGAGAGGTGTACAAAAGGATCACGGAGACCACAGTGCAGTGACGCTAAGCGACACCAACTCATCAGAAAAAAGTACACTATATCATTATTCACTTATTACAATTAATTATTCATTGCTCTTATGAAGTCTTGACCAATCCCAATGAATTATTTATTGCCCTAGTGAGGCCTTGATTTGTCTCAACTAATTATTCATTGCCCTAGTTATTTATTATATCATCGTACATTTGACTTATCCCAATTGATTCGCTCTAGCGAAGCCTTGGCTTATCCCAATTAATTATTCGTTGACCTAGACTAGTCTTGACATACTTAATTATTCATATCAAGTATTCTTGGCGTAAATTATTGCCTTAGCGTATTATTGACCTATTTTAATTAATTATATAGTTTTGACAAATCATAATAACTGATTAATTTCCTAGGCGTGTATTGATAAAATATTCAATGACCTAGAATAACATACTACTAACTTTTTTCAATAGGATTTTGTTCTTAATTTAATTTAAATATCTTTAAAAAATATTCAATTTTGTATAATGCCAGAAAATAGATAAAAGTGACAAAACAGCTAAAATTAGCAGCATGTGCTAACGGATAAAATATTTGAAACTATCAGATAAATTTCCAAATAAATTTGAAATTACTAAAATTCAGTTAATTATTATGACAGTATTGCCTTGACTGATTGGATATCGGGTCTAATGAAGAGTTTATTATCTAATAGGATTCCCAGATAAGTACAAGTTAAAGACGGGAAAATAAAAATTTTGTTTATTGTACTCAGATTGGAGATAGATGAAATTGGGAAAAGTGTTGCGCTTACGAAGGATTTATGACAATTTTAAACAATACGTATCGATGCGATTAAAGAAGGATTGGAAAAAGGTAGTTACCATGTCTATAAGTGTCTTATCATCCGTAAACTGTAGAGCGAAAGTGAAGTATTAAAGGAAGAGAGGTTTGCATCATAAATATCAGGGGAAATTAAGGAGTATAATAATGGATATATAAGAGATCTTTGAGAAATCGCCTGAAGAATTTTAATTCACTGTAAATTATATACCTTAGGATGAAGCATTTTAGTAGAAAGACATTTTTTAAATTAAATTAATTAAAAATGATGTTACCAAGTTTGGAACACGTAGATAGGAGGTCTCTATATCAGACTAAGTCGAATGCTTGTTTAATGCCTGAAATATAATATCTGAATAACGATTTTGGTGTTGCTTTGTTTGGCAGTATTAATTAAGAATAGTAAGAGGATTTTTTAAAATTTTTCAAGTCGAATCTAAAATTGAGATACTATTGATGATGGATTCAAAGCACGTGTCGAAAACTACAATAGACCTATTGTCTTGACTTAATTAGTATCTTTTAAGCTTTTTTAACTTAGCTAAACAAGATAATGTATGAAAAGTCTTTAGTGCAACATTCTTCACCTTCCTTGTACGAAGTACGGAAAGGTATTGTGATCATAAAGATATTTTTAATAATATTTTAACAGAAATATTCATTTTGAGGTTTCTTAATACTGTATTTATAAGAAAAATAACTTTAAGTTTAAGCTTATTTACTCGTCTTTTCGGAATTTTTTAAACCAATTTTGTTTTAAATCAAAGTTATTGATATTAAGGAACAATTACTACACGTGTTGAATTAATCGAATTTTGTAATGTAATAGAACATACAAAACTGTATTAAAAAATACTCTTGAATACGAGGGATTGTAGGAAAGTAGTACTTGTTTGCACCGTGCGCAGCGCTAGCGAATAGAGTAGCCGTCGAATGTGTGCTCACAGTCGCCAATTGTAAAGTTAAGGCTGTAATGAGATTTCTCAACGCGAGCAATGTGCCACCTTGCTATATTCATCATAAATTGAAGGATGTATGGAGAAAATTTTATGGATGAGACGACCGTCAATCATTATGGACGAACTTTTAGCCATCTTAGCTCCTTCAGATTACCATCTGTTTACAAAAATCAAGGACTTTATGGCAGGACAGAAATATTATGTAATCCAATGCACGAGCGGCGGAGGTATATGGAGCTGAGACACAAAATCTATGTAGAGAAGTACTTTAAGGTACGTTTATTACAAATAGAACGTAATTATTTGTTAGAAAATACTAGTTCTTTTTTATAAATTTCCCAAACGGGTACTACTTTCCAGATGACCCTCGTATGAGTCAAACACATTATGAATTAAGCTAGAAAGAGTATCATATATAATTAATTACTTCATGAAGAAATTAACAGCCATACTAATAGACAGAGATCAATTCTCGGATTAATCTAGGATTGTAGAATCCTGGATTGATCGCTATCTATTGACTTAGTCAGTGATTGAATGGAAGATTATGTTTAGAATGAATCCGTGATTATACCGACTATTGGACGCGGTTTTGTCCGATCCAAGGATTAATTCTCAATATTAGTACGGCTATAAATATAGTTATAGTGCTTTAAATAATTTTATTTCATTAAAAATTTTATAGTAAGTGAATACTTTTTGATATCTATACAATTAAATGTAATAGGAAAAATAATCTACTCACCAGTATTATTGTTAACCAAACGATGTTCATCACAATACCATGGACCATGACATCAGAATAAGCAGATATAAAACAATCCAAAGAAATCATTACATTTAGAAGGGAAAATATATACATCACCAATACATTCCCACCGAAAATCTCGTCAATCAGTTCCACCAAACTGCACAAGCTATCATGCAGGTGACACAGAGATTCAACCTTTGTCACGGTTTTAAATTCTTCGAACGCGATTTTTCTCATGCAGGCATTAAATATTTTGTACCTGATCAATAAGCCACGCAACAAATTAAATTCTAGAATGTTACAAACAAAACTGAAGTACGTGTAAATATTAAAAGGATAAAAATACTTGACTATGACGAAGTCATTGTTAATAAAAAGTGCATAGGTGTCAGAAGCAATCATACCAACAAACCAAATTGTAAAGATTGAAATTTGCCAATTGATATATTTCAATTTAGGTATTTCAATGGACTTGTCCAAAATGGTTATTTTGTTATCGATTAAATCAAAATTGTCCAAAATATCTTGGGCTTTGTAAACTCGCTTCATTGCATTGAGAAAGTTTAGAATTAAATTTAAACTATAGCAGAATAGTGATGTTAGGTTAAACATCCACAACATGGTTAACCAGTTTGCATTCCTCACGATTCCTTCGACCGAATATATAAAAATTATTATTACAATTAGTACTCCTAAATATTTATATTTTTTTGTGAACTCAAACTTATGAATGCTTTTGTTGTATGGTGGAAGGATAAGAAGTAGAGAAGATAGTGTTAAAATATTCACTAAGTCTGTTTTAATAGACATGTTTTAGTTAATTATAATAATAATATAATATATAATTATAATAACTATTCATTAATTTTTAGTGTATGGTTTTATATTTAGTAATTGAACGAAGAGTAGAAGTAGAGTGAATTTAATTGATTGATCGAGATATATAATGAAAAGTATTATTAATTACTTAACGTGTTTACTATTCGTTTTATGAAACTGTTGACTGATAAGACAAATAATTTTATAATAATCGATAAATGCGGTTTGAAATATGGCGGTGAATTATAATATATGTCTTTTTTTATGACACTAGAGATTATTGGAGTTCAAAGGTTTTGGTTAGTATCTATAAAATTTTATTATGATTTGCAAATAATAATTTTGTTAGTGTATAAATTTAAAATATAACAAAAAAAAGGTTCTAGGATTGTAAAACATAGTAGTATGGACCATTTTAAATTTTGTACGCTTACATTTAGAGTACTGCTTCGTAATTTGGAGTTTTTTCGGCAGGGCTGAAAACATTGAGCGGGTCCAAATTAAATATCTTTTGTTCAGGTTTGGGCTTACAGGGACCCTGTTTTGTTGAAATTTTAAAACCTTGACTCGTTGGAAAAGCGACGTAGAAACCTGTACATAACAACTGGTTTTAAACTTATTAATGGCTTAGTCAATTCACCTATTTTACTAAGTTTACACCATATTCACGTGCCTAAAAGAGAGTAGCGTTCTTTTCGGTTTTTCGAGGAACCATGTTTTCGGATTATGCTGGACATACGACGGGGTGCTGCACCTTTCACAGCCATCCGGAGTGGAAGTAATAGGCTTTGCGGACGATATCCTGGTCATAGCCACGCAAACGGCGACGCGAGTGTTCAACCTGACAGCCGAGTGGATAGCTGGATCTGGTACCAGGGTAAACCAATGCAGCTTGATTGGGCAGAAGGAGAGCAGAGACTACGAAGGGCGAAAAATTAACCATGATAGGGCAAGAAGTAGGTATCCAACTAGCATGTAATACCTGGTGATAGAGTCAAATCCAAACCACAGAAGGCAAGTTTTGAAGGCGGCGGCTGAAACCCACAGGGCGGCGAGGGCAGTCTCCAGGCTAATATTAAATTGCAGAAGGGTCAGGTGAGGTCAACAGATGTCTCCTGTTGGGGAGAGTTAAGGCCAGGCCGCTTTACGCAGCCCCAGCGTGGACGAGCTGCGTTGAGACCAAGAGGAACGTTGAGCACATGCAGAGGGCACTCAGTCCGAACTGGCTGTCGGTATTCTGGGGATTCAGGACGGTGTCAACAGAGGCGGCTAAAGTACTATTGCCGTCGGCACCCTCAGAAATTATTGTTAACGTCAGGGAATAAATGTGGAGCAGGATTAGAGACAATGGCAGAAAGAGACGCCAGATAGTGGAGGTGGAGCGAGAGGCAGTAACGAGCAGGATGATTCTGATATCAGTCCGCAAACATGACAAGATGGACTACTTTCTGGCGCAGATCCTCACGGGGAATGGATGCTTCCAAACCTAACTCGTCAGGATCGGAAAGGCGGTCACGAAGCAGTACCCGCATTGCAAGGCGGTGACCGACGATCTGAAGCACACCCTTGAGGAATGCATCAAGTGACAGGCGGATAGAATGGTCCTCAGAGATGCTGAAGAGCTCATGCTTGAGATCCGGACAACTGGGTGGCATTCGCCAAGGCTGGTCATTCGCGGCCGGTATGCTCCCGCAAAAAACATTAGGAGTTATGCGGGAAAAGAACTAGAACTGGTAGAAGAATACAGAAAACAAAACATAGAAATATTGGGAATTACTAAAACTGAAAGAAAAGGAAAATACATAGAGAGAATTCATAGAGCTTACTGGTTAATACGGTCGGGGGTTGAACAAACGAAAAGAGCAAGAGAATTAAATAAGTTCCAAAAAAATTAAATGAATGACTGTAGAAATTCTATCAGTCCTGTAAAAATCTCTCCTAAGATAACATCGGCTATGTGTGTAAGATTGCAATCTATGGGATATAAGATTTTCTCCAACAAATAAAAAATATATTTAACGAGATTGTATTTAATGAAAAGTTAGTCAAATATGAATTCCAATCGTAACAGCCATGTTCAACGAATTTTGTAAAAAAAAATGATGAAATTCGACTTGTTATTCATAATCAGGATATTTTTTGTTCGTTATAGATTGAAATGGAATAGAAATTGACAAGTATCGTGTTGTTGGAGTTACGAGCACATTAAAGTCCAAAAATTATATGCTAATGGGCTTGAAATCTCGGGATGGGCGTTTACACGAAAACATAAGATAACTATTGAAAAATCTCCTAGGATTTGCCGAAGATTATCGCAAAGTAGTTGTGAATGCAAAACAGGAGTTCATTCTATTACGATCCAGTATTGATAAAAACAAATTCAGGAAATGGAAGAAGAAAAGTAGACATTAAAAGTAGCATATGGAATAAATGAAGATGCTAAGAAAGAGGATGAGGATACATATTACAAATAGAAGTCGATGAGGGAACAGAAAATTTAATCATCTTAGGAGACCTAAATGGGAGGGTGGGGAACGAAAACCGCGGCTGAGAAGATAGAAGAAGAATATACTAGAAATAATTATGGAGAAGGAATAATCCAGAAATGTGTAGAACATGACTTAATAATAACGAATTCGTAATTCACACAAATGAACATTAATAAATTTACGAAAGTAGAGAGCATTAGAAACCAGATATAGATAGGTTGTGAACACCAATTGCTAAGAATAGATAGGGCGTGGAAAAAATGACGAGATAAAAGAAGAAAAAGAAGAAAGTTAAAAAGTAAAGATGAGAGAATATAAACTAAAGGAAGCACAAATTCAAGAAAAATAACAATAATCTCCTCAAAGGAAATTTAGAGTAAAGAACAAGAGGAGACACAAAGAAGAAAAAAGAAAACAGAAAAAGTTAAATGAAAAAAGTGCCAAAATCTATTCTTCGGAACATTAAAGAAAAAAGAATACATGATGAACATTAAAGACAAATATAAAAACAATTATAGACGAAGACAAAATCATGGAAATAATGAAATAATATTTCGAAGATCTGATTAACCAAAAAATTGAAGAGAAGAATAGAAGAAAGACAGAGGATGAAGTAAAAGAAATAATTAAAAAATTGTAAGCCGCTAGGATTAATAACAACGTCTGAGATGATGGAATTTATGGGAGATAGAAGAATAGAGGAATTAACAAAATTACTAAACAAAATAGTTGTTCGGGCGCTGATTCAGCCCCCCTGCCCCTAATTGACCGTTGGGCTACATGAGTACATCCGCACCACTACCATATACCATCATTTAGTTTTAGGTAATATTATAAATAGAAAATAGTATTAAACTAGCGTCAATAGAACAACTTTAAATTACAAATAGAGTATTATTATGATGGAACCATCTTATAAGATTAAACAGGCATCACGTCCAGCCCATACTAAACAATAGTAGAAAACGGAAATATACCAAGGAAATCGAACATAGGAATTATACTACCACTACATAAAAAAAGAGAAAATTATAAAGGCATCACAATAATAAGTATATGGTAAAATGCAAAATATTAATACATATAATAGACAATTTTGAAGAAATAATAGAGGAGAATCAAAGTGGATTCAGAGGAGAAAGAAGACTCATAAAGAAATGGAATAGCACACTAAGAAAATAAGCACAATTAAATGATATTAATAATAAAGTAAAAGCTTTATTCTGGAACTTTTCTTTGACCTTGATGAAGTAAGTAACTAGAATTATTAATGTAGATTTCGGGTGCCTCAAGGTTCACACTAAGGACACATTATTTTTAACATCCTTATAAATAACGTGTATTCAATATTATTAAAAATAATAAAATATGAATGTATGCTGATGACTTATAATTAGAGAGCGGATAAAAAAGCTTAAAAAATGTGAAAAAAAGCACTTAAAAAGGCACAAAATTTAGAGAAAAAAAGCATTAAAAAAGCATAAAAACAGGAAAAAAGCATAAAAACACGAAAAAAGCACTAAAAAAGCATTAAAAGGCACAAAATTTAGAGACAAAAAGCATTAAAAAAGCATAAAAACAGGAAAAAAGCATAAAAACACGAAAAAAGCACTAAAGAAAACTATATTTTCTTGATATGTTACACGTTTATCAACATATTTTACAAAGAAATTTGGCTTAAAACTAAAATAAACATACTTTCTTTACGCAATATATAATATCATGTAAGTATTTAAAAATTAAATTGTAATTTTGTATACGTTTCAAAATAACTAAAATCTATTCATAAAAAGAGTAGATCATTAAATGTTCTTCTAAGGGTTTAATTGTAAAAATTATTACTTCTGACGCTCAATAAATTTTTGAAAGTAGAAAAGCTTCTCTTTATTTTAAATTATAGATGGATCCATTTGAAAATTGCCATTCAAAATCAAGTTTAATTTATTTATTATTAAAAATCCTTCATTTTCAACGAATACTTCTTTCGATATTATTTTGATTTCTTGGCCAATGCATGCAGGTATTTTCTAGAATGAATCTGCTTTTATAAAGATTTGATTGTGTTGCTCACAAAATTTAAACGCGATTTTATGTAACTCAATTGTTTTGAAGGAAGCTCTTGTTTCTTAAGAACTGTTTAACAGTCTTTAACTGATTTGCTTGTCGTTTCGGGAAAGTTGTATATAACCTTATTAAATTATTCAAAATTGTTCGCATCGTACATTGTAGCATATAGCCAAATTCCCCATTTTGTTAGCATTGGTTTATGGGGCAGTGAGATATCAGGTAATGACTTCTTGAATAATTGTACTCACAGAAGAATATAAGAACTATTTTTCCATATTTAATTAAATCTACAAATGGAAATTTCATTCTTATAGTTTCAGAAATTCGTTTCTATTCATGTGCTAAACTTGTACAATGCACAAAATACATTAGTAAAATTTTGTAACTTGGTATTGTCTACGGCAAAAATAAGCTTGTCAGTCCATCATTTATGAATTTTGCTATAATGTTATTATCAGTTTTCTTCAATTCTTTTGTATATATCAAAA
This sequence comes from Ontholestes murinus, assembly GCA_963969525.1. Taxonomy (NCBI): domain Eukaryota; kingdom Metazoa; phylum Arthropoda; class Insecta; order Coleoptera; family Staphylinidae; genus Ontholestes; species Ontholestes murinus. The sequence continues at coordinate 65,638,647 of OZ018389.1, forward strand.
TACTATTGGTCGGATGTCTTCATGTTAAACTCATATTATTAAATTAAACAAGTCTGTGGTTTCATCCACACCAAACCACATATAATTATTGTTAATAATATCTTAAATTTTTTGTATGGTTTCATAGTATCTAAGAGCTACATAATTTTTTCTCGGGAATGCGTATTTTACAATATTTTCCCAAGAAAGATTTAAATGCATTATTTTGTAATTTTCCTAAAGGGATATTAGAATGTAAAAGTATTTTGCACAAATGTGAATTTAATTGAAGATGATGCAAATGATTGTGAAATTGTGCTGTTTGGTTAGTTCAGCTTTGAACTTTTTCAAACGTTCTTGACGTAGTGTTGTTATAACATGTTTTACATACAAGTCTTGACTAGTTAGGATGCAGTTGGGAACTAAAATAAAACTTACTATTTTTAAACATGCCTTACAAAATAATGTATAATTTTCACTTATTAATTCTGGATAGCCTCTAATTAATTCTTGTATTGTGGTTTTCACCTTTTACATTATGGGTTAAATATACATGTGAATTATATAATATAATTTATCTGTGATTCCCCAGGTTAATACGATTCACGCATATAGTAATTTTTGATAAATAAGCAAAGTTTTTGGAATGTCAATTCAATAGTTTATGAATGCGAGTTTGAATATGAAAATTAACGAAAACGGTAAATATGCGCCAGTCGTCCCATCGGTACTTTTGCCGAGAGAAGGAAATTGATACGGTTGCAGAACACCTGATTATTAGCTATCACTTAAATTTGTTTACATTTAATACTTACTGGGGCCCCTATTTATTTTTTAACGACGTTTACATCCGGAATATCATAGGTGTGATTCCTATGAAGCGTTCGTCTGTATTATCTGAATAATGAGACGGTCTATTATATCTACTTATTTATAAACGAATCCATTGTAAATTGGTAATTTATACTAATATTTATTAATAATAAAATTCATTATAATTATTGTATCATATTATGAAGATTTTTAACAATTATGTTGTCAAAAGACACGAAGAAAATATGTAATACAAATATAATCTATAAATGATGGGATACAGATTTTTACGAAAATTCTCTATATTAGCACATTAATTTAATATCAGCGTGAAATTATTATTAAATGTTTTTTAAATGTTTAAGAAAATGCTCCAAATAAGCATCAAAATCTAAAAAAAGCATGAAAATAAGCATAAAAAGTCAAAATAAGCACAAAAAGTCAAAATAAGCAAAAAAGCCCAAAAAAACTTAGCGCTAAGTAATCACATTCTTCAAGATTCGTATAGATATTAAGAAATTTTTTCGATGCTATTAATATTATGGATAAGCGTAATGCTAGAAATCCGCTCTCTACTTATAATGTTTAGAAGCATTATTAAGACTATAGAAGATATTGTTTTACTTCAATAAAATATTAATAATTTAATAAAATGATACACACGAAATAAACTACGATTAATTAACTTCTCATTTAACCCGTGGTGAAACATTTTTATGTTAATAAAAGGATTAATTAAGCACTTGGTTATGTTTCACTATTTTTATATTTCTTCTTCTAGTTTCGACAGTCGGTCATTCTCAAGGAGATATGATATATAGCATATCTGCTTGAGAATGAGAAAGAGCTTAATTAATCCTTTTATTAACGAAATAAACTATTTATAAACTTGAGAAAATGTATTGTGATTTCGTTCTATCGCATAAAAATAAAATTAATTATAATTATTACCTAAATGTTGTATCTGAATAGAGTCCGAAGTGTCGAGTAAACTTTAACTTTAACCAATTTAAATTTCATCAACGTAAAACGTGTAGTAAAAATGAATACATTATTTTTGAATGAAATTCAAAGCTTTAATTACCATAGTTAGAATGATCCGATTTAGGTCAAATATACGCAATTTTGTTCGATAACTTATTGCCATTTTGAAGGTATTATGCCTCTATCATAAAAGCCCTCGTCCCTATTGGCAAAAAATTAAGTCGAGTTTTGCAAGCCTCACTTGAAGCGACTTTTCATCAGCAAAATTGTTCGCTACGGACAGGAACAGATGGCAATCCCTTGGTGTCAGGTCCGAACTATAACGTGGATGCATAAGCACCTCCCAACCAAGCTCCCGGGGCATCTGGCGTGTCAATCGATGTGTCAGGCCTGACAATATAGTTCGAGTTAAGAGTTTTGCCGTAGGGGAGTAGTTAAAATTCCCTGCCAATCTCACCAAATACACAGCAAAACCTTCCTATCCGTCAATCCTGCTTTAACATCGTTTCTACCGGATCGCCGCGATTCGACCACGATCGTTTTTGCTTAACGTCCTCAAAATTTCCATTACCAGTCACTAACCGCTTCAGAAATGGGTCGATTTTGCTGCGATTCAACGGCGATTCGCAGATGGAAATTAAGTCACATCAAGCTTCTTTTTGTATCTAACCTTATTCAAATGATTCTAAACGTTTTTTTTGTGAAATATTTAGCTCTTGAGCAATCGTAACAGTATTTAAATGACGATCAGATTTATCGATATTTTCTATCGATAGCCGTCTGGTTTTGGCCTTTATCGAAAAAAAAAATAGCGTATTGTCTCTTTGTTAGTGTCCACCTTTGACGATCAAACGCGATCAAACAAAACTGTGTCAACTAATCACAAAACTGTCAGAAAAGTTTTTGTTAGTACGAAACCTCATCTTTTTAACGCCATCTATTGGAACGCGATAGGACTTATACAACGCGAATAAAGATAACTAAAGCCATCTATTGGTAAAATAATGGATATCTTTTTTATTACACCTATTATTATTTGGAATTTGGCTAACTTGTGGAATATTGAATGCTTATAATATAAGTTTCTAAGATAGGAAAATGTCTTAAACGAATTGTCGAATAACTATTTCCATTACAACATGCATTTTGAAAGAATCAAGGAAAACATTGATGTTTTTATTATTTTTTCATTTGTGAGAATAAATAGAAGTTGGGTGCTAAATCAGGTATTTAAATCAAAAAATTATCTTGTTTGGGCCGATGTATGAGAGCTTATATTGTTCTGGTGGTGAATGGTTTCCCTTGGTTTTCCGAAAAACAAAAAAAAACAAATTGACCAATGATGCAATTACCACATGTTCGAATTTTCCGAAAATACAGTGCTTCGATTTTTTAGACAATAATAATTTTTTTATGTCTCTGTAAATAACACAACGCATGGGCATAAAAACCTTCTGAGTAACTCTACTGACAAAAAGCTGCGTTAGGAACTTCAGTTGGCAGTACTGGGATCGTTTATTTCCGAAATATAAAAGGCAACCCTCGTATACGTGGTGAATATAAGTTTATAAGATATGAACTGTGCCTGAGAGAAAAGAATATTGCTGAATTATTGTTACACAACTAATTAACGGTCAATGAAATTGTAATAAAAAAATTGGATCAAATATTATTTATTATTTACGTAAATTAGAGGAGAAATAAAAAAGCTGAAGTGTTTGAAGTAAATAAATAATTTAAAGTAATAAAAAGTAAAGTAGATGTGGTTTGTAGTTTAAGTGGTTTGATTTAATTTGATTTAACTTCAATTTTATATCGTTTAAAAGATTAATGCTTTAAATTATGAACTATATTTAGATATATTTTGCTTTATTTTATTATTTTACATGATTGATACCTAGCATAAATAAAATTAATTATTTAAATAATTTAGACTTCTTTACGAAAATATTCATTTCATTAATAAAGTTATTATTATTATTAATTTATTAAAATAATAAATCAAATTTAAAATCGACATTAAAAGATTAATTTTTACATAAATATGAAATGATAAATTATGTCAGTGTGTTAACTTATATTTTCATTGAATGTAAACAGACTTATGCTCAATTTAAGTGTTTGTTTAAATTCACTAGAAAATATAATAAATAATATTTTTTATTTTATGTTTTCAGAAGCTACACATTTTAGAAAACATTTACCTTTGTTATTTGCTAAATCAAGGCAAATTCAACATTCGACATTTAGAGAACATAAAAATTGAAAATAAATTTATAATTATAACATACATGTAATATTAAAAATATTAGTAAGAAAAACATACTTACTAGTATAATAATAAACCAATCGATCGTCAACACAATGCCATACGTATTTATATCAGAATATGCAATTATAAATTCATTCAGTGTAATTAGCACATAGAGAAAGGAAAATATATACATAACTAATACATTTCTGCCAAAAACTTCATCAATCAAATCCACTAAACTACACAAACTATCATGTATGTTACATAAAGATTCAACTTTCATCACCAAACTAAGCTCTTCGGAAGCAATTTTTCTCATGCAGGTACTAAATTTTTGTACCTTAATAACAAGCCGTGTAATAAATTAAATTCCAGAATGTTACAAACTAGACTGAAATACGTGTAAATATTATAAGGATAATAATATTTGACTATTTCGAATTTATAATAAATAAGAAACGCATAGATGTCTGAAGAAATCGAAATAATATACCAAATTGTAAAAATTGAAATTTCCCAATTTACATATTTTAGTTTGGATATTTCAATGGTCTTGTCTAAAATGGCTATTTTATCATCAATTAAATCAAAATTGTCCAGAATTTCTTGCGTTTTGTAAACTCGCTTCGTTACGTCGATAAAGTTTAGAATTAAATTTAAACTATAGCTGAGAAGTGATATTAGGGTAAACATCCAAAAAATATCTAGCCACTTCATAGTCCTCACGATTCCTTGGGCCGAATAGATAAAAATGATTATTACAATTATAACTCCTGTGTATTTGTAACTTTTTGTTGATATAACTTATGGATATTTTTGTTGTATGGTGGAAGGATGAGAAGTACAGAAGATAGTGTTAAAATATTATGCAAGTCTTTTTTAATAGACATATTTTTATTAAGATATTAAAATGTGTGACTTATCATAAGCTTGACTATTCATTCGTTTCGAGTTTATAATTTTCTATTTGGTGATAATAGAATTTTATTGATTGCTTTGAATAAATAATAGAAAATGTAATTGCTTAGTGCAATATTATCATTTACCATTCTTCATAGCTGACTTCTAATTAATCAAAAATACCTTTATAATAATCGATGCATATTGAATAAGTATAGTAGTGGAATCAATTACGATATTAGAGATTAATGAAATTTTATGACTTATAAGGAATACTGTCTTGGCTTTTTATTCTGTTATTTATTGAGCACGAATGCTATATTTATAAATTAATACCTGATTCACGTTAAAATTAAGTTGAACGTATTTACATTCAAATTTAGATAATTTCTCTAGTTAAAAAATATATAGAAACAGGATGGTGGTGACCGTTACTAAATGGTATTTTATTTTTGAATGTAGAATTAGATAAAACACGATTTTCTATATTTTTTTAAATCATATCACTTGATAATGACTTGAAAGAGTCGAAACATATTTGATTAATGTTGTAAAACCATTGATATAAAGTGGTAAAAACATAGAAAATTATATTATTATATTAATTAAAACATTTATAAAAAACCACGAAATCTTTTACTAAGACAAACGTTCAAACTTTAAGGAAAGACCTTTCAATAAGTAAAATATCATTAACCTCTTAATTGCATAATAATGTTATGTTTTTGTTATATAATTAATGTGGCATTATATTCTATTCTCTGGCTGTAAAGGTCAAGGTCAATACGTCCATACACTGACAAACGAGTGAGAATTGTATAAATATTTATTAACAAAACACACACACACATACCGTTTGCAAATGTAAATGATAAAACGCTGGTGTCTGTAAAAATTCCAATTGTATTGAATGTTTAAGAGCGCTGCAATTAATTTATTTATCGCCAGATCATACGTTCGATTGCAATTAAACTGTTTCATTACGAGCGCTGCATATTTATGCGATGAATGATAATTTGTTGTTATTACTTTTACATGGAAACTATTAACGATTTATTACAAGTGAGCATACTAAAATTACTCGTTAACTAATTCTAAAAGTAAAAATGTATTAAAGTCCTGTACGTTGTAGAAAATTAACTAAAAATTAGAAAAAAAAAACGAAATGTTTTCATGCTTTTTCTAATTATTAATTCTACTCTTTTTTTGTTTTATTTTAACGATAAAATTAACATAGAATTGTTAGATTTAGACCAAATATGTGCTTTTATCTTTGGTACAATTTAAAAACAATGTTATAATTCTGCAATTGAAGAAATTTTCGTCGCCATTGGTAAAAATTTTATATAGGTAATAAATATTTATCACCTATATAATGCAATTTCATCAAGTAAAAGCCTCATCAATCCAATAGTAAAGAACTTTATCAGATTATTTCACAAGTGTATCTTGAGACCGATTTTGTACCATCAAGAAAATTTTGCAAATGCTTAGAAAGGTGATAATTGCTTTGTGCAAGGTCTGGATTAGACGATTGATGCTACAGAAACTCCCATCTAAGCTCTCGGAGCTTCTGGTGCTTCTTTAATGATGTGTACGGCCTCGCGTTTCCTCGATGGAATACTACACCTTTCCTTTTGGCCAATTCTGGCCGCTTCTAGTCGATAGCCTGCTTGAATCTAGTTAGTTGTTGATAGGGGAGATTTGAATTGAGTGTTTGGCCCGATTGGATTCACTTCCAGTTCCACCAAACCTTTTTGATCATTAATCCGTGTTTGGCAATCGTTTGGGCCGGCTTATCGCGATTGGATCACGTTTTTTCGGCTGTTGTTCTCGTAATTGGCTAATTTCTCATCACCAGTCACCATCTTCTTCAATATAAATCTATTTCGTTACGTTTAACAAACTATCGCAGACATCAATTCTATCTTAAAGGTTCTTTGGTGTTAATTCGAGCGACATCGAGCTTCTTGATTCAAGCCTAAAGCAAATGATTCCAAATGGTTTTCCAGCTAATCTTAAGATCTTAAGTATCTGGACAATGGAATAATAACGATATCTATAATTTTATCGACAATTTAAACGATTGACCTATCATGACATGCCTCACTTTTGACGTCCTTACTACCAGAATAAGAATCGTTGGAACCACTGGTTTGCTCATGCATTTTTGATAAAGAGGATATATACTCTAATATTTCATTGAAAACTGGACCAATTGTTTTGGTTTTTGCTATATTATCTAACAAAAAAGTTCAATAGTACAATATCAACAAAAAAATATAAACATTGAATTATTTTTCCAACAACATGCGCGGACCGGTTTCGATCAAATTTGAATCTCATCATCGTAGTACAGTTGAAGGCAGGAAAACAAAGCTTTATGAATATCTATATATTATAGTAAGATATTCAGACAGAAAATTAATTTACAACTAACCGAGGTGTTTAGCATGGATGACTTGCGAATTTTTTGGGTTTATCTGGAGCTATTTTGAACATCCCTCACCGTTCAAATGTTCCACGTTTCTAATCGAGTCTTAAGCATTAGCTATGATATCTTCTCCTTATAGATGTTTCTTCCCAAAATATGTTATCCTTCAATACGTGGCTATATCTGCACATGAAAAGTGATCCTTTTATACTAAAGCTCATTAGGTTGTAACTATATACCAGAATCTCAATGTTGGTGTTCGCGGAAAGGACTGTAAACATGATTATTCTCCAGTCCAATTGGTTTAATCCACGAGATAGCTTTAGAATATCTAACTTCTTGATTGTATCATTTTTAATGAGCTCTTGATGAGATCACCTTTTCGATACATGATAGTAGATTATTCTTTTTAGATGATTTGATACAGTAGGATCATGGGTGAATAAAACATCTATTTTTTTTTAAATTGCTCTAGGCATTTTTTAATATTCTGCCAAACAGCTTGATCAAAAAACTTCTTCTATTTTAAGATAAGTCCATTAAAATAGATACCCTTAGTTTACCTCGTAATAATTCCTGAATCCTATATATCACGTTGTTGATCCTATCTACAATTTAAAAGTGGCCATCCCATGACATTTGTAAATTTGGAGAACGTCATTGAGGATTTACCGATTCTGTGTCTCATACTGCTTACATAATCTTTTTCTGCCACTACTTCTTCTGGTGGATAACCAAATTGCAAATCTTAAGAAAGATGTAGTTCATGATATATGATGATGTTCGCCGAAGTCAGTCACTTTTATGTTCTGTTGATCAATGCGCAAGCATTAGATGGATGAAGATATTGGCCCTAGTGTGTTTGATTATCAGAAACTACTATTTATTTGTTACACTATTCCATCGCATTGCAGATGTAAAGTTGTTGTTCTCGTCTTGATAAATTTTTCTGCACACTTCTTAGAAGAGATTATATTAAACATTTCTTCCTTCTAAACTTCTAAGGGAATACTAAAACGAGATATTAACTTCTTAACCAGTTCAGGACTCTTGATGCTGTTTGGTTTAGTGATAAGTATGCGCTGAGTCGTTAACTAAAATAGTGCATTACTATGTGATGTAATAATTTCGTTGGTGAGACTACAGGTATGATCCAGCAATATATATATACTATCAAAATGCCACTTACCATTCGGTGTAGGCTATACATTTTACATTATTTTGTTACATGACTTTTATTTTAGTTTTCCACTCTATTCTCTTCTTCACCCATTCTTTTGCTTGTTTCACTGTCTTTTCTCTATTGTTTATTATTTCTTCCTTTCTTCCTCTTTCTCTTTTGTTTCCTGTTCTTGTTTCCCAAATTTGTTTTGTTTGATTTGTGATTTCCATCCTGATTATGTGTCCCCACAAGCTGAGTTGTTTCTTTTCTAAAAACCTATCTAATGTTTCAATTTCCATTTCTTCTCTTATGTCTTTATTTCTTATTCTGTCTCTTCTCATTACTGGTTTTACTCTTCTCATATATTTCACCAGCTGGGTTTTTTTCTCAAGATTTTATTTTAGATTTATAAAACTTTTTTGAGGATCCTAGAAGTGTACATTAATTTCTTTTTCTTATCTAATAAATAAATAGATATTTCCAGAATTTTTAGCAAAGTTTTATTAGAGAGTTCTAGATTTTTAGAAAGTTCTTTCAAGATTTTGTTTATCCTTACAATTTATTAGGAAATTTCTAGAACTCTAGACTCTTTTCAGTCATTTCTCCAGATATCAAGATTGTTTTTTTCAAGCTGTCTTTTAAATTGCGAAGTTTTAAGAATTTTCAAAAAAAAAAAAATTCTAAAAATGTAAATTTTTGTAGAATTCAGAAAATTTCCAGTAAACTGCGAAGATTTAAATGAAGACATTTTTCAAAAGTTTAGGAAATTTCTTGTAATTTCATTTGAAGATTTTTTCAACTTGTCTTCTAAATCGCAAAGATTTTCTTTTAGAATTTTCTTCTAGAAATCTAGATTATTTTTTCGAGGGTTTACGAAATTTCTAGCAATTTATTCTCTAGAGTTCATGAGTTTTTTGAAGTCGTCTTTTAAATTGCAAAGATTTTCTATGAGGCATTAGGATTTTCTAGAATTTTTTTTCTAAAAGTTTAGAGTTTAGAAAATGGCCAATAACTTCTTCTCAAAATTAAATTTTGTTTTCAACTTTTCTTATAAATTGCGAAGATTTTTTTCAGGCTATAAATGTTTTTTAATTCGACTTCTTTTGGAGAATTCAAGTGAATTTCAGCAATTGCTTCTCTAAAATTCAACATTTTGTTTCAACTAGAGGCTATAAATTTATTTTGAAAGTTCTAAATTGCGGAATTTTTCTTGGAGGGTCTAGATTTTTTTAGAAAATTTCCCCCTAGAATTCTTTTCTTACTTTCGAGAAAGTTTAAAAGAATTTTCAGTAATTTCTCTTCCCGATTTCAAGATATTTTTTCAACTGGTCTTCTAAATTTCTAGGAGGCTCTAGAATTTTTAGAAAATTTTCATTTAGAAATCTAGACTTTTTTCCAAGGGTTCAGGAAATTTCCAGAAATTACTTCTCCAGATTTCAAGGTTATCTTCTTGTCTTCTAAATTATAAAGATTTTCTTGGAGGCTCTAGAACTTTTTAGAAAATTTGTAGAAATCTAGATTTTTCTTGAGGGTTCAAGAAATTTTCAGTAATTTATCTTTTTCTGGGGCTCTAGTTTTTTTAGGATTTTTTTGCTAGAGTCTAGACTCACTGTTTCAAGAATTCAAGAAATATCCACTAATTTCTTCTCTAGGTTTCAAGATTTTTTAAATCAACCCACTTTCTAAATTGTGAAGATTTTATTGGAAGCTCTAAAATTAAAAAAAAAAATTGTTTAGAAATATAGACTTTTTTCAAAAATTTACAAAATTTCTTTCCTGAATTGAAATTGAAATTCAATATGTTTTAACCACAAATTATTGTAAGTAAGTATGGATTACAACGTAGTAACGGTTGCAACCATTCTCTTTGTCAAAAATGTTTACTTTGTCAATTTTCTTTTATTCAAATTTTGTAATTAATGTTATTGCAAACCGCGAGGCGATCAGTAATTAAAGTCAATATGTTTGTGCTTTCCTTATTTTATTTACATCTAGTTTTTTTATTTATTTACCTAGCTCCCAGCTACTAGACTCTTCTCCTGCTCATTTCAGTTGAATTGCTCCCCATTTATTATTATTTTCCTGTAGGGTACCCTTATTCAGTTCCCTTTGTCTCTTTCCTCTCTGGCTATGGTTCTAATTTGTCTTTACACTTCTCTCACTGTTGCGGTCACATCGTTGTCTATAAATATTTTAGGGTTCTTCAATTTATTGCTCTTGACTTTCATTATTTCTTCTTTTTTCTTATTATCTCTGCTTCTTTTCTTTTTTTCAATTTTATTGGCCTTGACTACTTTGACTTCTACTTGTAGTATTTCCTTGCAGAACTTCTCTACTCCAGTGTTTATGTTCTCTTCCCTTATATTATGTTTTTTTATCACGATGTTGTTTCTTCTCTTATCTTTCTCCATATTTTCTATTACATTCTCTAATTTTTCGTATCACTTTTCCATGTCTTTTCTATCTTGCGCCTATTTATCCTCTTTCTTCTCCATCTTCCGCCTTATTTCTTTTATTTCTTCTTTCACTTCTTCTGTATTTTTTTCATCTTTGCCATCATCTCCTTCAATATTTCATTTTTCCTTGTCGCTTGTCTCTGTTTTGTTCCACAATTTGTTTTTATTTTCCTTTTTCTTCTTGTATTTTTTTGTTCTAGCGACAGTAGTATATTTTTGCTACCTGAAAAGATGTCACTTTCCTATTTTTGTCCTTGATCTCTGTATTCGTTCGATCTGCCTATTTTACTCTCTTTATTCATTTGTGTTGTTTTTTTGCGATTTGTTTTGTTTTCGTTTGATTTGTTTGTTCTCTTGTTTAACGTTTATCTTCGGCCCGGGTCCACTCCTTGGAATACGATTTGTCGTGTTTTTGTTTACTTTCTTAACCTCACTTCGCTTTAACGATATTTACTGCTCAATTATCTGATTTTACTATTAACTATTACTGACCTTATTCTGCACTATTTATCTGACTTCTTTTCGTCTTCTTTTCCACACTACTATGTCCTTCTTACTGTTAAATTTGGGCTTAAGCTCAGTCACCATTAATTATACAAAATTATAATAATTATACAAAACATACTTCAAATAGGAAAACTATATTATAAATATCCCCTCCCTAAATACACCCTCCGACTTATTAAATTTATAAGACAACATTACAGAGATATTCAACTGACGGACACATTAGAACAAAAAATTAAGGATGGTGAAGCAATATCAAATGCAATTTCTTCGTATGAGCTGCCGATGTTGTACTAGCGCATATATGCTTTCCTCTGTCTGTTATAGGGAAGTGTCTGTGTGCAACACGAGCTACGAATTGTTTGTGCGGTGACAGGAAAAAAAATGATAACGTAGCAGTTGAGTAACTCGGCTTTACCTTCGCTCGGTTAACTCAGTCGGTAGAGCATGAGACTCCTAATCTCAGGGTCATAGATTCGGGCCCCACTTCGGGCACCAATTGTTATGGGATGTTTGTGAAACGCTAGATACGAATTATTTGTGCGGCGAAGGAAAAAATAATAATAATGATAAAATAGCAGTTCGATAATTCGGCTTTATCTCCGCCGATAACTTACGTCCAGCTTTGATATATGTAGAGTATGAAGAAAATACAAGAATCTGATAATAGGTTGTTGAAAAAATTCGCTTGATTTGTTTCACTTAATTGTTTATTTTATATTCGACTAGTTTCGGCACTAGGCCATTATCAAGAATGATCAAAATGAACAAAAATCTAACCTAATCCACAAACTCAATAAATAAAACTCACTTATCTTATACTTGTGCTCTGAGGAGGGCTCGATCTAAATTCATTATTCTCCCAAGAAAAACTCAATGAATGTAATCCTCAAATATAACAAACTGATTTGACGATAATTTGAATTTAATTACAAAAAATCATATGAAACAAAGTATAACAGTAAAGAGACAAAATAAAAATGATTTGATCATTAACGACTAATAATATAAAAGCATTCACGGGCAATACGTAGAAATAATAAAAATGCAATTAACTGCTACACAGTTAAATAACGCGGGTGATTCAAAAATTTAGAAAAGTAACACGAACGCAAACACTTTATGGTATGTATTTCGGACTGGCACTTTAGTTTTAGATGATTGACTGACTGTTCTCAATTGTTGATCACGGGAGATTCCTATTCGAAATTTGAATAGAGAATCATCTTTATTAAGATTCGACTAACTTGATGACGAGGAGGTTGCGCTGAAGCGAGACTATGAGGCCAGGTTAAAGAAAATTTGCTCCTTATGCAATCCCGGAAGGAAAAAGCTATTCATCCGGAATCACGAGAAAACCGCGAGTATCGCAGAACGTTAGATGCTCTTCTTGGTGAAATTAGATAAATGCGGAGACGCCAGGAAGAAGCAGACCGAGATATAAAGAAAATAGGATCTTACAGCGACGAGTTAAGTAGGTCCATTTCACGAGGTGCTTACGAACAACGCCCAACTTCCCCGAACGTCATAAATGTGGAAGTGGAGGTACAACAACCCCCAAGGAGTTTCAGAGGCCATGAGTACGGACAATCATCTCTGAGGAACGATACCCAACATGTACCAACCCAAGCGAGTAAGGTAATATTTTTTTTCCTCCTTTTATTTTTTTTTAGCTCGCGTTTCATACACATCCCCTGTAACATGTCGTTGTCGATCGTGGTTTGCCGCAAAATATATACATTTCTTGTATCACTCTTTTATGTTTATTTTAGAGTTAACCCAGTAAAATGGTTCTTATAGTTTCTTCAAAGTTCTCGACATTATGAATATTTTCTACGATTTCTGAAATTCCACTTGTAGAAATGAGAATCTGTTACTGTTCTTCTTGGCCCCCTGATTTTTTTAAGATACACTTTTACCAATAAATGTTAATCTCACTGAGCTTAGTACAATTTCAATTCTGGGGAATATTTCTTCTGGTGTTGATTTGAAATTCGGTTTCTTCCACTTTTTCAGGAGTTTTAGGATGGAACACATACTGGATATTTCTAAATCACCTCTGTATTCTAGTGGCGTTTTGCTTACATTCTATTTGCATCTTTCAACTCTGCGTTGGTATAGTGATTACAATGTTCTAAACAGAGTCTTTGTGATAAAACATCAACGTTTCTATGAATTCCTGAAGTTCTTTTAGCCATCTGGTAACTTGTTCTTATTGATCTGCGTGAGGTGGAAATAGTTTAAATGTATACGTGACGCTTTTAGCTTGAGACAACGTACACACAATTTTTGTAACGCGTTGATGAATATTTTTTCGCCCCTTCAGATGCCTAAGAGAACCAGCAGTAGCTGGGATGAATCAAAAGAAGATACCGTTGATATTAGAGGTAGATAGTCTGTGATTTGTATTTATTAACCTTTATGTGTTAATGTAATTAAAAGGTTTATATTTTATATAGGGTGGGAGGCTGGCCATTATTAAATTTCCTAATTAGTATAACAAAATTAAGAAATTTATTTATTAATGTACAATCGATCTAATTGGTACTTATAAATCTGTATATAACAAAATATTTTTGATTAAATCTTTAGATGTTGTTGGGGTCGAGGGTCGGTTAAAAGCCAAGTTAAATTAAAAATATAAATGATACAAATTAATTTCTTCGAGCATTACTGCACCGTTATCTTACAAGAAAATATGTGTAAATTAACAGCTAATAGTTAAAACAACTACTCCTCGTACTAGAACAAGAAGATAACTGACAGAAAATTGAAGACAATTTCTTGATGACATATGACAGAAATCATTAGACATATAGTGGAAAATAATTGAAAGATCTCATAATATAATTGAGAATGGATATAGGAAACAAAAGATTTAAGACACCAAATAGAAGATAACAGAAATTAATAAATAGATGTAGGCGAAAGAAGACAATTTATAGATTAAAAAATACTGAACATAATTGACAGATGGTAGAAGGCAATTAGTAGATGAGAGATAACAACTGATAATTTTTCAAAAATAAATTTTTGGGTAACAGACGATCGGAAATAACTGACAGACAGCGAAAGAACATTCTCGGATGATTGAAGACAATTGACAGATGGGAGAGAATATGCGATTAAATATAAATATATAATAACAGAAATCATTAGAACAGATAAGAGAAGACATTTAATAGGTAACTGACTAAATATTGAAAACATTTAGCGATGACAATTATAGAAGAGATTTAACAGATATCAAAAGATAATTTACAAATAAAAGATGAAAATTGACAGAAGATTAAGCTTAATTTACAAATGTGAGATAATAAAAATCAATAGATAGATGACAGAAGACAATTGATTTATGATAGTAGGTGATTGATAAATAGTAGATAATTAGCTAATGTTCCTTGGAAATAATCAAAATCGCAGTAATTACAGTTAATTGCCACCCTGGACATACCAAAGTACTTGCCATAGTCCGTCCGAATTAAACGGACATGAAACACGCGTTTAACTAGGGTGGCTCTACTAGGAACATGAATACTAGGCAAATGAGTTAGTTTTGCACGGTTCAAAATTCTATTAATGATCTGATAGCCATATTTTATGTCAAAGTAACGCCTCCGGAACTCCAACGGGCTCAAAACGGATATTATGTAAGATGTTTTTGTAGGAACAAGACAAATTAAAATTAAAAGTCAAATGCTTAATAAAACGTTTCTGTACACGCTCTAGCAGATATATATCATTGGCTTTATAAGGACACCAAATAAGACCACAGTACTCCAAGTGAGGACTAACTATGGACTTGTAAAGTCATATAAGGCTATCGATTTCTTTAAATTGGTTGCTAGGCCTTCTAATGAAACCCACCAACTGACTTGCTTTGGAGATAACCTTAGCAAGGTGAGCCGAGAAACTCCAGCTGCAATCCAGAATAACATCCAGGTCTTTAACTTGGTTAACCCGTCCCAATTGCACCCTGTCCAGTTCATATCTGCTATAAAGGGTAAAAACCCTTTACAAGAAAGTGACACTTATCCTATTATTATTAAGCCGACACCAGTCGGCAAACCTATCATGTCCACTATATTATTAATAACCGAATAGATCTTGATATCATCGGCGTACAAAAGAAACAGAATGTTTAAAGCAATCTACAACATCGTTAATGAATATATTGAATAATAATGGACCTAAATGTAAACCATGAGGAACTTCGGATGTAATCTGGATAATTGACAGGTGGGAGATGTCAACTAACAGTACATTAAGAACAATTAATAGATTACAAAAGTCAAAAGATTGATCATTAAAGACAATTGATAGATGAGAGAGAAGAACTGACAGAAACTCGAAGACAAGTGAAAAAAGAAAATTAACAGATGACAAAATGAAATAAATAAATATTGAAAACAAATTCATAAATGAGGGGTAGGAGATAAATTGAAAAATGATGGAACAATTATTAGAACAAATTGCAGTTGACATATGACCAAAATCCATAGATAAATGATAATTGGCAGAGGACAGAATAAGGAAATTAACAGATGCTAGAGGACAACTGATAGAAGATTAAAAATCATTGATAGATCCCATAAACATTAAGTTAATTGACCGACAACCCAGGACAATGGATAGATGTGTAAGAACAACTGACAAGATTGAATATAATTTAATGGTTATATAATACTTAATAAATTTTTCCTTCAATATAGATGCTTATCAAAATGTTTCATTGTAATTCTTTCCTTGACGCGCAGTAATTTCGTTCTGGTTTTGGCAAGGTTTTACCAAAGTAGTTGATTACCTTTCCTCCTCAATTCGAAAAAGTTAGTGAGGTTGAAAGTGCATTCTTCAGTGTTTGAAATTCCCCCTGGCATTTCTCGTTTTTTTGAAATCTTTTGTTTCTTCAGAAATCCTAGTAATAGGTGCACAATTTAAGAAAATTTAATGTAATTTCTTGGGCAACGCCAAAATTTTTTTAAAATTTTGCACATGGAACATTATTATTGTCATTTGAGACGTTGTGTTATAGATAATGCGCTTTCTTCCTATAAATATAACATTTCTTTAGACAAAGTTTTATATCGTCCATATAGTTGGTATAGATTTTCGAAGATAGCTTTTTAAATAATATCTGTATGATGCAAATGCATTGAATTGCCACAATTCTGTTACTATGGAAAATTTCGCCTTTTCTCAGTCTTCAGAAGCTATATCCACTTGCAAAATCATTCTTTTAAGATCAAGCGTCGTGAAAATAGATCTAGCCAATGTGTTGTCAATTTGAATTCGATTTTTAGTTATGTAATTGAGTTAAAACAGAATTGTTCCATTCGACGATTGGTGAAGCCTAAGGACTATTAGATAATTTCTTCCCAGTAGCTTTCTACCTCTTCGCTACTAGCAGTCTTTTCAACATCTGCCTAATTGGTCAAGCATTTTCAGTATTAATTGTTTAATAAATATTTTGTGTGACACTTATAAAGTTACGATTTTATTGGAATTGCCCTGGTATTTAATTTGTCACTGTTGGCCAAAAGTTAAAATTGAACTCAATTTTTTAATTTTGGATAATTTTGTAGCTGTAGCTGTACTCAGTTTTTAAAGTCTGGCGACCAATATTCTAGAAGCATTCCCTTACTAAATTGTACAGAATAATAGTTATTATTCATTATTCTAACCAGTACAGTCTTTTCAGTGTTGACAAGGATTTTACCTATGGCTATTTCTCGTACTCCATTTTCATCACCTATGACTGATTCAAAGATTATAATTTGTATTGAGATAATATTTATATTTGTTTCTAAGTTATAGTGTAATTAAATTATATGCAGTATTGTGATTAGTGACAGTTTTTAACTAATGCAAGTAAGAGTTTTATTTATTGTTCTAAATGATTCCCACTGTTACATGTACATATGTTACTTAGATTAGTAATTGGAGTTTTCTGATATTTCGCTCATCAAGTCAAGCAACATTTGGACGATAGATTTGTAAGGATTAGTTTAGTTGGCCTCCAAAACATCGTACTAGTAGATTATAGTTTATAGGGCTGTTACAAAGATTAATTATACAACGTAAAAACTAATAATGTATTAGAAATTTTGCAGGCGATCTTCAACAAAAATATAACCCCATTAGGAGAGTAATCGAAAACGACACAATACATGTTTATGTAAATGAAGACATTTTTAGCATTTCTTATTAGAATATTCTGATAACCACAATACGATTGGATGGAATTTTAAACAAATATCATATATTACTTTTTGATATTGATCTTTTCTTCCCAATTATCCTATAGAGTGTGGCTTTATGTGAAGTAAATTTATTCCTTCGTTCCTCATCGAATGCTTTTTTTATAGAATAGATATTTTTTAAAACCTACTAATTCTACTGGACAATCCAGATGATTTAATAGATTTAGAACAAAGGTCAGTGATGCGGTATTAGCATTTTTTGTGTAGATTATTATAATGATTTAGATATGGACATGAAAATATAAATAGGACTCTACATTGATGTATTGAATTACAATTTAATGTTAAATAAAATTACTTTATATCTTCTAGCACAATTAATGGTAGTAAAAACACAGTGAGTATTCTCATTAGTGTAGATGTACTTTTGGATTTTTTAGATTAGACTTGAACTCTAAATACATTCCAAAGGCGTGTATTGTTATGTACACGTATAAGATTTTGATTCTTCATCTAGATAAATAATTTCCTCTGCTTAATGTATTTCTTAAATAATTCACCTTTTTGGTCACGATCCGTAGTTACCAACCGACTAAGCGAGTAGACACGGGACAAGCGAAGAAAGAAGAAACGACAGAACACACACAACCGGTCTTGCTCTTGACTTTTTACCGCGCTCGCTCTTTTATTTTCATTCTTCAACATGTAGCCGACGACGTCTTTTTGCCCCTCCCTCTCCACCCAACACACACACACACATACCTCCTCCTTCTCTCTTCGTGCAGACGCTTACCACTCGGACAGTCGACTTCTGATGTCCGAACACTAACAATCCTATCGGATAATTCGTACTGTATAACAATACAAAAAAAACATTTTTGGAATACCAAATACTCTTTGAGACAGTGTTTTTACTTTTATATGTAGTGCTTAAGCAAGAACTAGAAGATTTGAACTAACTTGGGCAGATAGTAGGTAAGTGAAAGATTTTGCTGCACACCTCTAGTAGTTGAAAATTTGTTAACTTTATAATTAAGTTTATTAGATTTCATTTGATTATTTTCCCTTTTGTGCTCGTTGCGTTGTATAATGGTTTAATGTATGTGTGTACAGGTGGGGTTGGCCTTTCAAGGTCAGGTGCACTGGCTGGCAATAACCTGTCTGAGGTCGAAGAGTCCTTTTGCCCCTTCCACCGCGGCTCACTTACCTATGGTATTCTGTGCCGTCTCGCTCTTTCTAACGCATGGTAATACCAGCCAGTTGCATGTAGCTCTGTCTCTCTCTTTACACCTTTACCTTAACGCGTTTCCCCCTGCGCGTCGCCGTTTCCCGCCAACTGTCGTTTGGCGGCGTCCGACGCCGTCGCGGTTTGTAACTGACTTTTTTAATTTTTAAAAATTTCAACTGAAACTATAAACTTAAGAAAAGAAAAGAAAAATAATTTTTGAATGTTATCAAAAAGTATAGCAGTAAGATTAAAATTGTTTAACAAATAATTGTAGAAAATAATTAATGTGTTTTACGTAGAATTTAGTTTTTTGATAAAAATAATATCACAGGCGCACCTTTTTTTTAAATTAACCCTATGTGACTGAATCTGTTGATAGTTGTCTTTTTTCAATTAAACATTTGTTGGTAATTAAAAAAAAATGTGATGTGGCCATAATACTTTCCCTATATTTTTCTCGAAAACTATGAGGTTTCCGCAAAAATGCTATTCTTATCAATTTGCTTAATTTTGGATGAATTGTAAAGAATTTTACTTAACTCCTATAGTTTATTAGCAATAGGTAAAAAAATATCAAAATTATTAAGTAAAGAAACATGATTTAATAAAACTTGTTCCGTTTTCCATTCACTTCAACTTTTGTTTGATAAATTATGCATTATTTTTTCAAAAATTCTTAAATTTCAAAATTTGTTCGAATAAATCTAATAAATTTTGCAATGATGTTATTGTTATTTACGTTTTACAACTTTTAATTAAAACCCTCGCTTATGTTTTACTGATTGGAGGGTGGGTTTGAAGCCCTCCCACCCACCTCTAATTAACTCTAATTACCGATCGCCTCCCGGTTTGCAATAACTTTAATTACAAAATCTGAATAAAAGAAAATTGACAAATTAAAATTTTTGAGTCTGTAATTTAATAAAATTTATATACTTGATTGGTGGAAGGGCTTTAAATAAAGCTTTAATAAGGTTAGCTACAAAAGGTTAAACTTAAATTTGGATTATGCTTTATTTTTTTATTACATACAAGGTTTTATTATTTTGTAAGCAGCAAAATCATCAAAAATTAGTATTTAAAGGTATTATATATATGTAGGGTGGGTGGGTGGCCTCTATCCCACCCTCCAATCAGTAAAACATAAGCGAGGGTTTTAATTAAAAGTTGTAAAATATAAATAAACTAAAAATAATTGGAATTTTTAGAGATTTATACAAAAAAATTTCAAATAATTTTTGTTGATGTTTTACTGATTGGAGGGTGGGTTAGAGGCCACCCACCCATTTTGAATAAAAAAGTTATTAAAAAGAAAACATTTTGAGTGAGAATTTGATGCATTATGGGCGGGCAGATTTTAAATCTAAATTAGATAATATTAGCTATAGAAAATCATATATTTAAATTTAGATTTATTTTCATTTTTTATGGGGTTTGACTGTTTTTAGCAGCCAAATCATCATCGATTAGCAATTAAAGTTTTATGGATAAGTAAGGTGGGTGGGTGACCTCTATCCCACCCTCCAATCAGTAGAACATATTCGAGGGTTTTAGTTAGAAGTTGTAAAATTTAAACAAACACAAAATAATTGCATGCTTTAATTGATGTATTCATACAAATATTCCTAATAATTTTGGATGATGTTTTACTAACAAGAGGGTGGGTTAGAGGTCACAGTTCAAAACATAATTTTTTTGAATTTCAAAATTTGCAGAATTGTAAACCCCGGAGAATAAATATTTTGTTAAAAGTTCATTGGAAAATATAATTAGACAAAAAACTAATTGAAAATAATTAAGACAAACCATCTTTCCAAAAAAATTGTTAAAGAATTTACACTTTTTCGAAGGGCATTCTGTAATACTACATATTTCAACAATTGGAAAAAAAGATATAATATTATTTTACCAAAAATTATTGAAATTTCGGCACAACATCAGTTGAATACTGAGAAACGTAAAAATACAGAAAAATATATAAAAAGTTTGTTAAAAAACAGATTTTCTAAGAAATTCAAATTTAACTTTATTAAAAAAATATCAAAAATATGTTAAAAGAATTGAAAATATTGCGAAAGAAATAAATTAATATTTGAAACAACAATTGAAAATTTACTTAAATTTATTTTACCTAAAATAATTCAATATTTTGTAGAGAATTATGATCATAAATATATTTTTTGTTTTAGATTAGTTGGAGTTTTAGTACAAAAATAGAAATTTGATTTGAAAGGAACAATCGAAATTGTGCTAAAAATTAAATTAAAAAAGCAGATAGAATTTGACTAAAAATAAATAATTTATAAATTATCAACAATTGAAAAATATAGATTTGTTGAATTATTGGGAAAAAAATCATAGAACGATATAAAATTTCTCAAAAAGGAAACAGTCGACTTTTTATACGGTTTAAATTTGATAATTTGTTTAAAAGTAGTCCAACACTTTCTGAAAGAGGGAGTTTAAAAATTTATTTTATTTTATCAGAATCGATTAAAATTTTGGAAAAAAAGTGTTGAAGATAAAATAAATACTTTGATATCGCTTGATTTTTTTTAAAGATTTTTTAATGACAAACGTATTTAAGTGTAATTGTCACGATTTATTAATTAATAAGTTGGCGGTTTATGACTCTAACTATCATATTAACTTATTTATTTATTTATTTACCTTTAGCCTCCTTTTTTGATAATTACATATATAACAAATCAATTTTAAAAGATCATACGTCAAATTTTGGACGAAAGAAGCACGAGCGGAGTTCATAATTACAAATCGTGTTCTTCCATTCAAATCTTTCCTTTTCTATGATGCTGAGGGAGCAAATATCCTCTTGGACATCCGAAATTCTTTTAAATATATTTTTATTTGCTTTTTGTCCCCGTTTTAGGGGACATAACCCATAACGTATTTGTTTTTCTCTGATATCTTTCCGTTTCATAAAACTGCCTGAGAACGCCCATCTCAGGCAGTTTTATGAAACGGAAAGTTATCAGAGAAAAACAAATACGTTATGGGGTTCTCCAAGGTTCCATCTTAGGTTCCATTTTATACAAGCCGAAAAAAACGATTTTCGCGATCAGTAACGTGAACCTAAACATCACCTTTCCGCATTAATTTTTGACTAATTCCGACAATATTGTGTCGGTAATTCGACTTCTTGTAGACCTATTATTCTGTTACGTACAAATCCGCATACATAGAAAAATTCCTAATGTCTTACAGGAAGCAATGTTTCAATATATACATATGTCATTTCTGACAAAGTCAAATCTTCATCTCTAAAAGATGGACAAAAAGTCTAAAATAACGCAAATAGTAATGGTTAAGAGAACAAAGACAATTCTTGTACTTTTACTGCCAGTCCGAAATATGGGTTAGCTTCCAATCTAACCCATATTTCTGACAGGCATCTGACATCATCGCAACCGCATGAACTCCGTCCAGCCTCTTCTGTCCAAAATTTTTGTATGTTTAGTATTATATTTTGTATATTTATCTGTATTTTATTATGAATAAAGCTAAAGTATAATAAACAAACAAACAAACAGTCGCCTAGTATAACTTAATGCGACTTTCTCGGCCCCCTCGTTCCTTCTTCCGCCCGTTGCCCTCATGTAAGCCGTCAGCTTCCTTGTATCCATCCTCTCAACGTTCTATCTCAATCTTTTGGTTGCTCTAAGTTCGATATTATTAGTCTTTCGCTGATTTAAGAATAATAAACTTATTTTCTCCTCTTCATCGTATCCATTTTTCATTGTGTTTTATGTCGTCATTACCGTACCAGAAAAGCATTTCCGTCCATTGTTATATCAGTTGTCCTCAATTGGACTATATTGAGAATGCACTGGTTTAATTGTGAAGGACGTCTTTTATATACGTCTATTATAATTAAATTTATTTGGTTTGTTTCACCAATTTGTGAAACAAATTGTGAATTTAATTATAATAATAATATAATAATAATAATATTGATTGACTATTAATGTATACAGTGAAACATATAGACATGTCAGAATTACATTAACTATACACTGGGATTAAAACTTAAATTGTATAAAATTAAAAGTAGACTGCAGAATTAAATGAAAAATTTATTGAGACCATAAATTTTCGATAATAAAAAGTTTTTTAAATACATTTAAGTTAACTGAAAATTTTATTTTATTTGGTACATGGTTGAAGATGTTTGCTCCTAGTACTGGGGGAGAAATCTTAGTGACATTAAATCTGTACTGATTGATATAAATATTTGAATTATTTCTAGTGTCGTGGTTGTGGATTTATTGGAAGATGGCAAAGTGAGATTTAAACATTAAATATTGTCAACGACAGCTATGGACTGGTTTCCATCTTTTTAGATCTCATCAGCGTAGCGTAGTTTGAAAAAGGGAATCGAGATTTAAATAGTAGTATTTAACTCTCCGGGTTAATTATCCAACAGGATATTCTCAGCATGTTGTTAGGTTACTATAAAATGTACGAAGTGCTGTGCTAGTGGAAAACCTTTATATTAACATAATGTTTCACCAAGTAATTAATGAGTGTATGACTTCTATTATATTCGGAGAAATCGCGTAAAAGTAGTATTTTTGGGGCTCTAAATAAAGTTGCACGACGAAAATGTATCCTCAAATCATTGTGTTAAGTGCGTTTTCTTAAAGGTTTTCAAAGAAACAATTCTGTCCGAGATGTTTCCAAAGCAGAAAAGCCTTCAAGGCTCTCTTCTATTCTCTTGCCAGTTTTTTTTGCAGTCATCTTCTACTAATTTATTTTATTAGGTAATTTAGCATGCTAATGGCTTTATGATGTGCCCATCTTCCTTTGCTTTCAAGCCCTCCAAGTAATGTATCCCACCACTGGTTTTTAATACTCTCGTCTTCACTAGTTCAAAAAGAATGCCTTTAATTTTATGACCTCAAATAATATTTTCCTAATCCCTTTTTAATTTAAAAATAACTCTACAGATATTTACGAAGCTATGTAGTTTTGCTTTTTAAACATGGTATATGCTGGTAAAATTTAATAATGAACATAACATGAAGAAGGCATTTTCTGGAAATTAGAAGACCTTGAAATTGGCTGGTTGAGGTCACCAGTTCAGATCTCATCAAAGAAATCGAAAAGTTAATATTGGTGGATGCACGTTTGAAAAAAAACAACTCGCAGAAATGGTTGTTATACCTAGTATCTATAACAACCATTTCTACGAGTTGTTTTTTCTTCAAAAGTGCATCCTTCAATATTAATTTTTTGATTTCTTCGATGAGATCTCAAGTGGTGATCTCAACAGACCTCCCAGGTCGGGAATCGTTGATTCCCTTCTTTGCTTAAAGAGGGCGCCAGTTGTATACTATGGTTTTTCCTGGACAAGAGTTTCCATTAACAGATGACATCTCTTTCAATTTGGTTTGAACACTTTTTCTTGCCTGGCAAGGGACTTTATAACGGCGCGGAACTATTTTCTCCATACTTCAACAATTTCTTCCGGATTGAGTTGTTTGATCGACAACTGTTCAAACCTCATTATGATAACATTCGGTATATATACTAAGATTAATCACTGAACATTTTAGGACCTATGCGAGTGTCTACATCATCCATTCCCGCCATTCCGCGAACTTCAAAAAGCACTCATTGTGTATACATGTAACATGAGAGAGAATAAAGTCTACTATTATTATTATTACTCTTCTAATTGTTGGAAAAATATTTAAATTTCTTCTTAAAAACGAATTATTTTCCAAATTTCGATTTTCTAAATACACATTTCAATTTAATTTCAAATTTTGAAATAATACACCTTGAAGGCAAAGCTTCTCTAGCTCTATTTCTAAAAATGTTCAGAAAGTTTTAAAGTCTGTTTGGTGTAAATGTCTATTTTACACTTGTCACCTATTAAATATATCTTTACATATCATATTTATCCTGTAGCAATTCCTCTCCAACAGAACTTACAAATTCAATTTCAAAAACTATTTTTCTTTTCCTAACAATTCAAAAACAAAGACTTTCCTAATGCATTCTACTCCAATCAATAGTATTTAACATTTTCTGTCTTGATATTAATAACCTTGGACTTCTTTACTTTAATCTTTCTAAATACGTACTGCAGTTTTCAACTAATGCTGCATTAACCACCCATGATTGTAATGTTTCTACCAATACTCCCAAAATCTCTTTAATTCATGCAAGAGATCATGATTCCTTTAAGAACTGGTTTGCAAAATAGCGCATCCAATAAACTTCACTAACTTCTTTCTATTTCTCTACAGATATATATTGTCTAATCGATACGTATTTTGCTACTCTCCTGATGGTAACAAATTTTCAAAATGGGAGAAGTAGAACTCTTGTTATCTTGCATTTCTTTATTGTCAGATCTGTTCTAAATTACTAACCTTGATAATGATCCATAAGGATCGAGACACGTGTCATTTACTTGAGAATAAAGAAATGGAATATGGCAAGAATTTTATTTCTTCTAGTTTTATATAAAGTCTGCTGGTAAAACTAAATAAGAATATGCATTAAGAAATATATTTTCTCATTTAATTACACACAATACTTTTACTATATTCGTATATTCTTTAAGTTAGTAATTTGTAATTCATAAATTACTGCAGATATCAAGGAGCTTGGTATATTTGTTTTGAAACAAAGATGTCCGCTGGTCCCTAATAAAATTAAGGACGAACAGAAATCAAAAAAATTTATTTAATGATTTAATTCTACATAACGCAGGTACATCGAGGGTGTTTTGGTTTTTTATTAGGCCCGTCTGCCCTTTTTCGTTATCTATGTCTGGGTCTCGGTCTACCTGCCCAAACTACCTGACTCAGACACGTCTGCTGCATGTCTGGCCCACCGAATAATGAGAAATTTATTCACAAACATAGAAAATAATAATCCCATCGAAAATATATAAAAATACAAACAAACATAAATAATAAATAAATTCAATAGAATTTAGTTACAAAGTTAAATTCAATGTACGAAAATAATTTAATTAACAGTCGATTTGTTTTATTATAGTTATATTAATCGATGAGGTTTTTATGTGTTGAAAATTAAAATTTACATGCCTAAACGTTATAGTAAAAACATATTTTTAATTTCAGAAGTCATTTTACCAATTAAATAGTTTTGGATATTAAAAGAGTTACTTTAACGTTTAAAAAGTAGCCTATTATTAAAAAAAAAATGTTTATTTTCATAATTGTAAGGTATTTCACGATTATAACCTTATTGAAGAAATAAAACCAAATTATTCAATAATTTATAAAAAAAATAAGAGTCAAAAAATAAAGAATATAATAGAAGGAATGTAAGGAAAGTTTCGCATTTAAAAGTGTTGACATTCTTTGTTTTATTGGCGAAAATATTAGAGAAAATAAATAAAATCTCACTTTTTTAATATAAAAACGATTTCTAAGAGGTTTGTAATAAATAAATCTCTTTGAAATATGATTCTAAACTGTTCCCTTTAATACAAACTGACATAGAAGATACATTTATATAATTGTTGATAAAGAAAGATTCATATAATAATAAAAACTATTTTTGTTACAGATCTGTCTTTAAACACGGTAAGTATTTGTCATTATATTGATAATTATATTATTAATAAGGCAGTGTTTATATTTATTTTCATAATAAGATATTTCCTATTATTTTATCTACGAACATTTTCACTTATCTAAAATCTTTTGTAGAATGTTGAAAAACATAGAAAATAAAGTATGAAGAAAGTATACAACATTATTAATTATAGAGAAAAAAAGGTGTATTTTTGATCAGAGTAGAGGAAATCTATTATATACACCCTTATAAATTAGTAGTAGCAGTATCGAACTCTTCTCTGATCACTGTTATGATCGATCTTCTCTAGTAGAATCTCAAGTGAAATGATCGCTAAGATTAGAAGGGATTAGTTGAGAGAAAGGAGTTTTACTATAAAGTTATTATATCTGCAGAAGTCATGAAGATAGGTATCTCTTAACAGTTCCTTATAATTGTCGGTGGTTAACCACTCAATTAGAAAAATTTAGCACGACGCTATATACAATAGAATTTTAATGGCATATAAATCAATTAATTGTTTTTATCATTACGATATATTTTTTCTTACTTTTTAATGTTTCTTTATATCAAATATAATTATATACTGTACTAATCACTTCTCGTTATTTGCTGCAACTAATTAGGAAATATTTAAAATCGTAATGATGATTATAGTTTGTTGGAATTAGTTCGTTAGTTTTATTTATGGCGGCTTTTTATTTATGAATGTAAGTAATTATATGATGATTCCCACGATAGGAATTAAGTCGGCTAACGGTCAAAACGATGTGAAAAATGACGAACGGGGAAAATGAGTGATAAAATCAAATAGTAATGCACGCCATGAAAAAAGATGTGATACTTAAAAATATATCTTTGATTGTTTAAGAAAGGTCAACTTTAAAACATCATTAATAAGTTATCACATTTTTTAGTAATACTACATTTTTGTTTTTAGTTGTAATAATAATAACTATATTAACTGTTTAATAATGGCTGAATAATCATCTGAAGTTGTTGAAACTATAGTTACTAGTGTAATAAAAAAGTTATGATACCAAATAATATAGATAGAAAATTAGGATTTTTTTAATAAGAAATATCAATTTTGATAAAATGGACTGTAAAAAATGATAACTTTGACAGTTATTTTATATAATATTGGTAATTTGACAAATATATATTGACGTTTGTGATCAATCGATTTCGGTATAAGAAATAAATAATTTAGACAGTGGAAAAGACAATTTTGATACAAACGAATAAATTTGATGATAGAGAATGATAATTCTGACAGTTGAAATTGTTAATTTTGATAGTATAAATTGTACTTTATAAAATACAAATTGATATTTTTGATCATTAGATTTTTAACAAGAAAGAAATAATTTAGATAGGGGAAAATGTCAATTTTAATAGAAAGGAATAATTTTGACGGCAGAAAATGATAACTTTGACAGTTTAAAATATCAATTTGGATAGTATAAATTCTAATTAAAAAAACAAATTGATATTTTTGTTCGTTAGATTTTTGTACAAGAAAAAAATAATTTAGACAGTAGAAAATGTCAATTTTGCTAGAAAAGAATAATTGTCATTGTAGAAAATCATAACTTTGACAGTGGAAAATGTCAATTAATAAATTGTAATTTCAAAAATGTAAATTGATATTTTTGATTATTCGATTCTTTCGTTGAAAACTGATAACTACCCTGGCCTTGTGAGTCTATCCGCATTTTCCACTAGGAGCTGTACTTTTGGATTTAGCCGTCCCTTGTGGCTTTTATGTAACCCGTTTCAATCTACGGTGATATTTCCTAAATGTTGGAGGAGCGCATTCATTAGGCCAATCAAAAACATGTCCAAAATTATAGGCCCGTATCATTATTATCTGTGGTACCGGTACAATGCGTATCCTGAACAGTTTCGTCAATGATATTTTCAAACGTATCGCTGCCGAAACACTCCTTACATTACAAAGGCCGCCACGAACTAATTTTTATTATAAGACTCGTAAACTAAAAGATTCATCGAAGTCGGTTTACCTTTTCGGAAAGCGTGTGATACATAGAAATTGAAGATTCGTAAGAGGCTGTTAGGTGGTAAGTAGTTTTTAATTAATTGTTGTTCATGTAAACATTATAGATGCTTTTGTGGAGAGACGCCAGGTAGATTCTATTTACACTGACTCCTCAAAAGCCTTTGATACTATTGATAATAAGATTTTACTTGCTAAATTATGTCGCTTTATTATTGATAGTACTCTCTTAGACTGGGTTAAATCATATTTGATCAAAAGGATTCAATATGTTAGAATAGGTAACTCTGTGTCTCGTCTAATAGATGTATTATCTGGTGTTTCTCAAGGGTCCCATCTAAGCACTCTTCTATAATATATTCATTTTATGATGTTGTACGTTATTTTACGAATGCAAAATGCTTAAGAAAATTCGCATAATGGAAGATGCTGAGTTACTCCAGACTGATTTAGACACATTCGGTGAATGGCGTAATGAGAATAAGGTTGTACTTAATCTTAATAAATGCAACGTGATCACTTTTTCCAAACGTATCTTTACTGTGAATTATGCCTACTTCCTATTCGATGAACCTCTATCACGATTAGATAGTATTAAAAACCTTGGCGTCACGTTTAATTCAAACGAATCGATTTCTACTCATATTATAAACATTGTGGCCAAATCCTATCGGCTTTTAGGTTCTGGGAAGTCATTTAGAAACTATAGTACCTTCATCGTTCTTTGCAATGCCCTTGTTTGCTCCACATCTTGAGTAATGTTCCAGTGTCTGGTCTCCATATACTAGGGTTGTATGACAGAAGAAATGTCAATTATGCCATTAAAAATTTTGATAATAGAGAGAGTTGATAGTCAAATATTGACAGTACATAATGTCAGTTTTGGCAGTACAGACGGGCAACTTAATGAGTATAAATTCTTAGACTTATTAAATTAATTTTTAATAGGTAAAATATCAAGTTTAGTAGCCTAATAATAGAAAATATTAATTTTTACAGCGTAAACAGACTTTGAATGTAAAAATGCTAGAAACTAACTTTGGCAGTACCAACTCTAGTGAAATAAATGTCAATTTTTATAGTAGAGAATATCAATTTAAATATTAAATAATACCGGTTGTGATATTTATTTAATTTGATAATGAAAAATCTCAATTTTGTAGCAGAAAAGATTACATTTTGTCAATCAGTACATATAAATTTTGAAAGTTGGTAATTTAAAGCTAGAATTCAGCGTGGACAGTGCTAAATGTAAATGTTAGCAGAAAAAAGTTATTCTTTCAAACATTCTTAATAATGTTGACAGTAAATGTTAATGGACATAAATAAGCCAGCAGTGGCCAAAATATTGCTTGATTGAAAAAAAAAACTGAAGCAGAAAAAGGGGTCAGAGTGGAAGAACACAGTGAATTCTGTTCTCAAGTCCTGTGACCTAAATTTTTCTAATTATTAATGTATAATTTAATATTTGTATATATCTAATATAAACAGAACATTGTAAAGTGAAAGATAAATTAATAAATAAAATTTTGATACTATAGATTATCAACTCTATGAATATAATTGTATATTTACTAAAAACATACCAAGATGGCAGAATCAAGCTTTAGAATCTAAATATTAATGGAAAATGTTATGATTTTGAAATTTTTTCAATTAAGAAATGAAAACGTCATGACATAAAGATGAAAAATATCAATATCAATCAATGGTAAAAATACTCTAGCAAACAAATTTCGATTTTAATGCAAGTATGCCAATTTTGTCATTAGTAAAATTTTCAAATCAATTTCAATAGCTTCGAGTGGCTTCATCTGAATTTTTATTAAGTTCGTGTTCATTTTAATTATTAGTTGGATGATATATCTTATATTGTAAGTTGAATGACTTTTTTAAATTGTGATTTTTTCAAAGTATATTTTTTCACTAGTTGTCGGTGGATCACTAAAGTTTTTTTAAACACTTTCTCTTTGCACATGGAGATCCAGAACTATAATAGTTGATAGTCAAATGGTGATAGTAGATTATGTCAATTTTAATGGTACAGATTGACAACTCTATGAAAATAAATTCTAATATAGCTGATGCTTGACGCCATTACTTTGTGATACGTTTTGAAAATTAGGACGATAAATAAAATTCACTTTGTTGTTATCACACACGGTTTTTATTAACTAATAATAATAATTAACTAATAATTAACAAAGTGAATTTTATTTATCGTCCTAATAAATTCTAATGTAATGTTAAACATTTACTTTTACTTTTTTAATAGGTAAAATCTCAATTTTGATAGCAACAACCATTTTATAGTAGAAAATATCAATTTTGACAGCCGAAACAAAGTCTGAATGTAAAAATACTAGAAATTTCAATTTTGGTTTGCTGATAGTACCAACTCTAGTGGGATAAATGCCAATTTTGGCAGTAGAAAATATCAATTTAAAAAATAAATATACCGGTTGTTGTGGTTGTCAAATTTGAAAGTGAAAAATCTCAATTTTAAAAATAGGAGAGATTAAATCTTGTGAATCAACATATAATTTTTTAAAGTAAATAATTGAAAGTGGGCACTTGAAAATGTCAATTATGGCAGTAAAATATTAATTTTAACATTCTAACTGGCAGTACAGATTGACAACTCTATGAAAATAAGTTTTGATGCTGAAAACGATTTGAATTGTGAACAATATTATTTTTTTAAAGATTTTTATTTTTGTTAATTTTAAAAGTTTAAAAAAAAACGTTTTTTCGTGCTTTTTCTGTTTAATCAATTTTAACATCAAAACATATTAAGTTTGAATAAAATTTACTAGAAATTTTACATTTGAAAGCTCATAATGCAACATTTGATGGAAGAAAATTCAATTTTGACAAAAGTTGTTAAAATTGATAGTGAACAATTTTAATTTTTTATCGTAGGAAAGATTAAGTTTTCAAAAAATAAACCAAGAAGTCAGTTTTGACTGTTAATTTTGAGAGTAGAAAAAATAATATCAATTAATAGTAAAAATATTTTAGCAATAAACGTCAACAGTAGATAATGCAACTTTTGACAATAGATTGTTTCAATAATGACGATAAAAATGTTGATAATAGAAAATATGAGAATTGATAGTCAAATGTTGACAGTAGATTTTGTCAATTTTCATATTACAAATTGACAACACAATGCTTAGTTTTAATGATGACTAGATTTTAATAATGAATAATATTTTTTAAAAAGATCAAATGTTTGTTAAAAGAAGAGAACTAAGAGAAGAGAAGATAAATTAAAATGTCAGTTTTAGCTTTCATAAAAGGTAAACTTTTAAATAGGTCAATTTTGTGTGAGGAAAAAAGTAGTAGAATACGTTGATAATAGGAAATGTAAGAGTTCATAGTAAAATGTTAATTTTGACAGTACAGATTGTCAAGTCTGGTAGAAGAAATATCAATTTTGATCATTAGATTGTCAATTCTAGTAGATCAATTGTCAATTATGGTAGTAAAAACAATATTTTAAACACTAAACTTTAACAGAAGAAAATGTCAAACTTTGCAATAGAAAAGTTATTTTTCACAATGGAAAATGTCTATTTTGATATTTTCTGATGTTAATGTTTCAACAAAAAAAAAATTAAAACGGAAAACTGTTAGAAAGTTGTTATTAAAATTTGACAAGAAACGTCAATTTTAAGAGTGGAACATTTTAATATCAATCAGTATTAAACATAATCTAGTAATATATACATAAGAGTAAGTAACGAAAATTTTATTTTGACAATAGAAAATTTCAATTATAATGGTGTAAATGTCATTTTTCAGTTAAAATGTTGATAATAGAAAATTTGAAAGTTGATATTGGAATATTGATGTCAATTTTGACAGTACAAATTGCCAACTCCATAATTATAAATTATAATGTTGACAAAATATTATAAAAATGAATAATATTATTTTTTTAAAGATGAAATGTCAATTTTGACAGGAGTTTGTTAGTAAAACAAACATTTTGTCAGTTAAAACCATTAATTTTGAATATAAATATACTTGAAAATTGAATTTTGCCAAAAAATAGTGTCAACTTGGCCGAGAATAAAATGTTTTTTGACAGTAGAGAATTGTCAAATTTGATAGTTAAAGATGATAATAATAATAGTCAAATATTGACAGATAATGTCAATTTTGACGATGCAGATTGACAACTCTGTGAATATAAATTCTAATGTTGACAACATATTTAAACAGTTATTAAATTACTTTTTAATAGGCGAAACCTCAATTTTGATAGTAAAAAATAGCAATGTTGACAGCCGAAAAGGGGTTTGAACATAAAAATACTAGAAATTTTAATTTTGGTAGCTGCTAATGCCAACTCTTTTTAATGGCAGAATAGATAAAATTTTACCAATCAGAACATACATTTTTAAAATTAGAAATTGAAAGTTAGAAATTCAATGCGGATAATAGTAAATCTCAATTTTGAAAGTAAAATAATATAAATTCTAACGTTATCAATATTGTGACTTTTAACAGCAAAATTTTCAACACTGGTATTGTAACGTTGTTGGGCTGTCAATTTTGAAATCTTAATTGTCATTTTTAATGATGGTAGGAAATATTTTTTTGATAGAAGACTATTGTCTATTGACTATTGAATTAACATATTTAATTGCCAAAAAATTCAATATTAATGTTGGAAATATCAATTTTAGCAGTGGATAATGATGATTCAGGCCAATTTTGACAGTGGAGAATATCAATTTACACAGTAAACAAAGTAATGAAAATTGTCAAATTTAATAGTGAAAAATCTCAATTTGGATAGGAGAAATTATGAATTTTAAATATAAAAAAGAACCTAGAAATTTAATATAGATAGTAGTAAATAACAATGTGTGTGTTTTTACAATAAACATTTCATTTTCACCACTTGAAAGCTGAAATGTTAAATTTTATAAGGGGAAAGAAGAGATTTTTCGTTAGAAAATGAGAACTGAAGAATTAACATTTTCAAAAATGTCAGCTTTTTGATACAAAATATTAATTTTAACAGAAGATATTGTCAATTTTCATAATAGAAATATTTTAATAATAGGAAATGCCAGCTGCTTCGGCAGTACAAAAAATAATAATGAAAAATTAAAACGAAATGTACATTTTCATAGTCAGAAATTATTGTCAAGCTTAAAAAGAAATTTCAATATTGATAGTGGAAAAGGGTAATTTTGATATTTTAAACCAGGAAAACAAAAATAAACCCAGGGTAAACATACAGTTATGAGCAATGAATTCTTAGAAAAAGATTAAGCTTTTCTGACAAAGAATAAAAGCTTAAATTTAAATTTTTAGTTCAAAATCTATAGAGATATGATTAACAGTTGAGGCGTTTACTTGGTGATATATCTTGAATGTTTATGTAAAATGGCGCTTAAGTATATATACACATACATTTCAAAAATGGACCTTGGAATATATGTTTCTAATTCCAATAAAATTGTAACTTTGTATCACACAAAAATATTTATTTTCGTGACTGCAGTTTCGACAAGTTCAGATTGTAATTTTTAAACTATTAACATTAAATTTTACCGTGGAAACATATAGAACATTATAACCCCTTAAATAATTATAATTTGTGGAAACTGCAGTCACAATAATAAATATTTTGTGTGATACCTACAAAGTAACAATTTTATTAGAACTATTAAATAATGTATCGCGAAGTAAAAGCCTCTACAATCAATTATATATATTTCTGTTAAAATTTCGGATTTAAAACAAATAATTTACGATCACAATACTTATATTTCGTATTGAGAAAGTAAAAATGCTAATTTTGAATAAACATTTTTTCCAGTTATATTTCTCATAATATAGATTTTTGCAACTTAACACATCAATATATAATGTTATTAATTAATCAAATTTAGCTAACTTACGTCTTACTGATAGGTCCAAGGCAAGCATATCTAATTAAACTTAACCTTCTATATATTTATACTGTTTTCGTTGTCTGTTCACATTAATGCAATCATAATTTTGAAGTGTACTTTAAGGCGATTATTATTATGCTCTATTATGTTTATGATTTGCATATTACATCGTTGCCAAATGCAATTTCTTCTAAAAATGTATCTTGGAAACACACAATTATTCAAGGTTATACATTTTAATACAAAATATAGGAATTTGGGAAAAACCTAATTGTAAATATTAGTATTTAATTAAGATCTATATTATGTAACTTATTTTTCTTATTTTAAATTTTAGTAATCTCTAAAAATAAAAATTGTTTTTATTTGTAAAATCTATTTTTCAATTTTTATGATTATCTTATTTTTTATGCATTTGCAGTAGAGTTGTCGTGGCCTTTAACAATTTTTCATAGATTTAATAGCAATTCATTTACAAAAATCTCCAATTCTTCTGTATTTCGTATTTTTTCTTTTAGAAGATAAGTTTTATGATTTTCAAAGGTTTCTTACTATTTTGTAAGTAAATTTTCGTAATTGAAATAAGATAACACTTTCAAATATTTATTTTGCTGTTCGCGACAATTGTTTCCACATACTGTGTCTTCTGTCTGTGTTTATTTTGCTGTTCGCAACCATTTTTTCGACACAATATGTCTTCTGTAGAAACAATTTGCACAAACAGCAAAATAAAATAAAAAATGTTATCGTATTTCATTTACGAAACTTTACCAAATTGATTAAGAATATGAACTATCAATAATTAACAGCCTCAACTATTCAGTTATTTTGTAAGTTACATATATTTAGTCGCATTTTAGCTTCTCCAAATGAATGATGTATTTATTCCCTTTGCTGGTTCAAAATAATCTCCCTGAAAAAGGTGTTAAAAGAAGAAACCAAAATTGAAATCAAATATTTCAAATGCCAAGGAGGATCCTAGCTGCCTTAACATCATAATGATGGATTGGGGTTGAAGGAAGAACGTGTTTAATTGTGAACTCCGCCCGTACTTCTTTCGGCCTAAATTTTCTGTATAGTTTTGTTAATAATTCGTTTAAATGTGTATTATTTAAGAAAGAAGACCAAAAATAAGTAAACAAAGAAATAATTATACTTCGATTGGCATCTAATTAAACTATAAAGGCGAAAAATTTTGCTTTCTTCTTGTGGATAGTTAGCTTTTCTCAAAAGTTGAGTTTGTTTGCAACATGGTAAAATTACTTACTAAAACTTCTGTAAAGATGTCATGGCCTTTATTAGTTTTTCTTAGATTAATATTTGGCATTTCATTAAACAAGCACAAAATTTTTCTTTTTTGGGGTATAGTTTT
Source organism: Ontholestes murinus (assembly GCA_963969525.1). NCBI lineage: Eukaryota > Metazoa > Arthropoda > Insecta > Coleoptera > Staphylinidae > Ontholestes > Ontholestes murinus. The sequence continues at coordinate 65,674,455 of OZ018389.1, forward strand.
GTGTGTTTCAAAAGTTAAATTGGTTTGCAAAATGATTTCTTTCTTTCTGCAAATTCTACAATATAAATTTTTATTTTCCGCCAATAACTTCTGTAATTAATATCTCGCTGTAAAAGTTTCCACGTGACTTATCTCTTCTGATACAAATAAATTTGTTACGGTTACTGGCGCCATCGACAACAATTAGAACAGACGGAACAAGACAAGAAGTCGATGGCGAGGGAAACGCGAACGCGAAAGAGCGGGACACGACGCTGAATGTAGAGTGGTTGGCCTTGGTTATAGTTCATAAAATTATATCACAGGCTATCGAACTTGAACTTTACAATCCACACTTCATTTTTTTTTTGTTTTAATTCAACACGAGCATGAGGCGTTAATTGAGTAATAATCAAAAGGTGGTTTCTTGATTGTGCGCGAATGTTGAATGCGGCTCGGCATTTGGACTCCGTTGGAAACTAGGCGGGCAATTAGTCGGTTTACAGTTGGTTAATTAGGATCGGCGATTAGGTTGATATTTAAGAAATTAGACGAGGAACTCGTTGGATCGTGATCTTTTAATTGGTTAAATCCGTTATGGCGTTTTGATTTACGGATAACGTTTATTAGTTAATTAATTGTAATGGATGTGAAAATATTTCAAAGTTATTTAGGATTTACACTTAAATAACGGATAATGAATGCGGTATTAATTTGTCGAAAGACCATCAACCAAAGATCTTTCTGTTTAGTTTTGTCAGTCATATTGCGTCAATCGTTAATGAGTAGATGGATGAAATTGCAGGGCTTTTTGTAATATAGGGGCATGTGTAATTAGGGTAGAAACATCTGCAAATTGCATGAGATATTTGACAGGGTTAAAATAGCGAGGATCAAAGTTATAGGTATCATCGCAAAAAATGTTAAATTATAGAGGTGAAAGAGAAGAGCCTTGGGGGAGTTCTTTATTCTGGACTCCACAAGAAAGAGTAACAAAATCAAAAAAGTTGGCATTTCTTGAATTCTTGCAATTGATTGATTTTAGACAAAAGTTGTTGGTGTAACTTTCGTCTAAAATCAATCAATTGCTTCTAAAGATATCACTTTGGTAGAAAAGTATATTAAAGTAATTGTTTTGTTATGGCCTAAAGAAATAGTGGTTAATTTTATTATGATACATCAATATAAACTATGCTATAAATTAATTTTGAAATGGCACACAACAAATTATAAATTAATTGATTAATTTATTAGTAGAAATATTAATATTAATTATAGCGCACATTTTTTTTTTCAAAACAACTACGTTAGATATGCTTTTGACCTTTTTGATAAAATATTCGAAGGAGTTTTTGGAAGACAATTAAATCAATTTTAGAACGAGAGCCTATTGGATATATATTTTCATATCGGCAATGTTTGTATTTTGTTAACATAGACCATGGATTTATAAAACTTTACAAGAAAACAATTGCAAAATCTTGGAGTTTAATAAATGTCTGCATTTCTGGAAAACCCACTAACAAGAAAATTATGTTTAAATTAATTAATTGCTTCTATTAATGTTTGGCTTGTTACACCATTTTTATGCCTAAATATATCAACTGCTTTTATTGATGTTTGGTTTGTGACACTACTTTTATTAATTCCTCAAAAATTTTTTGAAGACCTAGGACATCAATCAACACCATCAAGATTTTTGGAAATCACAGTACCAAATCAAATTTTGCCTAAATAAAATATAATACCATTTTGATATGAAGATATAATAAGTTAATAGATTTGTTTTGGTCTAAATAAGCTTCAGTTATTTTTTATACATCACTGCTCATATATGTAATTTTAAAATGATTCGCAACATTTATAATTTAATTTAAGCATTTACATAAATTGATTTGTTAATAAATTGACATTAATTAAAGAAAACATTTTTTTATCTAACTTCAATATGCTTTTGGACCTTTTGATGCAAACAATTTTTGACTGAATTATTTGACATTGCTTATAGAGCATATTTTGTCTAAATAACCACTTTGGCTACGCATTTAGTGCTCCTGCTTAAATATCTGAAAATGTTTTGGAATATAGTTAAATAAATTTCGGAGGAAACCTATTGGATCTGTTTTCATTAGAGTAATCGTTTGTGGTTTATAAATTGATAATACTCCTCAGAACAAAATGATAAAGACAAATAGTTAGATCCATTAACGCCAAAATTTTTAAAAATCACACGCTTACAATCATTTGATTTAATCGAATGCAATTGCTGCATCTAGATGAGATGAAATGGACATTCTATTGGATTAATTAATTCAAAAAACGTTTTACTATATCATGTAACCATATCGTATTTCATTTACAGTTGTCGATTTTTTTTATGTAAGCGGTAACTGTAAATTATCTTACCTTAAATCTTTATAAAAAACGTCTCAATTACATAATTACATAATCTACGTCAAGCTGGGACTCTTACTGGTTTCGCAAATAAAACGATATTTTATAAACATATTTATCCAAATGAAAATGAACTAAAAATTATATGATATGATGATATAAATACAAGGCAACCAATTTTGACTTTTTGAAAGTTGATTTCGATCTGACATCTGATTATGTATAATTTTGACCTGCCGAATTCAAATCCAAGTATCATTTTGCCCTATCACGTTTTTAATCAATGTTGAAATAAAATAAATAAAATAATGGTCAAAATAAACGCTACAAGAAGTAAACTAAATTGAAAAAAGTCGACCATATATTTATACTCGTCCCGATCTTTTGCAAGTCGTATCAGTATGGGAGCATACCTGAATCCAAACCATTGCCGCAGATTTCTCAGCCAGTACAATTTCTTTCTTCCAACTCCGCGTTTTCCCTCTCTTTTCCTTCTATTATCTGTTGTAGGAATTAATATTTTTCATTTCGGAAGATGTACCCGAAATATCCAGAGTTTGCCATTTCAGCATCGTGAGTAATTCTCTTTCTTTGTTATTCGTTACTTTATCAAGTCCTTGGGATTTTTATTAACTTCTTGTACATTCGCATTTCAAAAGCTTCAAGTTTACTTATTGATACCACTTTCGACGTCCATTCCATACAATAGAACCGAGAAATCATAACACTGGACTATTCTCATCTGATGTTCCTTGAAAGGCCTCTGTTACAGACTAAGGGTCGTTGTTTTTTCAAGGTATTTCTGGCTATTTCTGTACATTCTTTGATGTGGTGCTCGGGATCCCATCGTTCGTTGAGCCAGCTATCAAAATAGTTGTACAGTTGAACTCGCTCAATTGTTTCACCATTAACGGTTAGTACATCATTGTTTGTATCGTATTTCTTGCTGATAATCACGTATTTGGTTTTCGTGATGTTCAAATTAAGCCCGTATTCAGAGCTATCTCGATGAGGTGTTGCAAGTCTTTGTTCGTGTTGGCCAAGATCACGGAGTCATCTACGTATCGGATGTTATGTATTGCTCTTCTATTTACTTTTATTCCATGTGTACATTAATCTGCACTAGATTCTTAATATGTATAGGTTCAACAGCAGCGATGACAAAATGCACTCTTGTCAGACTCCTTTTAGAATTTGAATTTCTTCCGTTTGTTCTGGTCCTACTTTAACCTAAGCCGTTTGGTTCCAATATATGTTTAAAATAATGCGGATGTCTTTCTCGTCAACGTTAGTTCTTTTGAGCATTTTGACAAGTTTTTGATGTTTTACGCTCTCGAATGCTTTTTCATAGTCTATGAAACAGGCAAGGACTGTGTGTCATTGGTTCAAGCACTTCTGCGTTATAACTTGGGTAGCGAACAGTGCCTTTCTTGTGTTTAATCCGTTCCTGAAGCCAAATTGCGTATCTCCAATGAGGCTACTAATTATTCGGTATTCATTACATTTTTTAGCATTTGCTTTTTTGGGAGGCTTATGAATGTGGATTTTGGTATACATCTAGAGCCTCCACTATAAGGTTGCTTCGTTTCTTGCTTTGAATAATTCTGCATTAAGTTTGGAGTTCTTCATTTAGAATTGTTGGTCCTTCTAAGACAATATTTTTCTTCTGAATTGGGTGGTCTGTCATCTGAAAACAGTTTATCTGCATATTCTTTCCACGTTGTCATTTGGTCCTTATGTTCTACTATTAGTTTGTTGTTTGCCATATCATATGTGTGCCATATCATATGATTATTTCGTGAAGGTTGAAGGTGTCATGTTTTGCGTAGCATTTCTCTATTTCTAAACATTTTTCATTTTCCTCTAACGATGAAATATTGGTTGGTATTATACCTTTTACCTTGGCGTTTAGATTGTTAGCATATGTTTGTGCAGTAATGGGATCTTTGAGTTTTTCTAGGTCTACCTTTTTTGCTGCTTGTTTTACCTGTGGGATTTTCAAAGATAATCGGCTGCTTATGATCCGTGTTGATATATGTAGCGTGAAAAGTTGAAACGTTTCAAAAACACCAGAACTATTGAAACTAACGAAATGTAGATATATTCTACTCTATTCTAATATATTTTTGAGCACATATTGCACTTTAAAGAATAGATTTTTTGGTTTAACAATTAAGGAAGTCTCTTAAATTTCTTTATTGCTTCACAAGAGTATTGCAATGTACATATGAACTTATTCTAACTTAAACTAACTTATATTTACCCTCCCCGGATTTAGGAATACAGTGGTATTAAAACTTTATTCCGCCCTCACAACAATTACTCCCCTTAACATTATTCCTCTTCGTTTTTGAGCAGCTACTAACAGCTACTCGATCCACCGTTAGCTTCTTGAGCTTGCCCTTTTTTCTCTTCTTTTTCGCTCTTCTCTCTTCTTGCTTGTGGTAACGGATACGTCACCAGTAGCTACTCAATCCACCATTAGTGTTCTCTACATATCCGTTCTCTTCTTCTTCTCCCTTCTTTCTTCTGGTACGCCCATGCATCGGTAGCTACTCAGTCCACCCCCGATTTTGCGCATGGTCGATTTGCTTCTTCTTCATTCTTCGTTCATTCATTCTTCCACGTACATGTCGCCGATAGCTACTCAATTCACTACCCGCTGTTGGAAGTCAAAAAACTGCCTTTGGATATACAGTAATATAAATTATTGGCAAACATGATTTTACTAATTTTTGCTAACGAAATTTCCATCTGTCGCATCGTAAACTAGAAGAAACCTAAATTGTGTGAGTCATAAGTTTTAATAGAAATAATTTTTATAATAGATCTCTTAAAACGGATTGTTGATGAGCAAAAATTACAGCCAACATTATATGTAACGAGGACAAAACTGAGTTTACCACTGTGCAAAAGTCTCCAAAAATACTTGCTCATAAAGGAAAATACCAGTTAGGAAGTTTAACAAGTTGTGAACCTGACATTAATTCAACTTATATGCAGTTAGTGCTGTTGGTCTATGTATTCATCAATGATAATTTGTAAGAGAAACAATTTTCACCCTTCCATTATCTTAAAATTGCAGCATCTCCTGCCAGTATTGTTACGATTTCGAATACGGGACACAACGGCTTAGATTTATAGATACAAACCGAGTGTTTTATTTACCGTATTTAGATCTATTTGTTGAGTGGCTGAATCATTTAAAAAAATATGCCAACTGCAATATAGATAATAAAATTCTCCACTACTTAAAGGCCAAACGATATACAGCAAAACTTTGTAGGCTTATGAGTTTAATTAAGTGAATTATTAATTAACAATCTAATTAAGGATGAAATTGTTCTACATTAACTGTCTGACCATGCCAGCTATCGTTTAGAGCCTTTGGGCAGAGTATTTTTGCTTATCTGTTGACTTATTTTATACAAGCTCGAGAAACGTTCATTCGCTTGCATAAGGTGGATAAAATAAATCAAATGTCAAAATTACTTAAAGAAGCATATTGCTAAGCAGCCAATATGAGAATTGCAAAGAGAGCCTTGCGTGCTTCTGGAATTTAGCCAGAAAAGTGGCCATGTATTTTTTACACCAGCACGAACTGTTACAACTTCTAGTGATGATGATTATGAAGAAGATAGTAGTGATAACACACAGAAGAAAGAGAATAAACAATTTTTAAGATTGCTTGAAGAAATATCACTGTAAGCTAGGAAAAATGTATTTACTGGTTGCCCTTTGACTTCTCACACTGTTGCATAAGAAATTTTTCTCTAGATATTATTGGTTCAGAAATTTTTTGACTTTATCTGGTAATCTCTTAAAATTTCTTTTTCGTATTATATTAATTCTCAAACAACTTTTTTTCCAAATGATACCTTAACTGAACTGAACTGAATGTTAGTTCTCTAAAGTCAGCTGCCTAAAACAGATCAATATAGCATTAAAAGTTGAAACGCCGCAGAGACCTTCTCTGCAGATATATGTCTAATGTCTAAAAGTCTTTGGACTTGACTTTATCTGTAATAAATTTTTGGTTGGTCCACAAGTCTCTTCTTTTTAAAACATCCTTTAACTGAACTGAATTGATATAAACTATCCAAATACAGCCATCTAAAAAACATTAATGTAGCGTGAAAAGTTGAAACGTTGCAAGAATAGTTCTCTTATTGATAATGATGGGGAAGAAGATAGTAGTGATAATTTAAAAAGATTCCTTGAAGAAATATCACTGTAAGCTAAGAAAATATATTTCCAGGTGGTCCTTTGACTTCTCGCAACGTTGAATTAGAATTTTTTCTCTAGATATTAAATGTCTAGAATTTTTGTTTTGGCTTTATCTGGTACAAATATTTGATTGTTACGAAGGTAACGATTTTCATACGATATTTATTCTCTAGCTTTTTTTTCCAAAAGATCCTTCAATAAAACTGAACCTAATTGCAGTTCTCTAAAGACCGCTGCCTAAAAAAACAATGCACCGTTAAAAGTTTAAACGTTGCAAAGTCCTTCTCTCCAGTTTTTGATGCCCAGAAGTCTTTTGACAATATTTGGCATTAACATTTGGTTGTTATACAAGTCCAACCTACTAAACATACTTTTTCATAATCCGAGTGTAACTTCTCTTCAAAATATTCTTTAATTGAACTGAATCAATTTAAACTGCAGTCCTGAAAAACGGCCTTCTAAAACAACACCAACCCAGCCTGAAAAGTTGAAACGTTGCAAGAATAGAATATTAGATATCCGGAAAAGTTTTGACTTGATCTGGTATAAATATTTGATTGTTATCTCTTAAAATTCCGTTTTCGTATTATATTAATTCTCAAGCAACTTTCTTGAAAAAGATCCTTCAAAAAAAAAGAACTGAATTGCAGTTCTCTAAAGATGGCTGCCTAAAAAACAATGCAGCATTAAAAGTTTAAACTTTGCAAGGTCATTCTCTCCAGTTTTTGATGCCCAAAAGTCTTTTGACAATATTTGGCATTAACATTTGGTTGTTATATAAGTCCAACCTACTAAAAATACCTTTTCATAATCCGAGTGTAACTTCTCTTCAAAATATTATTTAACTGAACTGAATCAATGTATACTGCAGTCCTGAAAAAACGGCATTCAAAAACACCAATGCAGCCTAAGAAGTTGAAACGTTGCAAGAATAGTTACATAAGAATTTTTTATGTATATATTAGATATCCAGAAATTTTTTGACTTCATCTGGTATAAATATTTGATTGTTATCTCTTAAAATTCCTTTTTCGTATTATATTAACACCAGCTCTTTATGACAAGAAGATTGCAGTTTAAGAGATTGCTTGAAGAAATATCACTGTAAGCTAGGCAAATCTATTTTAGGTGGCAATTGACTTCACTTCAAGTACACCAATATCTAATAAAACAGTGGAAATAATCATCACCTTATAAATTGTAGTTAATTTTTTTTTCTCCAAATAACTTTTTAATTTTTAACAAAATGCATAAACGCCATTAGTCACTTTTTTGCTGGTAGTCCATTGTTGGGTGTATTTTGTGAAGAAACTAAGAATGGAGTCATGATAGAATGTATGAAATGACGCACTTTGTTACATAATCGATATGCAAGAGTTAGTGCTAAAGTTGAAAGGTTCTATTTTCTGTAATTATCGTTCAGATAGCTTATAATAGGTTGTTGAAAAATTTAACATGTTTCACCAAGTAAAACATGAGAAACAAATACAATATATGAAGGATAGCTTATGGTTCATTTTAGAAAACTAGGAAAACGATCTTCTTATTTCAATCGATTCCATGATTCTGTTGAATACAATTTTCAAGGTTATTAAGTTTTTAAAATTTGTTAAATGATTCGATTTTGAAGGTACATTGATTTGGTTCAAATTACGAACAACGCCATCTGTCTTCGTATATGGATACTCATTGATCGCCTTTCATAGGCTATACTTTTGTTTGGATGTTTAAATAATCCAAATGTCAAAAGTTGGTTGCAATTAGAATTCTCATCTTGCATGTAATGTGTGGGTAATTGTAAATTGTAATATTATTGCATGTTGTTTAGATTAATTGGATGTTATTAATATTAACTTGCGACTGCCAATTATCAACAGAAATCGTTAAAATCGTTTTACTCTAGAAATGCTGATATTAGTCGATAGCATAGACTTTACAACTTGAAAGTATGCTTTTCTTTCTTCTTCTTCTTTTGGATATAATTACCTTGTTCGCGGCTGCTCTGAATAGTTCAGTCGTAGTTTTTGAGAACCATGTTCTTAAATTTTTAATTCTTCTTCCTGGTCCTCTTTTACCATAGATTGAAGAACAGATTTTTAGAAGGCGGTATTTGATCTCTTTTCTCATAATATGTCCAAGGTATTCTAGTGTTCTTCTCTTGATGGTTTTCACAATTTCCAAGTCCTTCATTCGTTTCATCACTGCATTGTTCGCCACAAATAATATTTGATCTGAAACACTGATCCAATACGTTATTTCTAAAATTGAGTCAACTGTCTTACTAAACCTTTGAAAACTTTATCCTTACTATATAATATTAGTATGATTAGACCAGAGATGCTTGCTGGTCTATAAAATAACAAACAAAAACCAAAAGCAAGAAGAAGTAAGTTAAAGTTATATATCGGAAAATAAGCTCTACTTAAGATGTCAAAGCTGAAATCTACATTTTAGGATGATTATGCATTCTAAAGAAGATCAAAATTAGTTTAAAGACCTTTTAATATGAAGTTTCTCGTAAAAATGTTCAGTTCTTGTGAGTTAACCACCAGGAATTCTTAAAGTGTTTAATATAAATATGATTGATTTGTTTTTTTTAAAGTTAATAAAGAAAGTGTTTGCATTGAAAAAAATGTTCTAAATATCTAAAGAATAAGAATAAAGATGAACTATGTTAATTAACAACAAAGATACAAACAAACTGAATATAATAATATGTATGATAATATTAATATCAATGTGTTAGTTTGTTAAATGGCTATCGACCAGTGGTCTCAATGTGTCTCGTCAGTTTGTCTCTGATGATGATGGATGATGTGATGCGATGAATTTGAACGTTGTGAATGAAGGGGTTTTGTATTTTGGGATCAGGTTCGGATTTCTGCGCAAGCAGTAGAGGGAAAGAATGTGTTGATTGAAGGGATTTTTGGAAAAATTTTCGCTTAGGTTTATAAGGCGTTCATTGATGGGAATAATAGGTAGAGTCATGTAGGAGTTGGTTAGAAGAATTATGTTGATAATTGCTGGGGTGGCGGATTTTGGTTTGGAAGAACATTCCCATAGTCAAATAGAGGGTGGCAAATTATTTTGTAAATTTTAAAGGCTGTTTTGATGGATTTTCCGTTTCTTTTGTAAGTTAGTTTTCTAATTATTTTGGTTTTAGTGGTGATTTTTTTTTGGTGCCACCCATATAACATCTATCTACCTATCTATCTAGTGGTGATTTTTAAAATTTAGTTTTTGATCTATGATAATGCCTAGGTATTTTATAGACATAGAGGGAGACTCTTGTGTGGAAGATGTGAATATTATATGCAGGTTTATTATGACGGTGATAGGGAATTTGAAGATTTGTGGGGATTGAATTTAATTTGCTATTTTGCAAACCAGTATTGCAGGGAGTCAATAAGATGTTCAAGAGATTGAAGAGCCTTAGGTGCATGGGAAATTAGGGCTGTATCATCTGCAAAGTGGAGAAGATATTTAGAGGGATTAAAGTGAAGGGGGTCATGATTCTAAATGTCGAAGCAGAAAATGTTATAGAGTAGCGGAGATAGAGGGGAGTTGTTGATTTTGACTTTGAGGAATCTGTTTGAAAGGACTTTCTTGATGATGAAAATAATGTGGGTACGAATTTTAAGGAGGTAAAATATAAGAGACTTTGGTACCGGACAGAGTCGAAGGCTTTTTGAATATGATGGGATTATTTTCTTAGTTTTGACATATTATTGAATCTAGTATTAACTGAAATTGATAACTAAATAACGTGCTTGAACCTTATCTAAAATAAAATATTATAAACTTTTCATATGTTTTAAGTACTAATAACTTAGCCATTTATATGACTTAAGTAAGCTCACGGTTTGATGGTACCTCAAATTATCAAAACTTAAGTCAAAATCTGATGTGTACAAAACAAAATTGCCTCTTTATATCACTATACAATTACTGTTTACTGTCTCTTTTAAAAAAATAAAAATTTTAATGAATAAAATTAATAATTCGTACGCTTTTTTCGATTCATCCTGGTTTGGTAAAATTGAAAATTAAACATTCAACGTGTGTACCCATTGAAGAAATTTGACATTCAGTTGACATTTTTCTAAAGGCAATTACCATCTGCTTGCTATGCATTCCGTGTTGAATTTCGAATCGCTACAACCGTTTACTTTTTTTTTACACCTTTTGCATAAACATTTCGCACATGTTCACACCTAAATTTATAAAAATGGCAAATTATTCATGAACACAGGCATTGTTTGTAATAGATTGTGTTCGATAAATAATAAAAGGAAAGTATTCTTGTTGGTATTTGCTTTTTAGAAAGAGATAAACATCTTTATTGAAGGTAATATTACAATAATACAACGTAACAATTTTTATTGCTTCTCTTCTTCTTCTTCACTGGCCATCGACTGATGGTCCTTCAGCCCTTTGTTTCTTATTTAATTGTATACAGTGATATTGAATACATTTTTCAAAAGAGAGATCCTCTTTGGCACTGCACAGCACAGAAAAAATGAGATGAATTTTGAGTTGGCAACTGAAATCAGTCTATACAATATTAGTTCCGTCAGTTTCTTGTTGAAACCAAATTTGGTAAAATAAAGCACTTGTTGTGTTCTATTTCTATATTTTCAAATAACTGACTATCTTATTCCCATAAAAAATTACTTTATTATCGTCTTAAATACCTGATGGAGTTTTTGTACAAAAGACATAATCTTTTGAAATTTAAAACAAAATGTTTTCAATAATTGATTTAGTTTTCTTATTAAATTCCGTTTGAGTTGAAATTTTTAAATATTCATAAAAGGATCTCTAAATCTCAAGCAGTTTTTGAAATATAGTGCCCTCTCTCACTCTCACACACTCATACATAGGTACAAATCTTGTATTTAAAAAAATATGTTAAAATGGCATCCAGAGGCTTTATAATGTTTAATTAATTAAAATAATACATTAACATATATTATTGACAATGTTTTGGATTTTTAACTTTATTAATTAATAAAGCACTAAAAACGCAAATTTTTTTTATTTACAGATATTTCGAACAGAAAGTGACCATTATCAATATTTTAATACTGTATTAAAACTCACAAAAAAATATTTTAACTTTATGTTATTTTTTCATTCGGATTTGTACTTATGCTGGAAATTAAGCTAAATTTCTTAAGAAAACTAAGACGCTTTTTGAAGAACATGATTATATTGGAATTAAAAATAAGCGTGTTTAATTCAAAGGCTATTAATTACAATCTTTACACAATTACACTTATGGAGAAAGAGGAAAATAAAACATAGTTACATCAACTTCTTAAAAATTGTGATTTATCTGAATTCGGATTAAAACTTATGTTGGAAATTGGGCAAATTTTCTCAAGAAGAATAGGTGTTTTGTAGAGTAGTATAATTAGAAATAAGCTCGTGGGTTTAATTCAGGATCTATTAATTATAAACTTCAAAGGAATGTGGAAAAATAGTTCCGTCAACTTTAAATAAAATTCATATTAGGCACAACAATTTTAATTGTTAATTAAATTTGATATACTCATTAATTACTTGTTTGCAGTTCCTGTTTATTTTAATAAGTAAATAATATAAACTGAACTTACAATAAAAAACATAAATAATGTTATTTTTGAACAATAACATTTTGATTTTATCTTGATTAAAATCATGATCTTTTGTTTTCTCAGATTTCGACGATTAATAATTAATGTGACATGTGGAAAACTGGTTGGCGGTAATTTATTGCAGACTTGTGGACAAGATTTTTGTTTTGACCTTCAAATGGATCATGACTCATTATACAAAGTGTTATGCTATGATTGTAAACAATGGGTACATTAATTTGCTGGAATGTGTCGAGTTAATTTCATAGAGATGTTATTCGATGCGGGCAAAGGTTTTGAAAGAATCAAGTAAGAAACAAAAATGGATGAAGAAGGAGACACGATGATTTTGTTTTACAACTTTATAAAATTACACGTGACTATAGTTTAAAATAACAAGTAGTCATTATCAAACATAAAGCTTCTTAATTAATAAAACACGTCAACTTTGTTTGTATAACACTCTATATTTTATTTTGTTGACTAGTTTCGGCAACTCCACAAGTTGAAGTATTTTATTAATTATTCAAACATGTATAACGAAGTAGTATCTTCTTACATTAACAATAAAGCTTCTTCATTATATTCAAACTGTACCACAAAGTAAACGCCTTCGCAATTAAACAAAAACATATATTATGGTGCCATCTATTGTCCAAAACTTTCCTCTATTAATGCAATAATTTAACACTACTTTTATATTTCTATTATTTAAAATACTTTTAATATTTTTAATGATAGTACTTTATTCATTAATTGATGAGGCTGTTGTTTTTTTGAAAATTCATCTTCGGTAATTAAAGGTTAAAAATATTTCACCACGGATTACGTGAGAATTTAATTCATCGTTCATCTTCAGTTTAACTTTTATTGTTTACACACGCAACTATTGTTTGGTCACCCCATTTTTTTTTTCGCCTGAAGAAGCCACAGTATAGCCATAATGTTGCGAGTGTATGCAAAAAGAGTCATTTTTTGAGAATTATAAAAATATTTCTACTTCAACGTTTAAAAAGTAATATTATTTATATCGATTTCTGATTTTTTCTTAAATATTATAGCTTTGATAATAACGTTAATAATTACCATACATTTCCCCTACTTATATAGAGAAATTAATAATGGTAACAAGACTGGTCCTGTAGCGTTCTGAGATAAACATCACCAAAAGTTTTTAATTCTCAACTTATTTTTAAATTTATTTTTGTTATAATTTAGCTTCACGTAATAATAATATTCTAAATTTTCAGAATTCGGCCCACCCATTATGATTTGGATTATCTTCTATCAAATTGGAAATTCAGCTTTTGGTGAGTAGCAAAATCAAATATCAAAAATCAAAAAATGTAATTTTTCAGAATAAATATAATTTAATATATAGTTATATATTATTTTATAAATAAATAACTAGTAAATTTACAATTGATAGTTCTTCCATTTCTTCTTCTATTCAACTTCTCTCTCGGAGGTTGCTAATCAACATTCCGACCAGCCATCTCTAAAGTAAAGATTGACACTTTAGAGATGGCTGGTCGGAATAATTCAGTGGATGATGGTTTTCCCGTAGGTTGCACAACCATGAGATTCTGCGATGGATTGTGGGTTAGGTTTGTTCAATCTGTATTGGTGATGATGAATAATGTCCGTAACCTCTTGATTAGCTTAATTTTTATAAAGAATATTAGAAGTATTTTTCATGGTATATTTCTTTCAAGATCTATTGGTAATATTATTTATGTTCATTTACAAACATGAGCTTATTACCAACAATTTGATCCCAATGATAAACAATACCGATAACCTATCTGGTAAAGAATCCGAACCAACGTTGCTTAATTATCAAAAATATAAACATGCATCAAACTTATGTACAGAAATGATAGATAATTATAGATACATCTCAATATTTTCTCAGAAGTTTATTAGCTCAAAATCTTTAAACAGAACCACCTAGTTCACTTGTAAATAATGTAAACGAATATTAAGATTTGTTTTTCAAAACAGAAATCCATTAACAACAAAATCAAACATCGAGATAACCATTTCTAGTATTGTTCATCATCACATTACAACTTAAACTATGAATTTCCTGGTTTATAATTTCTACGTTAAAAGAGAAACAACGCAATTCTCTATAAGTCAATATTAATCAACACTTAACTAATGCACTTATTATGTTTTAACCACTAAAAAATTATGAAATATATATACATATATTACAAAAACACACGACTTAAGTTTCGACGGTTTAATGCCACTATCAAGTGAAGCCATTATGTCATTAAATTAGTGGTTGAAACATAGTAAATGCATTAGTTAAGTGTTTATCGTGAATTACCACGTAGTAACGGTCGCTACAATCCTTATGATTCAACAGTAATCATCTTATGCCTTAAAATTTTAAGCAGAACCCTTTGTAAATAATATAAACAAATATTTAGAATTTAGGTCTCAAACCAGGAATCCATTTAAAACGAAAGCAAAAATTTTGATAATTATTTCTGGTATTATTAAATAAAGGAAACGGAGATTTAGAATTTGGGGTCTTAAAACAGGAGTTCGTTTAGAACGAAAGCAAAAATTTAAATAACTAGTTTTGGTATTGTTCATCATCATATCAGTTAAACTATGAATTGCCTAGTTTGTTATTTCTTTGATATAGAGAAACAACAATAAGTAAATATCTTGAGTTGCCTTGCTTAAAGATTTTAACCACTAGTAAATAATGCACACAAAGATTTAGAATTTTTGTATGAAAACAATAACCTTTACAAAGAGAGCAAAAATCTAGATAAACATTTCTGTTATTCACAAATGAAAACGAAGTAGAAGCCTCCACAATTTACCATTTTTTTTAGAAATAAGACTAAGAATTTCATCGTTTATTATTTCTTTAACAGAGTAGAATAAAACGCACTTATACAGATTATAATTTAGTTAACTAAAAGTAGCAAAATAAATAGCACATTTAAAATGAATATTTAAAATATATCGTTTGGCTTGTATTTCTACTTTATAATTCTTTGATAGTTTATATCAAATCTTTTTCTACTTACTATGTGACATAAAGGTGCACTTCTTCTTCAACTTGATAATCCTTGCTTTAGAGATGGCTGCGTGGAATAATTCACTGGATGATAGTTTGAACCAATCCAGTAGGTTACACAATGAAATTCTGCGACAGCCTATGCTTCCAAGTCTCACGTTTTTGCCTTGTATAATGAGCTGCAGAATTTTATAATTTAAGTTATGAGCTATGTGCCCAAGGCCCAATTTCCTCTTTTTTTGTGCTGAATAGGACTTTCAGTTCTTTGTCCATTCTTTCTAGATGCACTAGTAAATGTAAATTAAGGAAGGGTGATAATGCAACAATGTTTAGTACGCCACCTGGGTTTATTAAACTCCTCCAAAAGTGTCTCTCCAGATACTCTACTCCATTGCCAAAGTTTGGCCATCTTGTTGTTGTTAAAGTCAAAATGACAAAAACGCATTTCGACGAATCCGATTCTTCGTATAGAACGCACTTAAACAGATTCACATGTGGTTTACCTAGAAGTACTTGAAAGATTTAAGAAAAGAAGTAGAATTAAATATATAGGCTGAATAAATATTTTAGTCAGTATTCCTATATATTCTTCTTCTTATGTATTCTTTGATAGTTTATAATAGATCTTTCTCTACTTTCTATGTCACAATAAAATGCAGTAGTAAATGTATATCAAGGAAGGGAGATAATGCGACCGAGTTTAGTATGGCATTTGGGCTTAGTATTCTCCTTCAAAACTATCTCTCCAATTAGATTATTGATCAAAACACTTGGTATTGTATCACTTTTTTAGGCCTAAAAATTCATAAATCAATTAAACGCGGAAACCATGCTTAATAATTTGGAAGAAATTTGTAACTCGACTATTTCAACTGCCTTTATTACCTGACTTTAATCTGTATAAATACCGACAAATTTGTAAGTGTAAGTGTTTTAATCAACAATCGAATTAATACAAAAATGGTTACCACGGGTTAAGTGAGAAATTAATTAATGGCCTATCTCTCCAGCCATACTACCCTATTGACAAAGTTTCGCCGTGATCACAACAGGTTCTTCTATGTTTTTGTTAAAGACTAGTAATGAGAAGAACGTATTTAGCCGAATCCTCTTCTTCCTATAAAAGGCACTTAAATATATTTCCATATGGTTTACCTAAAAGTATATACTTTAATATATTACCTGAATAAATCTTTTAGTCCGTATTTCTACTCTATAATTCTTTTAGAGTTTATAACAGATCTTTCTCTACTAACTATGTTACAGAAATACACTAGCAAATGTAGATTAAGGAAGGGCGATAATGCAACTGTGTTTAGTACGCCACTTGAGCCCCTATTACTCTTCTATACCTACCTCCTTAGTCAAACTACCTTATTGACAAAGTTTGGACCACAGCAAGATCTTCTGTATTGTTGTTAGAGTCAACCATTTTTAGTACGCTACTTGGTTTATACCTCTACCCTTCATGTCTTCAGTCACATTACCCTATTGACAACATTTGGCCATGACCCCAGCAGTACCTTCAGTGTTGTTGTTAGAGGCGGGTATTGACAAGAACGCATTTCACTAAATCCGTTACTATTTCGAACCCTCTGTAAGTATGTTCTGAAGACTCTAAAAATATGTGGCAGTATCCGGTAAGGATGACATTCAAAGTTTTTAGATTAACGCATTATTGTAATAATTTTATATACTGTTACCGTTTATATACTGTTGACTATTAATTGGGGTGGGGTACTGGTGCGGACGTACTAGATGGACAACGGGGATGTGTCACAGCTCTGCAACGTAATTAGTTTCTTTTTAAGTTCATTAATTGAAAATGTACATTTGCATTTCATAAAAGGAGACTCGTATTGCATTTACTAGCTAAGTTGAATTTATTATTTTTAAAAACAGCAAGATCCAGTAGAATGTATTATGTTCTGTAAAAGGTGATGGTCCTGATAACTTTCCAGATCATTAATTTCCGAATCGCTCCTCCCAACATTGTCAAATTTTGAAAAGGTAGGTTGTTCTGATATGTTCTTAAATGATCATTTTCTAAATCGATCCTCCCAGAATTGCCAAATGGTCTACAATCTGTTGCAAGGCATCATAGTTTATTATTTCTTGGCCTGAGAGCTAAACTTAAGCCGTTTTTCCATGACTCTAGAAATACTGATATTTGCAAATTGTTGAATTTGCTTCTATTAAAGCTTGCTCGTTGTAGAGTTTTGAGTTAGTATACAACTGCTGCGTATATTAGGACAAGTCAAACAGCGTAGAGCCATATGGTAATTCCATAAGGTATTTTTTCTTTAGACTGAGAGTCAAACCAGTTGTTTTTGTTAAATATGTGTACGAAAAATGAAGAAATTCTAGCACGATATGAGCTAGAAGTTGAATATATTCTTTTTAGAAGCAGCAAGATCCAATAGAATGTTGAATATATTTGTTTTAGAAGCTGCAATATCCAGTAGAATGTAGTATTTTCTGAAAAAGTAGATGATCCCAACTTTTTCCTAGAAGATTATTTTTCGAATCGTTTCTCCCAGCATTGCCAAATGTTCTATTTTGAAAATATAGGTGCTCTTGATATCTTCATAAAAGATTATTTTCGGAACGCTCCTCCTAAAATTGACTAATGCTCTGCAATCTCTTTTAAGGTACCACAGACTATTATCTCTTAATCTAAGGGCTGAACGTAAAGCCAATTTCATGTATATGTACAGAAGGGGGAAATGAAACTAGTACCTCCATGATACCAGTCATTTCTATACATGCTAGAAATTGAATCTGCTTCTGCTGAAGTTTTCTCGTTGTAGAGCCGTGGGTTTTCCTTTCGAACATCATACAACTGCTGCGTATGTTAGAGTAAGTCAAACAACTATGCAACGCTATAGAGTTTAAGGAGGTTCAAAACCAGTAAATACAAATTCAAAGAATCATTGATTAAATCTATCTTTAAAAAATGATATCATTTTGCTTTGGATAACTATAAACCTTAAACTGTGGTATCTCTCAGTCTAAGAGCTAAATTTAAAGTTGCTTTTGTTAAGTATGTATACGGGAAGGAATTTACGAATTTTGATATAAGTTAGAAGTTGAATATATTCTTTTTGTAGTTGCAGGATCTAATAAAATATAGTGTATTCTGAAAAGGTAGATGGTTCTGACATCTTCCTAGAAGATAATTTTCCGAATCGTTCCTCCCAACATTGTCAAATGCTCTATTCTGAATAGGTAGGTGGTCCGATTCTCTACCATCTGTTTTAAGTCGCCACAGTCTATTATCTCTTAGTCTAAGGGCTGATCCTTAAGCCGATTTAATTAATATGTACAGAGGAAGAAGAGACACTAGTGCCCCCATACCTCCAGTGATTTCGAAACAGGCTAGACGTTGAATTTGGCTTTTGAGGATAACTTCCGGCCATTATACAACTGCTGCGTATGTTAGAGCAAGTTAAACAAGGGCTATGTAGAGCTATATGATGATTCTACTTGTAAACCCTTTGACCTACTCACGGACCTCCACAGTACTAGAAATTAATATTTGCCTATTTACCTTAGTCTATAGGCAATTTGTCCATGTGTACTAGTAGTATTGAATAGTCAAGGCCGTTACTTGTTGAAACTTCATTATAATGACTTAATAAAATACTGGTACAGCTTGAGGTTTCAAAAATTAATTTATTGTAATACGACAATTGTTTCATAATTAAGGAAACAAATAAAATACGTTTTATACTCTATAGAAACTTAATACTTCTTATGGCTTTAATAAATTCTGACAAGGAAGATGAAGGTCTGTTGTATCTGACCTTACATCTGATGTGCTATACTATACAGTTTCTAAAGATTTCTAGAGAGAAATACATTATCATTGTCAAAAATATAATGACATGTTTTAATCATAGTTGACCTTGAGCATTAGATACAGCACAAACAAATGTTATGAGGAGTGTACGTTTACAGTCACTTTTATCAAATATTTTTAATCATATAAATTTATAAGTAATTGCTTCAATTTAATTTAGAATCTTTGACAGGAAATAACAATTTTATTAAGTTTTTCTGCTTGGTATAATTTGAGCTGTTATATTCATGTACGTAAAATTTTCTTTAAATAATAAACAAAATTAATTTATTATTGTTTTTTCCAACTCGTTCAGAGACATAAAATATGCGTTAACAGTACAACCAAATATCTAGAAGAGAACTATAAATTGCTTAGTTTGATTACTTTCCGAAGATTATTTCAAATAAATGTTTTTGGAAGTTCTAATTGTTTCGGTATGTTTTTAAAATTCGGTCCTAGATGTTATGAATGTTCCATGAAGATAATTTTGATGGTTTTCGAGAGATCAGACATTTGCCATTAATAACCACTTTATATCGTTTTGAGTTTCTTAAACGTAATTTTGTTTTTTAAGTTAAATATGTCAAATTTTGTGTTAGCTAAGCATCATTGATGCTCTGTTTTAGTTTTTTGCTTTAATTGAAAGAAAAGGCTACTAAAGTGTATAGAATACTAGTGGAATTTTTTGGTGATAATGCTCTAACTTATACATTATGTAGGAAATAACTTCGACGCTTCAAAAGTTGAAGATAAACCTGATTCTGGAAAGCCAAAAATTTTGAAAAAAAAACGAATTTGTAGACATAAATCAAATAGAAGACAATGATGCAGAATCATTGGAAGTCACTTAACAAGTACTTTCAGTATGATTGTAATCTTTGGTAATGCTACACTAGTATGTAAATAGGGTGTTTTATAAATTGAAACAGAAAGGTTTTTCACTTAGTAACAGTTTTTTAAAAGGCAGCCAAAAATTTTGTATTGTAGGTGGAGGTAAAAAAAATATTTAGAATGTTTTATGTTTATGTTTATGTTTATTAGACTTTAGCTTCTTTCCAAAAAAAGATACATACGAATATACAAACATAT
Source organism: Ontholestes murinus (assembly GCA_963969525.1). NCBI lineage: Eukaryota > Metazoa > Arthropoda > Insecta > Coleoptera > Staphylinidae > Ontholestes > Ontholestes murinus. Next base: position 65,694,652 of record OZ018389.1, read on the forward strand.
ACAAAACATACAAAAATTTTGGATGGATGAAGCTGGGCGGAGTTCATGCAGCTGCGATGATCTTCCACTCTAACCCTTGTTTCTGGTAGGCAGTGAGGGTCCCTCTTTCGCACTATTTACCATAATTGTTAAAATATATTCATATTTGCCTTAATTTGGCCTTATTTTCCATATTTTTATAGATGGAATTATTATTGTCAAAAATGACATATCTTTATTGATTAAAACTCTTGGCTTTGTTTCAGTATGTTTTATTTTCTTTCCAACTAGTTTCGATCGTTGGTCAGTCTCAAGGAGATGTGTACAAAAATAATAAGGGTGTTCAAATGAAAAGGTACGAAACGCCTTTGTAAATATAAATTAAGTCTTTATTCAAAGTATGTATAGGTCATAGGCCTGTGCACAACGATTCCGTTGATTAATGATCCAAAGGATTCCGGTTTTCCAAAACTCATGTTGGAGTGACAAAACCAAATCTTTCATATTGTTCTTAAGTTCGTCGTTCGAGTTAAGAGAAGGACAGCTCTTCAATTCGATGATGATGATTTTTTCAGGGAACTAAACACATGGAGATCACAAGGCTACATGTCGAGGCTGTAGCTTAACCATCACTACTCGCCAGTTTCGCGTGTATTATCCTGGAGACGTATTGATCATGATAATAATGAAGCAGAATTTCCATGAGCAGGACCTTGATGGTCTTCGAAATGCCTCACAATCTACATCGGTCTTATTGGTTCTTCTGTCACCTTCCCTAAAAGGTTTAAACCAGTCAGCAGGCAAGTTATTGAATTCCTCGAGTACAAAAGAACCATTAACTCCGATGTGTACTGCGAGACACTAGAAGACTACATAGGTCCATAAAGAACAAAAGACCGGGGCTGCTTACTGAGGATGTTACATTATCACGTAATCCTGAAGTATGTTTTGTCACCAAAACCAGTACCTTCCGTTCCTACCAATTGAGTGCGCTCAAAAATAGTTTTGGAGTTTGACCACTTTACTTTTAGCAACAATAAAATTAATTTATATTCGAGTCGTCAATTTCCAAAACTGGCCAAAATTTTCTCCCTTTAGAAAAATTTACTTCTTTTAAGAAAAGTAAAAAAATACAAATAAGTACATACACTTTAACAGTAATAGATAGTTAGATAACCATCACTTATTGTACTGTTATCAAGCAATTTTATATATTTTCAACAAAATCCACACACCAAAATTATTCAACGATTTCCCCGTTCCAGATTGTAGGCTCCAACTCCTCGAGGTGTATACTTACGCTTCTTTCCTTCTAATACGCACGCTTGAGTAAATACACGAGTACTGTTATTATTTATTATCCAGAGGATCAAGTTCTTGGCTGCAATACGTACGTAACATTATGCTAATGCGTAATTTATGCCGAGACTGCGGGCGATTACATGAATATTTGTGAAATTGATTTATACTGCAGTACTCAACGGGTTATCATTATAAATTATAAAAACCTCGTGTTGTTATAACTCCTGTGGTGATGATTTATTGCAGCGTAACAATTTTTAGAGTTAATTAAAGCGGTGAATATCTGACATTTTTTGGGAAATTGCTAAATGTTAATGTTTAACCTTTATAATAAATTTTTTATATAGGTTAGGTGATACCCTAGTTTTGCAGTAACCTCAAATATTTAATATTAATAAATAAAAATTTTGATTGCCTCAGTAGGCTGTTACTTACAAAAAAGCCACCATGTAGGTTTATTAAGATATTGAATTATATTTGAACGCTTGAACGGTTTGATAGATTTCTGTGATAATGTTCGAGTACGTGAAGAGTACAATTAATATTAAATTTTAAATAGGGATATTTTAAACTTTTAATATTGATTTGATGGATTTAGAAGTGTGCTATGAGCTATGATTTTTTGTATTTTATTGTGATGGATGCAGTTCAGTTATTATGATGGATGCTTTCTAAGAAAAATCCTGCATAATTGTAAATTTTCAGTATTGGCTAAAGTACACAACATGCACTTCCATTATATTGTGGGTGGGTTTATTAACGATTAATTGAATAGATTATGAAGATGCTTCTTAGAAGTGATGTATGATAGGTGTACGGTATTAGCAAGCAGCCAACAGTAATGCAATTTACAGACGTATATAATACAAACTGAAAGTTTTAGTGTCCAAAAATTTTGGGCTTTAGTTTTAACTTTGGATTTATCGGATTTAAAAGATTATAGGTATTTTATCAAACATGCTAATAAAAAGATACTAATATTATAATTAGTAATTGTTTGCAACAAGTTTGATTCCATTTAGAAAGGAAATATGTGTTTTTCATTTTAGATGATGAAGTATTGAAATTTTGGGATTGGAAAGGAATATAATTTCTTCAAAGAAAGAAGAAATGCATTTTGATGCATAACTTGGATTTTCTGTCATTTTCTAAATATCAAAACGGAATCAGCACAAGGTTCTTGATAGTTCTTTAGTTATTTACGATTTGATCATCATTAATGCACAGTTTCGGATTATCCACTCTACTCAATGATGATTGTGTCTCAGTTTTGCATATATTAAAATTTGGGGACTATAAATTTAATTTCTATTAAAGAATAAAATACTGTATTTCTTACAAGGTTTTGATTTATTAATGTTAAAAAAATCTTACACCTATGTTACATAAATTGCTATTAATTGATATCCAATAATGTCATTAGATATACACCCGGATACCGCGAATTTAAAAAAATAAGTGATCTCTAGTGCTTCGAAAGCATTCACGCGAATTTATCTCAAATATCAAACCCGACCACCGGTAACCGGTTGGCGTACCATTATGGTCACCCAATGACCGACCACAGCCCGCCGCCGGGCACCAATTTTTTTCACCATCCAACCATCCGTCCGTCCGAGAAGGCAATGACCACGGACCAACGTGATCCCCCCTCGCACCCCCCACACGAACCCGACCGCGCGCCGGCACGCCAATGGATATGGATATTCCCACATTGAACGTGAACATGAACTTGATGCCATTTACCTCGACCATGAGACTGACTGAGACTGACATCACGGAAAAATAGAAAGAAAGAAAAAAAAACAACGAACGCCAAGAAAACGGTAGGAGGAGAGAAGGTAGGTAGGTTGGCAGGCAGGTACGCCCCACCATCCTTTCTAACGAACACCAACAGTGCATGGTGGAGACGCGAGTTTCGCGGATTTTCGTCAGCTGTCAAGATTATTATCAGTGAACACTGTAATAAAATATTGTGGTTAAATACAAAATTAAATTAACGGATTGTTTAATATGTGATTGCATATATTTTTTGTGTGGAATTTTAAGTGTAAAAAAGTGATGGATTCTAGTATTTTCAGTTTGTCATCATTGTCCCACCGGTGATTGATTCGTGGTGATGTGATCTTGGCATTTGACTTTCAATTGTTTTTAGTTATCTACAACATTATTCGGATGTCATGGTGTGCAAGACTAATTACCTGTGGGATTGGTGATGGTGAACGTGTTTATGATGAGTAATGGTATGTCTTTAGATTTTTTTTACACGTCTCTTAATTCGGAAATAAATGTTCTTCTAAAATAATCCGTGGAAGAGTGTAAGATATTTAAAGTACCCAGACAGGTATATAATGTCCTCTTGTACTTAAATTATAAGTATGGGAAGTAATTTTGTTTTTGAACTAGCAAAAATTATACAATTTGCATAACTAAATTATTCAATATTGATATTTTAATTAAATTATAATTAATCAATTAATTTAATGAAAGCACAAAATTAAAATATTTTAATTGGAAAAACAAAATTGAAGCAATATTTTTCTAAAAATTTACAACATATAAATAGTCATGTCATTGTCTTGGTCTGAAACATCTAGTTTTTGCCTTTAATCATTTCACTTAACGTAGGATTAACATAAAATTAAAAAAAAAACAAAAGAATATTACCATAAAGATGTCATCTATCGTCTTTGCGTTGCACTAGATCCCTGTTTAGGTGGATAACCACCTACAAATCATAGGGAACTGTTAACAGCGATAATTATAGCAATAATAATGTAAACATTAATTATGGTTCCCTGTAAACAACAGCCACGGACCAGTTTTTGATCTATTTTTGATATTATCAGCGTAGCTTGGTTAAAGTTAGATACTCCAAAGTAAAACTCGGTTTTAGATGAGATCCAAAATAGATCGTGGTTTTTGTTGATAGGTAACATTAATTATTTTGTAAAATATTTTATTGCCAAGCAACAAAAATTAATTTTCATGTAAAAATGTAAAAATTAAGTTTAATAAAAATGAATAAATCAGATTTGTAGCCTTAGTAAGACTCATTGTTGTAAATTTACGAAATACTTTCGTGTTTTTCTAATTATTTATTTATTAGATATATCAAAAGCCTTTCCTTATTATACATCAGTAATTTGAAACAAAAAGACTTGACTAAGATGTTTCTATTAATTCTTACATATGATACAAAATATAACTTTTACGTTTTAATATTTAGAATGTTTTTGTACCAATTTAAAATTCATAATAATTTTAATAACTTCTCTATATTATATTCTTGATGAGCAAGTAATTAACCCAAAGCTAATTATAATTGGCTATAGATTATGCAAATAAACTAAATATTTGTGAAACTTATTCGGACTGAAAAAAAACTCTAATTAATTGATTCTTGGCCACATTTGAAAATTATCTTAAAGGTCTGAACTACAGTAGTGTAAATATTATTAATAATTTTGTATACCTTTTATAAATAACGAATAGCTGATTCTTTAAATTTTCAATACAACTATTATTTTTATTTTGATTTCATTTTTAGGTGGAGAAGTTCACGAAGGGCTAACTCACGTCACAAGTATCCCATTTAACCTGTAGATGGAGGAAACGGACATCGCCAAACTGAACTCAAAGTGCTATATTCTGACTGGCTATTGAGTTGTGGATAATCCTGTGTTTAGGATGAAGAAAGGTAGAGGGGAAAATTGCTGAGATGTGGTAACTCCACCACCGTTGGCGTTACGTTTGACAGCCAGCGGTTGAGGAGTTCCTCGTTCTCGCCAAAAGTCGCAATTAAATGAATAAGGATAACCAACCTTAAAAAAATAATGAAGCTTATAGGTAAGTACTTATATTGTCTATAGTGTAAAATGAAGAAACATGAAGAAACAGCGTATATATTTACACATTTAATTTAATAAAAATTTTGTGAAAAGACTCTATAGAATGTACAGGAAGTAAGGATGAATTTGAATTTGGCGTAATTTTGTCATATGACGTTTGGCTGTCGTGCTTGTTTCATGTTTGTTATTTGCGATCCTTCCCATTAGCAGCCTGAAAGCCTTTGTGTGGTGAGGATTGTTGTGTGTAGGCGCAGCTACAGAAACATGCTTTCTGACTGCTTTTTCGCAGTTGTGGATGAAAATGACGATTTATGGTTTCAACAAGATGGTGCGACATGCCACACATCCAATGAAACGATTGCTCTGCTAACTAAAAAGTCACTCCAAAAAATGATCTCTCAACGTGGCAAGCACGAATGGCCTACCAGATCATGCAATCTAAGGTCTTGTGACTTTTTTTGTGGGAATTTGTGAAATCAAAAGTGTACGTGAATAAAGCAAAAACAATACACCAATTGAAGGATGCAATTTAAAGGGTTATAAACGGCATCCCACCAGATGTTTGTGAACGAGTCATCAAGAACTTCAATGAACGCATTGCTTGTTGCCGCGCGAGGATATAATTTTTCATACATAAATGGGAGATGTTACCTAATGCGTTTAAAAAAATTACAGTTTCAATAAATTTTGTATCTTCTATAGAACTTTAATATTCGTCCCTACTTCCTGAACACCCTATATAAGGTGACAAATTTTTGGATGTTTATTGATTATTACCAAAGAAAATATTTTTAACTGTGGAAGCTTCTACTTTCCCATATATCACAATTAAGAAATAAACGCTTTTTAACTTTGTATAACTGAGACTTTATTTACTGTCTACAGACAATTTTCACTTGTCATTTTCAAACTAAAAGTCACTAAATAAAGTCTCAGTTGCATAAACCAAATGTTTTATTTGTGAAAGAAAATATAGTATATAAATAACTAGAAATAAAGACTATATTATTCAATCTTGTAAATTTTATCGTATCTGTTGTAAAATCTATTAAAAAATAAACATAAAAAATACATACCCAACCCTAAATCATGACATTGATTTTGATAGCAGAGTTAATAATTTCTTGTGTTCTTCCACTCGATACATTACATTTCGCAGCTGGTGATGATATTCATAAGGTGATTGAGGTAATATTTTTGCCACTTCTGGCGTGTCTAAGTCAAATTTTTTAGACCTGAATAATTTTCTAAGATTATGCTAGTACAGCACATAGCTGCAAAACTTAGGTTGTTATCCTATTATATCTTATTTGAAGGCAATTCCTTGTTTTCGTAGTCTTAATTGAATTTGTATTTAATACTTTGATCTTCTTGCAATAAATAAATTCATTACAAATTGGATAGATGAAAATATGCGCTTATAATTTTGAGATCCGGGGGGAGTTCACTCGGCAGAATGTTCTTCCACTCCAGCCCAAAGCTGCATTTTAAGATCTTCAGTTCAGATCATACTTTCAGACTACTAATTGCCATTATGACTTCATTTTGCTTCAAAAGGCTTTATTTAGCGATTGAATTGCGCTCATTATGTTTTTATGATATATGTTAACATGAATTTAAGAGAAATATATGTTTGTGTCAATTTTCAAAGAAATATTGATCCTATTTTGATGTTCCGTACTACATATAATTAATTACCTAGGAGATCTGGCTGAACGGTTGAACCTCTTGATGACAATTATTTACCTCAGCATTAGTCTTTTTCGAAGAAATTGATAAGTTTATTTTTTGTACCCAAACAAAGGGTCGAACAGACGAATTATAATTTATAATAAGTCATCAGCACATTGGCTCAAAATCACCCACATGAAGTAAAGCTTCTAACAATATTTCAAAAATCTTTAAAAATTTATCTTTAGATTTCAGGATCAGCTCACCAGTCATATAGAAGAAATTAAATGCACGATTTATAGAATCCCATGCCACAATAAAATAGAAAACTTATTGTATTATGGAAATATTTAATTTAATCGGAGTTACGTTAAATATTTTAGCAAGCCTAATAAGATTTGAAAATACTTTGATTAGCGACTCTAAAATATTAAAAACCTTATAGTTTTTGTCTTCATTTTGTCTTAGTTGTAATCTCTATAAAGTGCTATAAAATTGCAAATATCAGGATTTAACAGTAGTTCCCAATATTCATAGGATGTTAGTGACAATATTATTTCATTTCTTCGTTTAGTTCAACTTGATTGAATTTGGATTACAAATAAGTTCATTCACGGTCTTGACAATTTCTTTTTGATCACTCCTGATTAATATTTGCAATTAAAGAAAATATATCTTTTAAGAACTTATTAGAAGGATATTGTCTTTATGTCATCATGTGACTCAAGCCTTTTCCAAGTGCTGACAGGTCAGCATAAAATTTTGTCGATATAAATTGTTCGGGTACTCTTTCAAAGAATTCAACAAAAATTAACGTTATTATCTCGAGTCATACAGCATGTCAGCCAGAAGTCTGTGTATTCAAAACATGAATAATTCTGCACACTTTTCTTAGCATCATATATGTAGATCATATGGCTGGAAAAGGATAATAAATTTAAATTTTAAAAGTATTAACAAACTGTACATAATTAAAAACTAAAACTTAGTGTTGTGAAATATTGTTTATGTTATCCAGCGCCTATAAGCACACCTGTGATTTTAGCTCAGGCATGACTTTTTCATAATACGAGGGTTTCTATTTATATATTGGGAAAAAAAGAACAAACAAATGAATATTATTAAAAATATTTTTATTACTTTTCAAAATAATCGCCCTTAAGATCTATACATTTTTGTCTGCGATTGAACCGTCCTTCAAAGAACTTTGTCCAGGCAGAAGATGTTAGCTCTAAAACCGCTTCTTCGGGCGATGAAAATCGTTGTCCACGCAATTTATCTTTAATTACTGGGAACAAGAAAAGTCACTGGGCGTCGAGTCGAGGATGTAAGGCGGATGATCCATAAATTCGATCTATTGTGGGTCCAGATACTCGTTTCTTACATGTGATATGTGTGAACTTGTATTGTCGTGATGCAAAATGATTCGTCGTTTCGGGTTGGGTTTTCTGAATTTACCGAAAACTTCAGGTCGTATACCACGCTGAATTAACGGACTTTTGGTTTTTGAGAGCCACAGTTGCCTCATGGCCGGTTTTTGTGAAGAAAAACGTTTCTCATGGCTTTTTCTAAACAAAGAACTTTTGTTGACTTTGCTACACATTGAAACACCCAAACTGCCTATGGGCCATTTCTTTCTGGATTATACGTATAAATCCATGACTCGGCACCTGTAATAATATTGTATAGGGCTTTGTATTATTTGTATGTTGAAATCATGTTACGGCATCAATCAACATGAAAACCCAAATGTTCGTGCAAAATCTTATGTATGCTGGTTATACTAATGCTCAAACATCTTTAGATTTCGTGATATGTCACATGACGATCTTCTTGAATTAGTTTTCGTACAGCATCGATATTTTTCGTCACAACGATCGATTGTTGACGACCTTCTTTAACTTCGTCAGTGTACCAGCGATATACAGAGGCTGTGGATGGCGCTTCATCACCAAAAGTTGAATTTAGTTGATTGATGTACTATTCCTGAGTTAGACCACGTCGAAAGTCAAAATAAATCATAGGTTGAAAATTTTCGCGAGTTAATTCCATCTTTTGGCCGAGATGAAATTTTCAACTTACACAAATGGTCGCACTTCAAAACGTTCTAAGTATGCATAACATCAAAAATGTCAAATTTTACGATAGCAATGTCAGATTTCACTGGTGTTGCCAGTTCTCAATATATAAATAGCAACACTCGTATCCTACTATCCAATATCTTGATTTGTGACGATTTTAGTTTCAGCAAAATATTTATTGATATAAATTGTTTGGGTACTCTTCCAAGGAGTCTAACCAAAATCAACGTTGGTATCTCGAGTCATGTCTAAACTAAGATCATTCGTAAAGTGTTGTTTGTCGTTGTTACATCTGATGTGTTAACTAGACATACAAGCACGTCTGTAATTTTAGTTCAAGCATAACTTTGTGATAATATCCCACTTTCCAATATTTTCATTGGCGACGATTCTAGTTTCACCAAAATTTTCTCGATATAAACTGTAAAGTTCTGGTTGTCGTTGTAACATCTGATATGTTAAACAGTATCTACAAGAACGTCTGTAATTTTAGCTCAGGCATAACTTTGTGATAATATTCCACTTTCCAATATTTTGATTGGTGACAATTCTGGTTTCAGCAAACATTTGATCGATATAAATTGTTTGAGTACTCTTTCAAGGAGTCCAACAAAAATCAAGTCATGTCTACACTAAGATCACTCGTGATATGCTAGTTGTGGTTATGGCATCTGATATGTTAACTAGTTGAGCACATCTGTGATTTTAGCTTTGGCATGACTTCAGATTTCCGACAACAATTTTGTCGGTTTTTGTAAACCGCTTGTTACGAATTTGGATTTAATATGAAAATATTCACTCGATTTAATAATCAAATTTTTGTAAAGAAAACCTTGCTGATGAAATATTTAATTAACGCTCTTGTGTCTATGCTCCATATGAGTGCAATTGATGAAGACATAACTTCGAAAGATTTCAAATAATCAATGTAGTATATCGTAGATTATATTTTTACTTGAATTAGTTTCTCAATAAAAAATGGCACTTAACCCTGAAGAGAACTTAGAAATAAATAAGGTAATAATAACTGGGAAATTTGTCGTAAACGATAACGATGAGATTTGGAACTCCCCGATTATGACATTCCTTATTACCTGCCTGGAGGTGTAATATAAAGGGTCCGCCAATAGGGACGCGCGAAGTTTGCCGGAAGGGTGCGGCCATGTTGTTCGAGGTAGAGCTGTCAAAGTTGCTGTCATTTGTTCAGTATATAACCCAAAATCACCATGGCAAGTTTGAGTATCGAGCAGCACGTGCAAATTATTAAATTGTTTTACGAAAATGTGTCATCAGTTCGAGCAACGTTCCGCGCACTTCGCCCATTTTACGGTCGCGATGATCGGCCTGTAGAGTCGACTATCCGTCGATTGGTGGGCAAATTCGAGTCGACTGGTTCAGTAAACAACCAGCCAACACTGACACGTCGACGAAACGCCCGATCGAACGAAAATATCGCTGCTGTCCGTGAGAGTGTGCGCGAGAACCCGAGGCAGTGCATTTTTTGTCGTGCACAGGAACTTGGCCTTTCGGAGACATCAACTCGCAGAATTTTGCATCTGGATTTGGGTCTGCACCCGTACAAAATCCAATTGACCCAGGAGCTCAAGATAAACGACCACAGACAGCGTCGGGCGTTCGCTGACTGGGCTCTGGAGCAGTTGGAAGCAGACCCCCATTTTGGCCGAAAAATCATCTTCAGCGACGAGGCTCATTTCTGGATGAACGGGTATGTGAACAAGCAAAATTGCCGTATTTGGAGTGAGAACAACCCACACGAGGTCCACCAAGTGGCAATGCATCCCCAGAAAGTCACTGTTTGGTGTGGATTTTGACCGGCGGCATCATCGGTCCGTACTTTTTCGAGAACGAAGCTGGGGCGGCCATAACCGTCAATGGGGAGCGCTACAGGTCGATGATAACCAACTTCTTTTGGCCTAAACTGGATGATATGGACATGGACGACATGTGGTTCCAGCAGGACGGCGCCACGTGCCACACAGCCCATGCCACAATGGACATTCTGCACGAGCGATTTCCGGACATGGTCATCTCGCGCGGTGGCGATATCAACTGGCCACCGAGATCGTGCGATTTAACGCCTTTAGACTTTTTTCTCTGGGGCTATCTCAAGTCGCTGGTCTACGCCAACAAGCCTCTAAACACCGATGACCTCAAAGTCAACATACGCAACGCCATCGCTCAAATTGAGGCCGATATGTGCTCCAGAGTCATCGAAAATTGGACCTCCCGGATCAGGGCTACCAAACGGAGCCGCGGTGGTCATTTGAACGATGTTATCTTCCATACTTAATGGGGTCGAATACCCTTTCGAATGAAAAATAAATTTCGTTTCTACCTCACACACAACTTCACGCGCCCTTATTGGTGGACCCTATATTTCATCGCTTCAAGAGAGGCCTATATAAATCGATAATCGATTTTTTTGACAATAGGAATAAGGGCTTGTATGAGAGAGGCATAATGAAATTACCTTCGAAATGGCAATAAGTTATCCAACAAAATGCCGCATGTTTAACCTAAATCGGATCATTCTAACTATGGCAATTTAAGCCTTCAATTTTATGCAAAATAAAACTTTATATGTGAATCTATTATCCTGAAGGTTGATCAATATTAAAACTTTTTCACTGAGCTGTTCTCCCTTTATTTTTCGTTGACTATTGTTTGCACTTTCTTGTTGTTGGAGTAATAGATGGTGAAGGTTGTTTTTTTACGCGGGTGGCTGGCTGCTTGTGCTGGGTAAGGATTTATCCGGTGATCGGTGGAATTTTTGATGAGTTTCAGGAAGGCTAGTGAGAATTAATAAACATTAAAACTATTTTTAAATTTGGATACACAATATACTCCCTATTTGATTCTAAAGAAGTCTTAACAAGGTAGCATATTAATATTTGCGTGGTATTTTGGATCAAATTTCTTGCAGGTGTCAAGGTATGTACTCTTCTTGGTGGATCTGATGCATGATTTATGCCAATTATTACTTGGGATGATGTAAGAGTGATACTTGGAACACATGGACTTATTATGTGTTCATGTAATTCGGTATCATCCATCTAATTTTGGTGTTAGTTTGGCAGTCTACGTTTGTCTGCGATTTCTTTACACGTATTTTGCATCATTTCTAACAGAATTTTGACTTGATCCATGGTGCTAATTAATTGCTGAAGCTTTGAGATGAATTATGTTACGATAGCCAGTATTGTTATCACTGCCTTCAAATTTGTGTAAGCTCATAGTGTGTTTTCTCTATCCTTTAAAAGGATGGCTTTAATTTTCATACCTGGATTTTTCTCTATATACTTTACAATTTCGTTCTTATTGCTTATAAAATATTCACATACATAAATAATTGAATCACATAAACAAATTTAGACAGCAAGAATCACAGGCGGAGTTCACTTGTTTGATCTTCCACTCAGGTAGATCTGATTGTCTAGGAAAACATGTTAACAGCTTCTGAATTCTTCTTTTGTAATATATTTGAGCAAATATGCTATTTTTGTTCCTTTTTTTGGGGATATAGTTGACATTAGTCTGTCATTATGACATTGTTCTAAAAGGATTGGTCTCTAAGTAAAAGCTAGATATGAAAGCAGATTGACAAGTATTCTGTATCACTTTGCACAATCTTCTATTATGGCTTTATTTAAAGAAATCTCTTTGTACATCTTCGCTTATTAGTGTGTATCAATCTGGCAATACAATAATATTGACGTAAATTAAAAGATGTTGGAGAGATTTTTGTACAGTGTGGCTTGTTGGCCTTCGGTGTCCTTTTCGCCTGGATCGGGCTGGTAAAGGGTGGGTTGTTCTGTGGTGGATTAACAATACATCAATTGTATTTACAATTTTTTACTTCAATTTTTGGTGTATTTTATTAGAATTTTTTAAATCAAGAGATGGAAATTTCGTTTTACTCCAATTCAAGTTTGTTACGTTGTTGTTTTGTTTCCAGTTATTTTACAACAATTATTTTGTGGTGGATTAATAATACTTTGATTCTGATTATATTTAAAAATTTTTACGGTAATTCTTCAAGTGTTGTACATAAAAAAAAATTAATCAAGAGGTGGAAATTTTGTTTTTCTCCAATTCAAGTTTGTGACGTTGCAGTTTTGTTTCTAGTCCCTTTACACCAATTGTTTTATTATGGGTTAATAATGCGTTCATACTGATTGTATTTACAAATTTTTACTTTAATTCTTAAGGTGGTATATTTTTTAGAATCTTTAAAATTAAGACATGAAATTTTCGTTTTCCTCTAATTTAAGGTTAAGTAACGTTGTTCTTTTCTTAGCAGTCAATTTATATCAATTGTTCTAATGTGCAATAATAGTACATTCATTCTGAATATATTTCAAAATTTTATGTTAATTCGTCAAGTGATCTACATTTTAGAATTTTTTAAATCACGAGATGAAAATTTTGTTTTCTTCCAATTCAAGTTTGTAACGTTGTTATTTTATTTAGAGTCATTTTACATCAATTGTTTTATAGTGGGTTGATAACACACGTTCATTCTGATTGTATTTATAAATGTTTATGTCAATTCATCAACAGGTATATTTTCTAGAATATTTTAAATCAAGAGATGAAAATTTTATTTTTCTCCAGTTCAAGTTTATAACGTTTCTATTTTGTTTCCAGTCACTACACATCAATTGCTTTGTAGTGGGTTAATAGAATATTCATTCTGATTATATTTACAAATTTTTACGTTAATTTTTCAAATGCTGTACTTTTTATAATATTTCAAATCATGAGATAAAAATTTTGTTTTCCTCCAATTTAGTATTGTGACGTTGTTTTATTTCCAGTCACTTCACAGCAATTGTTTTGTGGTGGGTTAATAATACGTCAATTCTAATTCTATTTACTAATTTTTCAAGTGGTGTATTTTTTAGAATATTTTTAACCAATAGTAGAAAATTTCGTTTTCCTCCAATTCAAGTTCATGACGTTATTGTTTTATTTTCATTCACTTTATATCAATTGATTCATGGTGGGTTAATAATACGTTAATTCTCATTGTATTTACAAGTTTTTACTTCAATTTTTCAAGTGGTGTATTTTTTATAATTTTTTAAACCAAGAGATGAAAATTTCATTTTTCTCCAATTCAAGATTGTAACGTTGTTGTTTTGTTTCCAGACACTTTACATCAATTGTTTTGTGGTGGGTTGACAATACGCTTACTCCGATTGTATTTACAAATTTTTACTTTAATATGTATGTTTTGAATCACGAGATAAAAATTTCGTTTTTCCCTATTCAAGTTTGCAACGTTGCTATTTTGTTTCATGTCGATGGATTTCGTCTCTTTTTTAGTTAATCTCGAATTTCTATTTCCAAAATGTGATGAATATTATTTTCAAGTCCTACATATATTGATCAAAATAAGCGAAATCTTTAACATTTCCTTGTAAATTGCATTTTCAAAAAATATTTACGCGTTCTTATAACAATATAGAAATTAGTTAAATAAATTAATTCTTATTCGATTTTCATTAGTATATTTAAAACAATTACGATTTAAACATTTTCCGGTTAAAAGATATTTTATTTTTTACTATTACATTATTTTTATAAATTGTCATTTTCACAGTACACAATGGTACTTCAAAAGTTAAGATGTACACTTTAAAATAAATCACCTGTATAACATGAGGAAAATAACAGTAACATATTCAATACTTCAGTAATTATCAAAAAATGACTTCTATGTTATCTTGTAGCTATGCAAGATAAATTTTTCTAGACATAGAATCAGATTTTTTTCATCAGGCATTTTATTCTAAGCAAATTTTAACTCACGTTTCATATTATCTATAATTTGATAAGGTCTGGACACGTTGCAAACTCATTTACCCTGCATGATTTAGCTATTAAGAACTTGCAAACAACTGCGATGGTATATTTTTAGTATCTCGAAGGTTAATACTTTACTTTGTTAATTTTGTTCATTCCCCTCAATCCTTAAGCGAGATGTTAAATTTAACGTACATGTACGAAATGAAATGAATAAACATTTCGTTAACTAAATAATCCCTCCATCTTTAATAAATGAGATATTGTTTCGGCTTATTATTTTGTTTGTTGTCTAATTCTAAAGACCACAAAATTATGCTTGAGATAACAACATACGACGTATGGTGGTCGGATCGAATAGGAAATATGTCCTGGTAGGTAGAACACGTCCATTAAAACACCATTTATACCATATTTGTGATACAGAATTTTATAGCGAGTTAATTTACGGCCTTCTTAGAAGGGAACGTTCTCCGCGCGGTTAAAATCCCCATAAAGACGGTTTTATGGCTTTCCCATAACTGCATCCGAGAATGTCACAGCAGCAACACATACCTCGGACCAGGATGAGGTATCCACGTATTTCTTGATGAGAATATCCTTTATTTTACAACGTACGAAAGAATGTCAACATTAAGAAATGTTTCAGTCTAAATCTGTGTGCAACTTTCAGCACTGTATACAACATTTCCAATCATTACGGGATTAATTATAATTATAATAAATGACATTGCTTCTTCGAAAGTTCAAGCGTTCTTTTATACGGTTTAGTTAATTCGCTTCGGGCACCATAATGAGGGTTTGATTTTATTACCCACCGGTATTTATATACTGTTGGTCGCTGAATGTCACCATTTAAACGTCGTTTTATGTAAATTTTAATTCTGGTCCAGATATAATGTGGCAAACCAGTTTTTTTGTTATGGAATTTTAGGCGGACTAATTGCCATCCTGCGGGGTTTTTCGGTGACAGGGCCGATAATTATTTATCATTGGCATTAATAATGTCATCGACAGCTATAAAAGAAAGAGTACTTTTACATAGTAGGGTTGATAAGTATAATTATAAAAAATAGCCCATCATAAATGAATGTAGTTTAATTCTAAATATTATAATTTTCGTAAATGAAGTTCGAAAAATGCTAAAAGTGAGAAGTGTTTAATGAAGGAAGCTTAAAATATTAAAATGAATATCTGAGAAATTTCCAAATGCATAAGTATCTTCTTAATTTATTTGTCCTGCTTATATGCAGAACTTCGTCAGATGAAACACTTACTTCCATTTCCATTTTTCTTATTAGTATGGACAAGAAATTAAAAGAAGAAAAAACCACCTAACCAACTTATACATACAAAAAGATACGAATTCGAAAAAAAATCAACACTATTTTCTTTTCACGGTAAAAATTCAGAAGATGAGACGAATTCACAGAGAATTCACAAAACTTACTACGATAACTACAAAAGAGAGAAAATCTCATCTCGTATCTACCGATAATTGGAACGAAAACAGACCTTAATTAGCCCATCTGATCTGAAAAATAACTTCTTTGACTGCTTCTCCCAATATGATTATAAAGACATATTGTGCAAAACACTGGAAAAATTTTCTTGCAGATAAAAAACGTTAGGCCTTCAATCTTAATATACGTATTGGAATTTAATTATCCCCCACTACAATACGCTCTGTTTCGCATCTCTCATGATATTTTCGCATGAATTCAGACTAGAAACGCCTATGGTCTAGTTCTAATAGAGATGGAATTTTGCTCATGTCAAAAATAAATTAATTATAATATGGTGGAAGCAAGGAGAAGGGCGAATTACGCGACGTAACCTCGAAAGCTGCAGATGCGGATGAGGATGGGCTACCGAGGGAAGAGACAGCCTATAAATCACCATCAGATGTTACAAGTCTGGATCTTGGAAACGCCTCTTTGTGAAAGTAGATGACGACCCTTGGGAGAAGCCTTACAAAATTATGATGAGGAGGTTGGGACTCGTCCGACCAAACCCCTCCCTGAATATAGAGAATGGCTGCGACCGTTACTACGTGGTAATCCATACTTACACTGAATTGAAAAATTAACTATGTTTTAACCTCAAATAATTATTGTAAAAATATTATATATCGTGTAGTCACAATTATATAAATCTAAACAACATAGCACGACTCGAGTTTCGATGTTTTATCGTCATTATCAAGTTCCTACATGTTCCAGGAGGGATGACTGACTCACGACGTTGTACCGCGCTGACAGAACAGACTGTTTTCAATGTGGACCGTCCGTCGGAATGAGTGAGAACGCAGAATTGACTGAAGACGAGATAGTGGCAACGGCACCCGCTTCTCCGCATCGCAAGGTTTCGGGCCTCGGTGGGTGCCCGAAACGGGAATTCATCGTATCCAACGCAGCCCCTGTTGTCGCCCTTGTGAACGTCTTCCTCCGTGAGGGGTTTTTCCATAGAAAGTACAAGAAAATGAAGCTAGTTTCACTTCCAAAGGAGGGCAAACCCTTGCTGTTTCTTTGCCTTCCGGAGTAAAGGAGAAGCATTTAGAGCGCTTGAGCAGGAACTAGATGTCTGGACGACGCCGGGGGTCTCTTCGCTCATCAAATCGGTTTCCTAGTCACTCGACCGCTCAGGAAAAGGAGGCATTGCCTGGCGATCACACTCGATGTCTTTAACACAATGCCTTGGCCGTTGATGTTGATGGTGTTGCAACTCCTTGCACAGTGGGCCAACGCATGAAAAAAAACTGGCCAAAATGAAAAAAAGTTTAACGACCGAGTACTAAATTATAAAATTAGATATAAAGTGCACTGGTGTACACGGATTCAGCGCTGGAATGACATTCCAGTCGCCTATCTAATACGAGGTTCAATAAATACACGTTCTAGCGGTGGTACATATGAGTGGTTTATTAAAAAAAAGCCATTACTACACAGGCAGGTATCCCACTGCTTCACAAGATGCTGTATACCGGTGGCGTACCACTCCTCTAGATGTTGACGGAACCATGTCAAAACTGCCTGCTGGACTTCAGTGTCTGACTGAAATTGCTGTCCCTTGAGTGCCTTCTTCAATGGTCCAAAGGCATTTAAGTCACAGGGTGACAGGTCCGGGCTGTAAGAAGGGTACGAGATTAACATGAAGGAGGATCACCCCTTCTGTAAGCAGCCCAGGACGTTTGTTCTCTATGGTTGTACGCAAACGAGTAGTTTCAGGGTATCGGTCAGCATTGATGTTAAGATGAGGGTCTTTAAATTCAAGAATGGTCCACTGTGATCGAAAAAGCAGGTAAGCATAACGTTGGCAGCGGAAGGTTGAGTTTTGAATTTTTGGTGCCTTGGAGACTCAGGCTCATAATGGTGACACCAACTTTCGTCGTCGGCAACAATGCAATGCAAGAAGGAATTTCCTTCTTCACAGTACCGCAGAAGATGCTGCAGTGAAAGACCCACGCGGTTGGCTTTGTGTTCTTCAGTCAGTTGACGTTGTATCCATTGTGCACACACTTTTCAGTATCCAGTCTGGTGAATTACAGCATGGGTTGTTCCAACAATCCTATCAAAACCATCTGCCAATTCTCTAACACGAACCCGCCTATTCTCCACAATGGCTGCTCACACAGCAGCGAGATTGACATCACTCTTCGCATGCCGAGATGCGCCCCTCCTTGGCAAATCTGCTGTCGATTGTTTTCCATTACCGAACTTCCGACACCATTCCCGACTGTGGTTTTCGAAGGACACTGTTCACCACTGCATATCCGATAAATTTGAACAGGGGTGTTGCCCTCAGTATTTAAAAACTGTATTACTGCTCGCTGATCTGTGTTGGACGCTCCAACGATACCACCTTTCATACTGAAACGCGCACAGCGACTGCATACTCTACGAATATCACGAGTCAACTGCCACAGTAGACACCTATATTACCGGCGGTCGTCTTATGTAACTTTCTAAGGTTTTAGCAAAACTAACATTTGTGCTAGAGCGCTCTAACGTGTACTTATTGAACCTGCCTAATACCTTCAATGACCCGGCGAAGTTAAGCTAACCGTAAACACTGAAAAGTGTGTTGTAGAGTGTTCTACAATCATAAATCGAAATTCTGACCTTGACCTTGGAAGCCGCAGTTCCAATAATGGATTTCACTCTGATAAGTAAGTTTCACACATATACATACGAATGTCTTGAATATATCTTCACAAATTTCGCGTTTCTTTTTAGCTTATTTCCGTATTGTAAAATATTCACAAATTAGGTTGCATAAAAATTTTTTGGCGTTTCTCCGCTTAGAAAAATAACTTACCGAGTTCGTATTTGTATACAAAATATGGAAAACTAAGAAGTAGCTGCTAATAGATACTAATAAACTTATAAACACGACTTTAGTGAGCAGCACGGGTAGACAAAATAAATGAAAAGTACCTTTGTTTCGGGATTTTGTCATTGCATACATGGATTCCACAGTCATACAGAAACAATTTCCTCGATGACTTGGTTTGTTTATTGATTATTATATTATATTGTGCCTAAACCTGGATTCGGCACTTAGAATGAAGGTAACATAGACGTTTTGTTTTTTGAATAGCGCCAGTAACTGCGGAAATATTAGGTATCGATGAAAACATTACAGCGATGAGCAAAGTTTTGTTACAAGCGATGTCGAGCAGGTGTGCCATCAATATTGAGAAATTCAAAAATTATAGTCTTGATGTTTAGAAGCGTTATGTTGATTTATACTCGTGGTATCTCATGTCGATTTCCGTACAAATGGTGATAATTTACGGTTACGCTATCATCGAAGCTTCAGAGCTTTCAAATGGTCAAATATATGAGGAAGAAATAGTTCCCGCGTAAGAAAATGACAGATGTGTTCAACCGTCTCCCCATAAGATCTGACGCACTCATGCAACCTCCAAAACCAGATGATGGCAAACCTTTATCAATAGAAGTTGTGGAATTATTACTTGTACCACCTTCAAACGAAAATATCTTCGGATATGAGAACGATAACGATAAGTGGAAGAAGGTGACGCCGAATGCGATTAGGTTTTTTTTAGTTACACCATTTATTATATATTATATGTTTTCGGAGTCTATAAAATATATTTTACACTATTTCCTCTATTTCGAGTATATCATTTACCAAAAACCTCGTATCGGTTTTGGACATTTAGTATCTATGTACATGTTTATGAATATATGATCCGCCATTTTTGACATCAAATTCGTAATCCACAACCCAAAAATCATATAGGAAACAATTTGAAGAATATTCTTACATATCTGCGTGGTTCCCCAGGTATCGGTGCTCGGACCCATCTTGTGGATCATCACGTATCATCACGGGGTGCTGAACTTACTCTTCTAGGATGGCGCCCGTATCATGGGGACATCCTTTTATTGGTGAGATATCGAAACATGGTGGACGTTTTAAAGCTGACACAGGAGGCAAAAACCGGGCGCAGTTATGAATATGGGCAACAGGACTCGATGTAGATGTGGAGAAGACCAGCGCTGTGTGTCGATCCAGATGACGCGTGGTGTCCTTCCTCATAGGCAGCATCGAGATTCTGAGCCACGAGGTGCAGGTGGCACCTACTGCGAAGTACCTCGGGACTCAGATTGAAGTAAATCATATTCGCGGCGGCGAAAAGCTATCTCAAGGCTGTTATCAATTGTGGAGGGATGTTTTGAAGCCAAAATCTTAGGGTTGGCTTGTTCATAAATGCTGTATGCGACTTGGGCATCTTGAGCTGAGGTCCAACGAATCGTCGACTGGTTGAGAAGCGTTCTAAGTCCCGGTGATTTCCAGGTGGTGAGGAGGTATCGCACCATCTCTTCGAATGTGGCGGAGGTCTTGACTCTTGGAGCTAAGGATGAGATGGCAAGCGTACGTAGTAGGGCGGAGCGGCACCCCTAAGAGGACCTCGAAGCAGAAAGCCGGGGAATGACTCATTAGGAGATGGTGGACCAGGTGGAGTGTGAGCACAAATGGTGCACCGCCTTGTGCCGCTCCTAGGGCCCTGGGTTTAGTCGTCACGGTGAACTTTCCTACCAACTGACGCAAATTTTCTCGGGGGATATCTTATATGGCCTCTCTGTACCCAATATAGAAGGCACGCGCGGATATGTAGATGTGGTGCCCACGAGTTGTAGACGATACGCGCCACACGCTTTTTATGTGCGCACGCTGATCCGATGAAAAGAAGGTTAGAGTCATACGGTACGTGTCTGTACCGCGGCAGCTTGTGGATGAGGCAATGTGAAAAGCAGATGAAGCACGGAAAATCCTGCTCGGTAAAGAGGCCGCCATGATCGGACCGGCCGCTTCTCAATTCGGTTTAGCTAGTATTTTGTAAGCAAGTAAGATAGTAGTGTAAGATAGAAAACAATGTAAGATAGTAATTAATTTGGTTCTAGAGTAATATAAAGTAAATATTCAAGCTGAAATCGATATCGAGCAATTGCCTAGACTGTGCACAACGAAGATGATAACCCGGTAATCGAGCTCTCTGAAGACTTGAACAATCTTTTCAATCTTATTCCGGTTCACAAAAGAACCATAGTTATTTCCAAGTAAAGCTTATCCCCTACTAGTGAATTAGTATGCAACTTGTGCAAGCTTTATATGACAACTGATGAAGAATCAGGAGCCCATTTGAAAACACCAGACCATTACAAGTGCTTCGTGAGGGCCATCAAGGCTAAGCATCAAAAGGCAATAAATGATAAGGAGAAGGCTGAAGAAACAGCAGCTAGTGAACATGGTAAGGCTAAAGAAAGTGATGAAGTAAAGGAAGAGGGTGATGAGTAGAAAGTACCAGAAGATGTGTATGATACATTTGAAACTGACGGTAACGAGGAGAAGGAAGAAAAGAAGGAGGAAGAATAAGAGAAAAAAGAGGAGCCTGAAGTGGTAAAGAAGGAGCCAAAAAAGATCAAGGTAGAAATCGTTAAGGAGGTCCCTGCTCAAGCAAAGCCTGATCCTTCCCCTGCCACCGTTGTTACCCCCAACACCAGACAGAAATGTGTTGTCAAAGGCACCTCAGCTCCCTTTTCTTTTAGTCGGGAGGTGGAAAATCTTTTATAGACGGAGTGTGGGACTCCCCAGAACAGGTATACCCACTAGAAGCCACCTCCCCATGTCGCCCTACTACCCCGCGGAACCGACGTCTGGCTTTACTTCACGAGGGGTAAGGTGTCGGTCAGCATCCTTGATGTGTGTGTGTTGTCTGTGTATGTGTGATGTGATGTGTATGTTGTGTGTGTGATGTGATGTGTGTGTGTGTGCAGTGTACGGCTCGGGTACGTGGGATCGCTACTCCCAAATGGCTGTGCACGTCAACCACCCCTACGGGTACCTCAGCTCCTAAGGCAAATAAGGCTAAGAAATTAAATCCATACTCCGTTATCTTTGAGATAGTTCCAGTAAATGATTATAATTTTGACATAATTTAATTTTCTGATTTTATATACATTTTAGTATGTATTTAATTTATATTTATGAATTTAATGTATTAGTAGTATTTACGGTGTAAGTGTATTTTATGTCAGTCCTAGCCATAAATTGTAAAGTCTAATAGAGAAAATAAAAGCGACCAGGGATGTACCGAGTGAAGTAATGTAACCAGTTCCACCTGTGTCTTCGTTTTCATTGGGTACTGTTAGTCACTTCTTTAATAATACTTGTTACTATTGTTTTGACAACTTTAGCTTATGATTATCAAACAGTTGATATTAACTGTTCATCACACGTTGATATTAACTGTTTGATGGTAATATCTTGATTGATGGTTTAACCGGAGAGTTAAATACTCCAAAGTAAAACTCTATTTCCTGTCTCCAACTGCGCTAGGCTGATGGGATCCAAAATAGATCGAAACCGGTCAGTGGCTGTTGTTGACAGGGCCTTCGATTTTCGTATTACCATATTTCATACCAATTAAAAATGAACGTTGAAACAAAACAACACAGTTGGAAAGGTTTTACTCTTATTGTTGATGACTGCAACATGTTTCATCCCACAGATGAATATCATGAAAGTGAAATCCTCCCAACGGTGTTGTTATATTTCAATGCCTTAAAGAAACCCTCAACTCGTACGTGAACAGAAAACAGAACTCGATGTACGTGAACCACATACTTGAAAATAATCACATCGGAGATGCGAATCTGATGGAAGTATTGCATTT
Source organism: Ontholestes murinus (assembly GCA_963969525.1). Classification (NCBI taxonomy): domain Eukaryota; kingdom Metazoa; phylum Arthropoda; class Insecta; order Coleoptera; family Staphylinidae; genus Ontholestes; species Ontholestes murinus. The sequence goes on from OZ018389.1 coordinate 65,717,571, forward strand.
CGCCAAAAAAGGTTTGAGATTAGACTATCTGGAATCTTTGGAAATCCATAAAAGTAAATCTAATCCGGAAAACCTCCCAATAAAACCGATTTTGTAATACCTACATTTAAGTGTTTACCTGCGCCACCCTAGTGGGTGGGTGGCCTCTAATTCACCCTCCAACCATTAAAACACGAGCGACAGCTTTGCTAAATTAATACTGCATAATAATAACAAAATGAATGCATTGTTTATATGTTAAATTATTTATTATTCAATTGTAGGATGTGTTTGAACTAACCTCATATATACATTTTTAACTGAAGGGTGGGATAAATTCTGTATATTTATGGAAACATAATATAATTAAATTCTATATATTTATTAGAAACATAAAATATTTCAATTGATATAAAATTTAATAGAGTAATGACTTACTATGATTAAAAATGTTTCCCAAGGATCCTCGCGAATGTTTTACTGAATGGAGGGTAGATAGAGGCCACCCACCCACCCTACATATATATTTAAATTTAATTACTGACCGACGTTGAGTTTGCAGCTAAACTAAACGTCAAAAATTTGATGTAAATAAAACGAACACAAATATTACTTTATTTTAGATCATAAATAAATACGTAGAATGGATAGGTGGTTTCTAATCCACCCTATACTTATTAAAACACACATGATGCTTAAATAAAGTTAAATGAAGTGTATCATAATAAAACAAATTTAAATTTTAGTTGGTTGATTGTTAATAGTGATCAAAATTTTTCCTCAAAGTTTCTCAGGCGTGTTTTTCTGATTGGAGGGTGGGTTAGAGGCCACCCACCCACCCTACATATGTAATTAACTCTAATCACTGACCGACGTTAAGTTCACACTTAAACTAAACGTTTAACCTTTGATTTAGAACAAAAATCATAAGCCCTATTTTATTTTAGAATATGAATATATATGTAGGGTGGGTGGGTGGCCTCTAACCTACCCTCCAACAACTAAAACACTAGCGAGAGTTTCGCTAAATTAACACTGCATAATAACAAAATAAATACATTGTTTATATGCTAAATTATTTATTATTCAAGTGTAGGATGTGTTTGAACTAATCTCACACATAAATTTTTAACTGAAGGGTGTGTTAAATTCTGTATATTTATGGAAACACAATATAATTAAATTATATATATATATTTATTGGAAACATAAAATATTTAAATTGATATAAAATTTAATAGAGTAATGACTTACTATGATTAAAAAAAATTCCCAAGGAACCTCGCGAATGTTTTACTGAATGGAGGGTAGATAGAGGCCACCCACCCACCCTACATATATTTTTAAATTTAATTACTGACCGACGTTGAGTTTGCAGCTAAACTAAACGTCAAAAATTTGATGTAAATAAAATGAACACAAATATTACTTTATTTTAGATTATAAATAAATACGTAGAATGGATGGGTGGTTTCTAATCCACCCTATACTTATTAAAACACACATGATGCTTAAATAAGGTTAAATGAAGTGTATCATAATAAAACAAATTTAAATTTTAGTTGGTTGATTGTTAATAGTGATCAAAATTTTTCCTCAAAGTTTCTCAAGCGTGTTTTTCTGATTGAAGGGTGGGTTAGAGGCCAGTGATTAGAGTTAATTACATATGTAATTAACTCTAATCACTGACCGACGTTAAGTTTACACTTAAACTAAACGTTTAACCTTTGATTTAGAACAAAAATCATAAGCCCTATTTTATTTTAGAATATAAATATATATGTAGGGTGGGTGGGTGGCCTCTAACCCACCCTCCAACAACTAAAACACTAGCGAGAGTTTAGCTAAATTAATACTGCATAATAACAAAATCAATGCATTGTTTATATGCTAAATTATTTATTATTCAAGTGTAGGATGTGTTTGAACTAACCTCACAGATAAATTTTTAACTGAAGGGTGGGTTAAATTCTGTATATTTATGGAAACATAATATAATTAAATTATATATATTTATTGGAAACATAAAATATTTAAATTGATATAAAATTTAATAGAGTAATGACTTACTATGTTTAAAAATTTTTCCCAAGGAACCTCGCGAATGTTTTACTGAATGGAGGGTGGATAAAGGCCATCCACCCACCCTACATATATATTTAAATTTAATTACTGACCGACGTTAAGTTTGCACTTAAACTAAACCTTTAACCTTCGATTTAGAACAAAAATCATAAGCCCTATTTTACCTTAGAATATAAATATATATGTAGGGTGGGTGGGTGGCCTCTAACCCACCCTCCAACAACTAAAACACTAGCGAGAGTTTAGCTAAATTAATACTGCATAATAACAAAGTCAATGCATTGTTTATATGCTAAATTATGTATTATTCAAGAGTAGGATGTGTTTGAACTAACCTCGCATATACATTTTTAACTGAAGGGTGGGTTAAATTCTGTATATTTATGAAAACATAATATAATTAAATTACATATATTTATTGGAAACATAAAATATTTAAATCGATATAAAATTTAATAGAGTAATTGCTTAATATGTTTAAAAAATTTCCCTAAGGAACCTCGCGTATGTTTTACTGAATTGAGGGTGGATGGAGGCCACCCACCCACCCTACATATATATTTAAATTTAATTACTGACCGACGTTAAGTTTGCACTTAAACTAAACGTTTAACCTTTAATTTAGAACAAAAATCATAAGCCCTATTTTATTTTAGAATATAAATATATATGTAGGGTGGGTGGGTGGCCTCTAACCCACCCTCCAAAAACTAAAACACTAGCGAGAGTTTCGCTAAATTAATACAGCATAATAACAAAATCAATGCATTGTTTACATGCTAAATTATTTATTATTCAAGTGTAGGATGTGTTTGAACTAACCTCACAGATAATTTTTTAACTGAAGGGTGGGTTAAATTCTGTATTTATGGAAACATAATATAATTAAATTATATATATTTATTGGAAACATAAAATATTTAAATTGATATAAAATTTAATAGAGTAATTGCTTACTATGTTTAAAAAATTTCCCCAAGGAACCTCGCGTATGTTTTACTGAATTGAGGATTGGATGGGGGCCACCCACCCACCCTACGTATATATTTAAATTTAATTACTAACCGACGTTGAGTTTGCAGCTAAACTAAACGTTAAAATTTTGATGTAAATAAAATGAACACAAACATTACTTTATTTTAGATTATAAATAAATACGTAGAGTGGATGGGTGGTTTCTAATCCACCCTATACTTATTAAAACACACATGATAATTTTACAGTAAATAAACTGTACTATAATAAAAATAATTTAAATTTTATTTGATTAAAAGCTAATCGTAATTAATTTTCATCAAGAAACCTCGCTTGTGTTTTACTGATTGGAGGATAGGTTAGAGGCCAAGATCTGAACTGTAATTGTAACTATTGTATTCGTTTGATAATGACCGAACAGGACTAAACTAGTCACAATAAAAAGCTAAAAATTCGCGGTGCTGGAAAAGTGTTTTAATTTCTAAACCTATTTCGTAATCAAGATGTATCACAAAGTAACTATAAATCATATTTCAATGTATTGTGTTTCATCATGTAACCTCCTTATTAATTCAATATTAAAAATCGAACAAATTGAAGGATGTACTTCTTTCGCCTGTTCTAGCTGTACCAATATAAAATGTATTGCCTGGAGTTTTAAAGAGATCTAAATCTTAATTTGAAGGAAATACTTATGCATTTTTGATCTCTTTCAGATTCATTTCTTTTTCAACTTCCTAGTTTTGATTACACTCGATTTTAACCTATGTAATAACTGTATCATTATTCTGACACTATTTTCACTTTGTAACATGTAAATGACATTTTGAAAATAAAGAATATTATTATTATTATTATAAAAAGCATACATATAAGTATTTTTTCATTTAAAGAAGTATTAGTAAGCACGTCAATAATTAATCAATCTAAAGAAAACAAAAAATTAACGAATGTATAACAAAGATTACTTATTTAAAGATCAACTTCAGTTTGATCATCTTCGCTAGAAATGTCATATGTAGGTCCAACGACTTCAGTTTTAAGGGCCCTGTAGAAATAAAGTTTATTTGGTGGAACATAGTTCTTTACCAGTTGCATAACATCTTTGTATTTAGCTTATTTTGATGACAATGCATGATCATACAGCGGTTTTTGAAGCAGAACGGATAGATTGGTTTGAGCCTTTGTCATTCTCGGAAAATAATCAAATATAGGCATTCCCGTTTAACATTGGCTGCCATAGTTTCAATGTGCTCTTGTCAGAAGCTGGTAGTTCTGGCTTGCAGTCAGAAGGCTGGTAAATATCAAACGATTCACTACCAAACGGTTCAGACTCACTCATCTTATGCACATTTGACGTATTCATTGTAAAAGATTAATTAATTTATTAACAAAACAAAACGTACGTTCTTTTGGGCCGAGCTCAAAACGTGCATTGACTTGTCACGATTGACGCAATCATTTCATTTGTTGCAGAAAGGAGGCAGTTACGAACCTGCCAAATGGAATAGGGCGATAGATCCAAAGATTGTTATAGCGGCCTGTTTTTCCTGGAATCTGCCTCGTTCATGCAACAAACGATTGCCCCTATTTAGTTCAAATTCTAGTTGAAAAAAATGCAACGGCTAAAATTTGAATCTGCCTCCCTTTTGCTGCAAGGTTCTCAATTGCTTAGTCTACGAAAAGACCTTTATTGACATATAATAATACCATCATTACCTTTTTTTCCCACCCCAATTTCATCAAAGTCCTTACTCCGACACCTTCTTCCTTCATCCATTCAGTCATCTTTTTGTTTCTTCCCACCCATTCCTCATACACTTCTCTGTCAAATGCCTACAAGTATTCTTTCCACTTAAACATAACACATTTTCTCTTGATTCCTAAGACGCTTAGTTCTATAATATTGTAACTAAATTTTTAACCAAAGAAAGATAAAAGGCGGAAACAAATGTAGAATAGATCTAAGTTATCTTCTTTTTACGCTTTTTCCTCTCATACATGAGCAGCCTATTTTTTCATCATATTTTTCAGTATCGGCCCAATGTAAAATTATGTGACCATTTCATTTTTCTCTGCTTTAGAAGTCAGTACAAAATTTCACTTTCTTTATTTATAATTTCTGAGCCTATAATGTTTACAATTTCAATCAACTTATCAGAAACAATAGAATAAAGTTGAAAATAAATGTGGAAACCGTTTTACTAAACTCCTTTTATTCTGTTTTCCCTCCTCTAGCAACTGATGAAAAATAAACTTGAGGAAGAAGAAGAAAATGTGAAGGATTTGGAATGATAAGTATTCTATGATCTCTTTTAGATAATTATTTTTACTAATTGCATCGACTAATGTCATTTTTTGCCTTCAAAATATTCCTTTTGTTTTCGTCATCACTTTTTGGAACTTCTACTACCTCTGGAAAATTACGTTACGCTTTGTTTTAACAATCTTTGATCTTGTGGACATACTTTTTTTATTCTCCATTAATGACGGTTAAAGACCAATTAAAGAAAAACTTCTAGAGCAAATATAAAAGAGATCACACCGTGTGCGATAACAACAAAGTGAATTTTATTTATCGTCCTAATTTTCAAAATGTATCACAAAGTAATGGCTTCAAGCATCAACTATACAATTATGCTTTATCTTCTTTTTATTTTCCCACCTTTGCTATCTAACGAGTCATAATCTGGAGAATAAGAACAAATCAAAAGAATGTTTGTGAATTATGACTTAGTGGATTTTTCAATTCAGTGTAAGTATGGATTATCACGTAGTAACTGTCGGATCCATTCTCTTTATTAAATCAAAAGGATTTGATTAATTTGTGGTATAAAACATTGAAAATTGTCTTATTTTTTCTATTAAATCTTTCTTTTTGCTCATTGCGGATTCAAGATGTATCACAAAGTTATGGCTTCAAGCATCCAACTTTTTTGCTATTTTATCTCTCGGATAAGATTTAAGTAAAATATTTTGTAAAATAATGCAAATGTTAACTTTTACTTTTAGTTCAAATATTATACTTATTTTGATATCAACATCATCAAAATAATACAATTATACATGGACAGGATGTGGGTACAATAAAATGAAAATATAATAATATAGGTTGTTGGGATTAGACTTACCAACGAATGGTATAAAAAAACAATTTATTTAGTGTAATACATCGACTTTCGGAACTCATTTAATCAACAACAGTCCGGGGGGAGTTTATCGCTTCAACTCTCCTCCCCCGCCATCCCCCCGAGCCTTACATCCACATCATCATCATCATAATCTTACAAGGTTTTATTTATGCAAAAAATAGGATTAACAATAACACGAATCGTCTACCAACCAACCAACCAGCCGACCAACAGATCATCAACAAACGCACTTGGACTTAACCTAAGTGCTCAATATCTATATTACAAATACTTGTTCAGCGCACAATATGTTTTTTTTTTAAATGGTACAAGTAGGAAAATTACAAAAATATAATCCAACATAACGAGACGTAAACGATAAGTTCAATTCAATGCTCTTTTTATTACCTAAAGTACATTTAGTGTTAGCGTGTTTAGTGGTTTTTCTCTACATGATCATCGCTTGTTTTTAATTACTCCTATAGATTTATCTAAATGAAAGGAAATTACGTTTAAATCCGCGTGTTTTGAAGTCAAAAGGGTTTTTGGTCCAATCGGTATACAAGTTTTTTTTCTTTTTAGAAATTATAATAAGTCGTGCACATCCATTAGAAAATAGTGACTAGTGATATCAGGGCACGCCGTCCTCCCCCTCAAAACACTACTACCCTGTATATATATGTATGTTCCTATTTATACGCCTATATGGCAGTTGGATTTGGTTGTAATTAGGCTACAGTGCGATTATTATTAATATTATTATTTGTAATCATAGTGAGAAGGTGATTTAATTGGGATATTTATTAATATATTATTAGATGGTTATTATAAGGGTGGAAAACTAGGTATTTGGATATATAAAATTGATTACCTGAATCACAATCTAAAAACTTTATTTTTATTTTTCAAAAAGATCAAGAATACTTTTTGACTACGTTTAAATGTTAGATGTCAAAAAATATATTAAAACCATTAATAATTGTTTTTGAAAATTAGGTTTTAATAAAATCTAAGAGAAATAAATATTGCTTAAATAAAGAATTAATTTATTTTCAATTTTTATTTTTTTAAATTATAATAAATAAGAAAGACGAAATAAATATTATGATGAAAAAAAGAAAATTGCTTCATTTTCTTTTTTCCTCTTAGAAATTTTCATAAAATTGATTCGTTTGTACTCTAAGGTAAAATTAGGATAAGACTGGAATTGGGATGCAATTACAAATTATAAGTGTTTTAAAATCTGTGTAAAATTTTACAATGCATAATTACTGTATTACTTTTGTAGTGTTAATTATATTTTTATGTTTATCAACATTAAATTATTTTCATTTTCGAATCCACATTATAACCAAATCCATCTGCACCGCCTACGTTTAGTGCCTTTTCATGTAAATGCATAGAAGAGTCTTTTTCATATATATATTTTTTTTAATATTTTGGTCGCGATCCGCATGACTATACAACTTTAAATATATCACAATGTGAAGATATACATGAACATCAGTAATTCATTGTGCGTGTGGTAAAAAGTAATCTATCGAAAGATAGGAAAGATCGGTAATCAGTCGAGGGAAGTGTGTTGAGAGTACAGCAAGGGCATCTCCAATTAGGCCCTAAGTCGTTTTTCCTTCTAATATTACTTGTGTTTCTTTTTTTTATACAATTGAAATAGAGTGAAAGATTTTAGTTAAATGCACAGCACTTACGTCGTCGACACTTTTTTCTTCGCGCCATATACACATATTCATATGTATATATTATTATCACTAAATAACTTAGATTTATTAACAATTAATAACATTATGTACAGGGGGTGTGTGATTCAGCTGCTGGAAAAGGGCGACGCCGGATCCGTTGCGGGTGGGTTTGTATTTTGAAATCTTTGTTCGCGGTTTGGCACTAAGCATTTCGGATTCCGGTGTCGGTTTACTACAGCAGCGTCGTCTTATCTCAGGATATATCGCGGTGTCGTGTTTTTTTGTTGCCACCGAACGTGAACCACGTGCCCACCCTTCGGCCGAGGGAGTTCGAGTTGGTGGCGTTCAGTTGGAGCGTCGAGCCCATGTACGGTGCCTCCCTTTTGTAATTTTTATCACCTAAAACAAAAGAAAACGTTATTATAGTTTATTTATTTATTTACGGAAATGGAAGATCCAGGTGCTGCCATCTGTCAACCGAAAACCTTAACGTAAAGGTAGACTTTTTGTCAGTAGAGTTCCTTAGAATGTTTTGATGTCCATGCACCATTTGGGTTGCAATTAAGTCGAGAACATTTCTGTACGATTTTTTTTTACAACTTTTGACGTGGTTTATCTCAACAATAACGCATCGTTGAACTTAATTTGGAGACGAAGCACCATCAAAAATCAGTATAATCATTAGTGGGATATTCGAGAGTCAATTCTGAATGGTACACAACCATTTGGAAAGGAAAGGAATGAAGAGTTTAAATAAAGATCATTAGGACTACCGTTACTACGTATAAGTAGTAGTAGTTTTTATTTAACGACTTACTTCTTAATTTTCTAGGAGGCCTCCTTTGACACCTGGCCGCAACCTTGGCCAGATGCCTCGAGGACGTGGGGAAATCCAATCCGTCGGATTTTTCCTGCTCGACTATCCTCCTCTCTTCGATGAAAGCCTGCAGCCATTTCTGCTTATCCGACGAAGATCGGCAACACACTAACAACCATTTTTCTCTAACACTGTACAAACGAATCGCGTGCCGCACACTAACACCCAAAATTGGATCTAAAATAAAAATAAATTAACATTTTCATTAATCAAGATATTACGATAAAGGTGCCATCTATTGTCTAAGAGTTGCATTAAACCTCTGTTTGAGTGAATGACCAACATGCAATATTTAATGTAAGTATATATTTTTATATTTCAAATATTTCACTGAGGAAAAGGAAGAAAACCCTTACCTTTACCATCAGCAACGTCAATAACATCACTCGTATCCAAACATATCCTTCCTTTATATACATAAGTGTTCCTTTTCAAAATATCCTGAAATACGAAAAAGTAAAAATTATTAATTGCTAAATAAATAATTATTACAAGAAAACAAAACATACAACGCAACATTTATTTTCAAGCACCGAATAGATTACGTGAAGATAATCGTAATTTATAAGAAAACTTTCTTCACACTTTTATTGAATTCAGAGATATATACACTAAGAAGAGGTATGAATTTTTTGACTAAAATTGGCAAACTATTACGAGATAGCAATTGATTCAAATTTGAAAGAAACAGAAAAATAATAAACACATTTTTATATTAATAATAGTTGATTGGAAACACACTCTTCTAATCTATGGCATCGATTCTAGCAATTGGTTGATTATCTCTAGAGGCATTATATCCCAAGCCACCTGTAATTCGTTCTTAAGATTCAAGGGCAAAAGATCAGCTATGGGAACATATTGTCATAATCCTTCGCAAATTGGTCTGAAGATAATTATCTTGCTAGAAAAGTAGGCCTTCCAACTGATAAAGAAACATAATCCACATATTGCTGAGCGTTCGTATTGCTTCGTATAGATATCAAACAAATTCTACTTTCATAAGTTATAGCACCATATACCACAATTACAGTCTGATGCACAAGCATACCAACATACTATTCCATTGTATTATTTCCCATGTTTTCGCCTGACCCTCATACTGACATAATACATCCCCAAACTGAATCGAGATTCATTACTAAACACCACCTTATGCCGAAGTTATTAAGTCGCAATCTACAGCATTTCAAACGTTGATCATTTGTTAGTAGTAAACTAGAATGTGGTCGATAGAATTCCAAACCGATAGTTTTGATTCTGTGGTAAACCGTTCGAAGAGTTACAAGAAGACCTTTGTAAGCTAACCATAGATCGGCAATTGATCTGGTACTGAAAACTAAGTTGCTATAAGTCTTAAACCTTTTAAAGTTTTCCGAAACAGTTATATTCACACATTGAATAAATAAATATCAATATATTCTTCTCTATCCCCCTATAATTCTTTTGAAACGTTCGTAACCCTCCCTCTAATACATGTCTGACAGCAGTGCATGACCATGGATTGGTTTGACGAAAAGAAATCTTACAAAATAAAACAACTAGCATGAAAGTACTGAGAACTTGATACTTCGGTAGAATTAGAATTCTAGGGAATTGATAATTTTTGGAAGCAAAATCCATAGGCGGATCGCAAAGCCAAAGAAAGAAATAAAGAAGGTAAAATTGTTTAAACTCTGGGAAATTTTAAAGATTTTAAAAGTATGTATCAATTAACTTTTTAACACCTATAGAATTTTGGTGAAGGAATAAAATAAAAAGCATGAAAGTAGTAAAAACTTAATGCTTCGGTAAAATTATAAATTGAAAAGCTTACTGAATTGAAAGGCTTTTTTGGAGAACTGAAAACTTTGACTTTTCTAATCTCTCTAAAACTCCTTAGAATTAAGAACATTTAAATATTTTAAAATCTTCAGTTTAAAGCTACTTTTCTTTACTTTTTAAAAACTTAACTGGAAATTTAGAAAAATTCCATTGTTTTGAACTCAATATCTATGTAAGACTCTTTTTCTTTTAAATTTTTAGAGAACTTAAAAGTAAACTTTAGGGAACTGGAAGTTGTGTAAATTCTGAAATATTTAAGGATTTTGAAAGTATGCAACCATTTCTTAATAATTGCTTTTTTGGAAAACTGAAAACTTTGACTTTTCTAATCTCTCTAAAACTCTTTAAAATTACGAACATTTATATATTTTAAAATCTTCAGTTTCAAGCTACTTTTCTCTACTTTTTTAAAAACTTAACTGGAAATTTTGAAAAATTCCATTGTTTTGAACTCAATATCTATGTAAAACTCTTTTTCTTTTAAAATTTTAGAGAACTTAAAAGTAAACTCCAGGGAACTGGAAGTTGTGTAAATTCTGAAATATTTAAAGATTTTGAAAGTATGCAACATTTTTTAATAATTGTAGAATTTTTGTGATCTCAAAAGCAGCAGAGAACTATGTGATATTATAGAAAGATTTTAGAAGTATGTATCAATTATTCTTCTAATGACTATAGCACCAATATTCTATTCTTAAAAGTACTGGATAACTATACGAAATTTTATTTTTTCTATTGCAATACTTGGAACTAGACTACAAACTGTGTGACCTTACAATGAATAGAGATTTCTAACATTCAATTTTAAAAAGTGTTTTTCTCTATTTCATTTTTTGAATTATGAACACTTGTAAAACTAAAATTTGAGAGAATTTACTTATTTTGAACTCTATTATTAGTTTCCCTCTTTGTTTTATAATTTTATAGAATTTAGAAATAAATTCTAAAAATGAAAAATTTGGAAACTTGATTATTTAAATTATGAAAGACTCTAAAAATCTTTTAAAAATTTGAGAAGTTAATTTTATTCTTAAGAATTATAAAAACTTTTGAAATTTTGATTACAAAAATATTTAAAAAAAGATATTTATTAAAAAACTTGAATTTTTGAAGGATTCATATGTTTTTATTATTATGAAAAAACTATCTTTGTCTCTTGAAAATTTTAGGAAACTTTAAGAGTTCTAAAGCTATAGAGAATTCCTAATCTAATTAGATTGAATCAGTTGATTTTCTGAAAACTGTGGATTTTTTTTCAGAACGAAAAACTATTGACTTTATGAATTATGAAGGGTTATGAATGTTTTTTTTGTAAATTCTAAAGTCTTAAAATCTCTATATGTATATGAAAAACTACCTTGTTGAACTTAAAAGTTCTAAATTATAAAATTTACAGATAAATCTTATAAAAATGAAAAGAAAATTTATTAACCAGTTAATTTTTTATTAACTGCAGAATTTATTAAGAAGTTTTAAGAACTTAAAAGTAAAGTATAAGATAGAAAAGCTTTCTGGATTGGATTCAAAATTTGAGATGTTCAAATTATTTTCTTAATTTGAAAACCTTTTAAAAACTGTAATGATTTTTTTAGAAAATTCACATATTTTGAACTCCATATAACTCTCTATATTTTAAAATTTTAGAGAATTTCAAAGTTTATACTAACAATAAAATACTTTGAATATTGAAGCAGTTTATTTATAAACGGTCCTCAAACCTCTAGGTGAGGACTATGAAAAGAATACAACAATACATTTATATATACATTATGTAAGTAATTGTAAATAAACTCTAAAGTATTGATCTTATGAATTATGAGAGCCATATTTTTTTTTAAATTAAAAACGCCCTTATTTTTAGGATTATAAACATTTGATTATTATAAAAACTAAATTTTGGTTTTCTCAGAACTGGATTATTTTGTGAATTTTTGAAATCTGGAAAAATGAAAAACTATAAAAATCTGCACCTTAGGGAACTGAAAAGTTTTAATTTTTAAAAATTTCAGATAAGTCGTAAAAAATTTAAAAGAAAATAAATAACTCAGTTTGAATAATTTGAATTTGAAAACCTTTCTTTAAAATTTTTAAAGAACTTGAAAGTAAATTACATTGAATAAAATTACATTACAAGATTGAAAAGTTCGTTGGATTGAATTCAAAATTTAAGATGATCAAATATTTTTTTAAATGAAAACTCTTACTGGATTTTTTTTAGAAAATTCATATATTTTGAACTCAATAATTACTTAAAAGTCTCTTTGATTTAAGATCTTAGAGAACTCTAAAGTACACTTAATTAAAAACACAGTTATATTCCTTTCTTCACTTTTTATTTTTCACAGCTAAATGTACATTTCGGGCACTATGTACCCATTATCAATAGCTAACTGAATGAAGGTACATAATTTCATAGTTCAGTTAGCTATTGATAATGGGTACATAGTGCCCGAAATGTACATTTAGCTGTGAAAAATAAAAAGTGAAGAAAGGAATATAACTGTGTTTTTAATTAAGTGTTATTTAACCTGTACATACTCAAGTAACTACATTAACTCTAAAGTATATCCTAAAATTTAAATGTTGAAGTAGATTAATTTTTGGAGATTTTTTTGGAGAACTCAAAATGATTGATTCTATAAATTATGAAGAGCTAAAAAAATTTTTGAAAAATTTGAAATCATCTTAAACTTAATTAAATAATAAAATGTATTAAAATCCTTTAGTTCGTTGAAGAAAATTAACTAATAATTTAAAAATACATTTCGTGAATTTATAACAATGAGTCTTACTACGACTACAAAACAAATTACAACTAATTCTATGGCTAATACCTTACAGATATTGAATGATATAAATGTAATTTGCGTGTTACAAATAGTACAACTATCAAAGCAACACTAATTTGAATGAAATTATTACTGTTGAAGTACATTTTATCATTTATGAAGAGGATGAAAAAATATAATTATTATAATTATAACCTGTAATAATATCTACAATTAAGATGTTTTTGTTTAAAAAACTATGAAAATCTGTACTTAGGTAAACATAAAAGTTTTAAATAAAAAAAAATTAATAAAACAGTTAATTTTCTGATAACAAAAGAATTTGACCTTTCATAATATTTCTTTAACAAGTTTAAATAACAGAAAAGTAAATTATAATGTAGGAAAGCTTGCTGGATTGAATTCAAAATTCAAATGTTCAAATTACGAGTATTTTCTTTATTTGAAAACTGTTAAAAATGGTACTGGATTTTTTTAGAAAAATCACATATTTTGAACTCCATAATTATGCAAAACTCTCTATGTTTTAAAATTTGAAGAATTAAATCCTAAAATTAAAAAAAACTTTTTTTAGAGACTTCAAAATGGGTGTTTATCTTTAGAATGTTTCATCAATATAATAGCTAAATTGTTGATTTTCTGAGAACTGTATTTTTGCGAATTGACATGTTTGACCTTTCTTATTATTAAAAATCTTCACAGTTTTGAACCTTTGAATATTTTAAAATCTTTAGTTTTCAGGTACTCTCTCTTCTTCGAAACTTAAAAACTTAATTGGATATTTGTGAGAATTCTATTGTTTTGAACTCCATAATTATGTAAAACTCAGTTTCTTTCAAAATTATAGGGAACTTAAAAGTTATGTATTTTAAAATTACAAAGAACTCTTAATATGAAGATTAACGTGGTTTATTTTCTGAAAACTGAGGATTTTATTTCGAAGAACCCATAACTATTGACCTTATGAATTATGAAAAGCTATATATTTTATAGTAGTACTGTTTGGCTATCGACCACGCGGTCCTTCTGCCGTGTGATTTGTGTACAGTGTGTAAATGAGCTTGTTACTTTAAAGGATCGACCAGTTACTCTAAACCACCAACGTTGCTGCACGATAGTTCGGGGCCGCAACCGAATTCACATGTTAAATTCTAAAAATATGAAAAACTATGAAATTATGTACCTTAGTGAATTAAAAAGTTCTAAATTCTAAAAATTACAGATAACTCAAATATAAAATCTGATAACTGGAGGATTTTTGAAGACTATAGAAATTTAAAATTAAATTATAAATTATAAGATTGAAAAGCTTGCTGTATGAGAAGAGTTGATTTATGATAGCTATGATATTTTTTTGGATAACTGAAAACTTTACGTTTCTAATCATTAAAAATCTTTAGAACTACTTTTCTCTTCTTCAAAACTTAGAAACTGAACTGGAAATTTGTTCAATTGTTTTGAACTTCATAATTATGTAAAACTATTCTCTTTCTTTCTAAATTTTAGAGTACTTAAAATTAAATTCTAAAATTGAAAATCAACCGCTTCAGATTTTCTGATAGCTGTGAAAATTCTTTGGAGAACGCTTTTACTTTGACATTTTAAACTATTTACAACTCTATACAAAACTTATTGAAAATTTAAAAGTCAATCGTAATCTTAAAAATTATTTAAACTTTTCAATAAAAAAAAAACTTTAATTTACCTTAAACAAGATGTAAAGCTTAAAAACACAATCTTATAAGATGAAAGCAATTGATTTTCTGATAAATGTCGAATTCAAAATCCGCGTTATTTCAAAATATCTCCGCAATATTTATATTTCAATAAGTCTCTAGAACTTTTAATTTGAAAACTTAATCTTTGTTTTTTTTTAATTTGAAAGCTTTTAAAAACGGCACTGAAGTTTTTAGAGAATTCATATTTACATCACATATTTAACTCCACAATTAGGTAAAACTCTCTTTCTTTTGAAATTATTGAAAACTCCAAAGTAATATAATTGAAGGAAAATTATATACTGTAATGATACAAGAGAGGGCAGGCATAAAATATTTTTTTTACATGTACAAGTAAAGTTTAAAAATCTTGAAGATTAAAGCGCATGATTTTCTAAAAGCTCTGGATTTTTGTGGATAACTCGAAAGTTTTGACGTTTCAAATTATAAAGAACTTTTTAAAAACTTCTAAAATTTTGTGAAAAACTGGTCCTTATCTTTAGAATTATTAACATTCGAATACTTCAAAAACTGAACTGTTGAGTTTTCTTAAATCTTGATATTTTGCGTATTAGTATTTTAAAATCTAGAATTATTGACACTGTACAACAAATTACAGATAATTCTTATTCTTATAAATTTTTTAAAAGATAAATTAGTTATTGTTCTGATAACTATAGAATTTTTGGATAATTCAAAACTCTAGTATTATGGAAATTAAGCAATTAGAATTCCAGACATTGATGAGGTTTTTTTGCTATAATAAATTTCGAGTTTAATATTGATTCCTTTTCCGTTGGTTTATTTCACCAATGAAATTGAACAAAATAATTCATAACCATTTTTAAACGCAACAATTCAATTAGAATTTTAAATCTATAGAAAACCAACCCATACTTTTTAACTGTCACCGTTAAGATGCACATGCTGCATGTGGAATATAAATTTTCAATAGTCTTGTTTACAGAACCTTTTGCGTTCCGTTATCTTCAAAGAATAGGAAGAAAAAGGAATTCAAGGTCATGTTAAACTTTATCTACACCAATTATAAAAATATTTCAAAAAGTGTGAAGAATGGCTTTTAGTGATTTTTATATAAGTGAAAAAATAATTTTTCAATAGTCAATAAGTCATAAGACTTTCTGCGTTTCGTTACCTTTACAGAATAGAAGGGAAAAGGAATTTAAGGTCGTATTAAACATTGCTAAAAATCTCATTAAAAGTGTGGAGTTTAGTCCTTTTAGTGAAAGCAGACATTGATTTGTAAGAAAAGGAGAAATTTTAAATTGTTGATCATATTTACCTTTTTACAATAAACTAGCTGATGGTCGAAGAGAAACAGCGTGATATTGGATGTCCACATGCCAGTGGTGACCCGCATGACCTCTCCTTGGTGGATCAATTGGGAGCTGAGTTCAATTAAGTCATCGCCCTGTAATCAAATCAAATCAATTAAATTAATTCCCTTTGGATATTAAAATTATCTACAAATGTAAATATATTAAGCAAATTATATTTTTGCTCAGCTGTTTAAAAAGAGAATGGTGTTGTAACACCATCATTCTTTTCCCAAAATGAAAAAAAAATAGCAGAAATTTGAACCTAGTTTGAAGACAATGAATTTAAAGACATATATTTACGGTCTAAATGCATTTTTGGTACTGTATCAATCCTACAGAAATTTAAAAAAATAAACATTTTACATCTTCAGAGAATTTTCAAGTTTAATTTACAAAAAATTCGAGACAAGTAAAATAACAAATCCTATTTTCGAAAAGAAATTGCTATAAATTGTAGTGAATCAAAACTGGAATTTTGCGAAAGTATTGAAGAAAAGTTGCTGAAAATTTGAGAAATCTGGAAAAGAAATTAATAGAATGGATACAAATTTCTAGAAAAATTTAGGCAAGAGATAATAGAAACCTTTAAGAGAAACTTGAAGTGCCCGAGAAAGAAAATAGACAAAAAAATGCAAGCAATAATTTGAAATTTTCTTTTTTGGAAGAGAAATTCTTGTAGATAGTATTACAATATATAATTATAATAATTAGTATGTTTCTACGTCCTCTTCTTGGCTATAGACTGTAATTGGAGAAAAATAGCTGTATAAGTTTATAATTTTTTGCTTTGAATTTTTTGTAATACTTATTAAATAGAACAAAAAAGGAATACGAAATTTGAAAGAACAAATGTTAGAAAAATCTAAAATCTTGCAATAACCTAAAAGGAAATTTCCAGAAAAAATCTAAAAAAATGAGAAGACCAACGGTCGATAGCGAATGAAAAAAAAAGATGAGAAGCAGTTTAGTAATTGTCGCATTATCAAATGTAACACTATTTTCCAATAAAGATGTTTTTCTTTCTCTCTTATAAAAATATGTAAAGTAAACTGATGCAAAAAACTATAAAATTTAAAGAAAAGCTGCAGAATCTATAGTTGAAGAAGTTTTTACAAGTTGAAATTAAACAAAAATGCATCTAAAATACTCGAAATAAAATTTCGCCATTTTGAAAGAAGAGACATTTTTGTAAATTTTTATAAAAAAAGTCAGAAACTGTAGGAAAATCTCGAAATATATATTTCGAAATTTTTTACTACAATTTATATACATTGACCCACCTCCCAACACTCAACCCTCTGCTGCCACGCTTCGATCTTCTCTAAACTCTCCATCCTTCGCTTCCTCTCGTTGATGAGCACAGCGACGCCCTTCATCGCCTCCAGCGCCTCCTTGATATCGGGGTAATCGGGATGCTCCGGCTTCGTGTACTTCAACAACTCGGCCAGCTGCAGAGGGTACTTACAGATCCTCTGCACCGGCGTCAACAAATACCCGTCCAACGGAATTTCGATCAGTCCGCGCATCAAACGGCACGCCTCGAAGAACTTGCTGTAATTATTAAACCCGTACAGTTCTTGCAGCGTGGCCGTCGCCATCGGATGGCTGTTGCAGTAATCTGAGTACATGGTGAAGCCCTGCTTGTGCTTGATGAACGTCGAGCCGACGCAACTCTTGTAGAGCGCGTCCCATTGTATAGTGGATTCTAAGTCTTTAAGGAAACTGGTTTGGAACTCGAGGATGTCTTCGAGGTTGATGAAGATCGTGTCGATCTGCTCTTTGGTGAACATGTCCTTCCGTTTCCGGCACTCTGTCACGTAACCCTCGGCGACGTCTTGGAGCACTTTCACGAAGTCGCGTTCCGTGTTCACTAGTTCGCGTACCACACTAGTCCTGACTTGGTCGTTCGATAACAGCGAGATGCTCGTCCTGCGCCGGATCTGGCTGTGCGATGGTTTACCAGAGGCCATCGCGGCCAGGCAGTCTTCGACGGTGTCTTCCTGGCTGACGCGCAACCGCACGAATTCGGCGGGGAACCAGCCGGACTTTCCGGAGGCCGTTCCCCACCACCATTCGCGGTGGATGGTATCCAGGACCTCAATGACGTCGCCCGCTCGGAATGCGAGCTCCTCAGAGTCGATGGCGACGTGGTCGAAGACGGCCTCGGCCAGGATCACCATGTCCTCGTCCATCGGCAGCTCCAGGGATTTCTTGCGGTCGGGCAGGGAGGCAACGGAGGATTCCGAGTCGGACATGATCTCTTCATCGGAGGTTCCGATCCGGCAGTCGTGCTCATCTTCGCTGACTGTATTGCCGGTCGCCAGTTTTAAACCAACTATAAAATGAATGAAAGCTTTGAAAATACAAATCAGCTTAAAATGATAATGAATGAATCAGGATCAACTCAAAAAAAGTTAGAACAGTATAGAACTATACAAAAAACTGCAAAAATGTGTACTATGATCCAAGGTTATATGGGATTTTAATAAATATTTCAGAAACTAATTTTGATTAAATTATGAAGATGGTGCCGGGGTAAAGCCTCTGATGAAATTGGGCTAGAAAAAGGAAATAAGAAGGAGACGATGTGTGTCAATAAAAGGTTTAGTTTTTAATAATCTTATCAAGAAAATAAGGATGTCCTTCATTACAAAAATAATTATGATATACAATCTATGACAATAAAGTTCTGTGAATAGTCCTATAACATTAAGGTAAATGAAATATTAACGAAAGTTACTTTACTGTCCTTCGAAATAGTCACCTCCTATAACTATACATCGCTAAGATCTGCTACATATGCCCTGGAAACTTATTTAGAAGCCTTTTTTATATATATTTCCTCTCAAAGGGAGTTTGAGTCGTGGGAATAGGAAGAAGTCTGAAGGATTGAGATCTAGGGAATATGGTGGATGTTCAAATTGCACCACCACTATTTGACGATATTGGCTGTATGAAGGCGAGCATTGCGTGAACAAAAAACATGAACATTGTTCGTACTAGGGTCGTACTGTGAGTAGACGTTTCATGAAACTGCCCAAAATTTGTACCTTGCAACACTGAAAGGAAAGAGATTTAACGATATTCCTGACATCCAACGAAACATGACAACGCTTTTGAACACTATCCCTAAAGAAACTCTCTTGATAAGTTTCTAGGAGATCTATAGCAGCAGAGTTATAAGAGGTGGCTATTTCGAAGGTAACTTTCGTTAATATCTATTTCATCTACGTTAATGTTACAGGACTATTCACCAAACTGTATTGTTAACTATGTCCTGCATTTATGGTAATTGCTTAAATTAAACCTTGTGAAGAAATTGATCGGCAAGAAGATGAGGTTCAAAAAATTTTGGTTGGAGGATTAATGAGTCAGTGGCTTATGTATAACAATTTATTCAGATAGGAAAATTTTCTGTAGTAACTTACCTGGTTTAGGTTTCATAAGTGGCGATAACTTATCGATGTCCAACGGTTGACTCAGAGACCTCCTCAGCTGGCCACGCCTGTACAACGGTTGGGTGCGCAGTTGGACCAGGCCGGGGGCATAGTCGGGCGGTTTTTTCCTGGGACTTTGCGGCCTGCTGGTGGTGGTGCGGAGGTGCACCGGCGACGAGGACATCAGGCGGCGTTGGGATGATTGGGATTGCGGCGACGGGGACTGGGACGGGTAGGAAGAGCGGGACGACTCCCACTGGTAGATCCTCTGGCCGCCCAAGTCCGAGTTGGTGCGCCTCACAAGTTGGTGCTTGCTACTTCTTGATCGTAAATCAGCCTAAAACAAATGTTTACATTAGATTTTGCTCATATTTATTTACAGTTACGTTTTTAATGTTTGCATAATATTGGAAATTTTCCGCTCAGATTTATAGTCTACGGCTTTTTAATATAACTCAAGAATTCATCGATGACTATTATTACAAGTAAAAAGAAGTAAGTATTCGTGTACAAGATATTTCTGGTAGTTGGACACTAGGAAGGGTTGTATACAACAACAAATCAACTACACAACCCTCCGAATTTAGAATTTAGATAAAAAGAAGTAGTTTTTCTAGTCATACAATGTGTTACATTCATTTCTTTGAAGAGATATTTGCTATAAACAATCAAAGAAAAAAATCCATCTGTCCAGTTCAATTCATTTTGAAAACATTGGCTAAAAAATTGTTGAAATATAAGAAAAACCAATTGAGTTTTACCAAAAAGAAAAAAAAAAAACATTATAAACAGTTTTATCCAAGCAATTAAAAATTTTTTGTTGTTGTTGATTTTAAGCAATAATTTATGTTAATGTTTTAAACACGTTTGTCACTTTTTTTTAATACGTGACATCACTATAAGCAAAATTACAATAATTTTCATGGTTAATGGAATTCGTCCTTTTATTTATTTAGCCAAATACGTGTGAAATCAGGTTTATTTATAATTTCCCGGATGCCAGAAACAATTCGTAACCATCTGTTTGAATGCAAGTTCATTTCCTGTTTCCTATTATTGCGAGCTTGTTTTAGCAATTTAACGCTGATAAACACTGCAGAGCTGTCGTTTGCCTTGTTTAATTTAGGATAAACAATATTAAATTAACGTTAACATTTTTATTTTGACACCAGATTAAACAGTAGAATTATATTAAAATATCATATATTGGAATTTAGAAACTAATATTAATGCAAATAAATATTAGGCTTAATTAAACAAGTCCACCAAAATTGATAACATTAATTTAGTTAGTAAAACTCACAAATGTGTGGTTTTGAGCATTTAATTACTTATATGTTACAAATTAAATAAACTGATTATGATTTTCTAGCTCTAATCGTCATAATTTTAACTTCAGCTTGATGTTTATACGATAGGTATGTATTATAAAATTTCTGACATCCGCTGACATTACGTAATATTAAAACATCAGAGCAGCTGGCGAGAGCAGAGAAATTGGATCAAATTAGCAGAGGTCCCCTCGGGTATAAATTTTCTTATTAAGAGGCCAAGCTATACTAAATTATACACAATCTGAAAATAAATTAACAAGTTTGAATCTGTTATGATTTTCACATGCTAAATTCAATTAATAAAAAGTTGAATAGTTTAACTTCAATAGAAATAAAGAAAAACGAGTTTATAATAAATTTAATCCCTTGAAATTTTCTTCTGGGTAAAATTATTTCATTACATATTTTGATTTTTAAATTTAATACAACAGAATAAATCACATCTCAAAGACTAAAGTAATGTCGACAAATCAAAACTGATGACAACTGGTTTAATACATTTGGTAGTTAGTTAAGACAACACGATATAAAAAATGTAACAATTTTATATAATAACTTTCTTACTTATCACTTGTTGAAACATTTTGAAATTAGAAGGTAAAACATTGCTTAATTAATTTTCAACCTTCTTTACACTTGAACTAGTAGTTATTTGTAGTTACTTGTCATAATATGTAACACAAAATTCACCTTAATTTATCAATAGTTATATTAATAAAATATTAAACCATGAACTTGTAGAAATTTGTAAAAATCCCATTGTACTTTACTATCAAACATGAAATTACAGCTACTTATAACCAATACAATTTGAAGAGATAGATGTGTATGAATAGAAAATCATGTAAGAAACTTCATTTAGGCAGCAAAGTGGTGGAGCTCCGTCTTGCTGGAAAAATAATCTGACCGCCCATTAACACGTTCGCCGCCAAGCGAATATTTCACATAAGTGCTGTTTTGAATCCCGCGTGACCGCCGGCGGTCATAGCTAATATAAGGAATAACTACAAATTATTTCCCCGGCGTGGAAGAAACGACGACTATATGACCGCCGGCGGTACATGTGGCGGTGAACGTGTTAATTTTAAAATCATATATTCTTGTATTGTACATGTGAAATGAAGTACATTTGTGCAAAACATATTTGTCGGCCAAAGATCTTTTAAAGAGAGAATTGAAAAAGTCTATTATGAAGAACACGAAATGTTTTTCCAAATATAAAAAAATACGTCTCTACATTCATCATCACAGTATTCTTTAATGTTGCCTTTTAGATACTGAATTGATGAGACTGTTACTTGTTGAAACTCCATATCACTTAATAAAATACTGACACAGTATATGGTTTCAAAAATGTTTTTATTATTCTACGACAATGTTTTACCATAGAGGCTTCGTCGAGTGGATGACAAGATGATAAGTTTCCTTTTAGGTCGGATTAAATACGACACTTCCTTATTTTAAGCGTCTTTAATGATATCCATGCAAGTAAAGGGTGGGCCATCGTAAGGAATCTTTTTAAAATCTTAATGAATATATTTTGTAGCCAGGAGTATCCGGTTATACATGGAAAATGACATTAGTCACGGTTGGCCTTACAATAGTCCATTCTCTCAACCCAATTTTTCAGAACATTTTTAAGCCGCAGACGCTCTATCTCAGCAATGGCATTTTGGATATTGATTTTAAGATCGTCAATCGTTGCTGGATCGTTGGCATAACAACGTTCTTTAACGGCATCCCAGAGATAAAAGTTCATGGGCGTCAAATCGCAGCTCCTTGCTGGCCGAATCACATCTCCACGACGCGTCGCGACGGCTGACTGCACGATTTTCAAACCTTGACCACAATAAGTCGATAGTTTCGTTGCTAGTGTGGCATGTCGCTTCATCTTGTTGGAACCAGATCTTGCTCACATCCAAAATAGCAATTTGCTCCAAAAAAAAGTTTGCTATCATGGTCCTATAGCGGTTTCCGTTGACCGTTTCGGTAGATTCAACGAAAAATGAGCCGATGATGTCGCCTGCCCATAATCCGCACCATACAGTCACTCGTTCGGGATGCATTGGCTGCTTAACGATCACGTGTGGTTTTTCCGATGGCCAAATCCTGCAGTTTTGCTTGTTTACCTAGCCCCCGAGGTGAAAATGCGCTTGATCGGAAAAGATAATTTTTCGCCATAATTCACCATTGGCTTCCAGCTGCTCTAAGGCCCAATTAGCGAAGTTGTATCGAAGTGGATGGTCAACTCTCCTCAACTTCTGTGTAATTTGGGCCTTATAGGCAAATAAACCGATATATTTACGCAAAATACGCCTTATGGTAGTGCGACTAATGTTCAATTGCTGAGAGCGATGACGAATCGATATTCTCGGGTTGGCTTGCACACTATGGGCATCTATCTACACTATGGGCTACAGCAGCAATATTCTCGCGTCTACCAACCGGACGAGCAGGTGAACCTTTAGTACGGTCCACCATCATACCAGTTTCAAGAACTTTGTACGCAATTTTCGCACTGATTCTGCAACACACGAATTACATTCAAAGTAAATTTTTAACATTTTCCACGTTCATCAAGCGTATAGCGTGCCATTTCGTTAAGCGGGTGTTGTATACTGAGAACTGTCATACATCAGATGTCAAATATCATAACAGTAACAATAAAGTGGTAGTTCAAAAAGATTCCAAGAAATGGCCCACCCTTTATAATCAATTAAAAACTTTAAGCCATAATTTTTTTTTTCCTCGTCAAAATTTTCCTCGAAATCTCTTTAACACCTCTTAGTAAAACAAGTTCTTCACTCTAAACATTTTTGGGTTTCGTTTTCTTTTCAAACTCAATCGCCTTTATTCGGTGCCATCTCCATATTTATAAGCCGTATAATTATTATATATTTGATAGCTTATACTACACTTGCTTGTGAAAAGTATGATTCATTGCAGTAATTATTGGTTGCAGCCCTTTCAAAATAAGGAAAATAAAAAATAATTCTTAGTATATTTTACTTTTTTACTATAGAAAAGGTTAAAAATGCTCTTCAAGTAAAAACAAGTATAGGAAATGTTTGGAGAAGATGTATTTACAGATCCCCGGTGCCAAAACTAGTTAATTTCGATCCGAAAATTTGTATGTTCTGGAAGACCAGCTGATGCTGATAAAGGTAATAATTATGCAAACCAGCGGAAAATAACTCATGGGATTGCTGATAGATGAAACTTATCGATTTTAATAATTCATAATCATCCGAAATGCATAGGTTTTATGTTAAAGCTCCCCATATTTTTACAAAAATTAATTCGCAGTGACAAAACTAGTTTGCAAAATTTTGATCCGAAAATTTGTATGTTCTGGAAGACCAGCTGATGCTGATATAGATAATAATTGAGCAACTCAGCGGAAAACCACTCGTGGGGTTGCTGATAGATGAAACTTATCGATTTTGATAATTCATGATCATCTGAAATACATAGGTTTTATGTTAAAGCTCCCCATATTCTTACGGAAATTAATTCGCAGTGCCAAAACTAGTTTGCAAAATTTTGATCCGAAAATTTGCATTTTCTGGAAGAGCACCTGATACTGATAAAGGTAATAATTATGCAAACCAGCGGAAAACAACTCGTGGGATTACTGATAGATTAAACTTATCGATTTTGACCGTTCATGATCGTCTGAAACGCATAGGTTTTATGTTTACGAAAATTAATTCGCAGTGCCAAAACTAGTTTGCAAAATTTCGATCCGAAAATTTGTATGTCCTGAAAGACCAGCTGATGTTGATAAAGGTAATAATTATGCAAATCAGCGAAAAACAACTCGTGGGATTGCTGGTAGATAAAACTTGCAGATTTTGACCGTTCATGATCATCTGAAGCGCATAGGTTTTAAGTTAAAGCTCCACATATTCTCAAGAAAACAAATTTTTGTCTGTGATTTGCTTCTCAACTGATAGGAAAATAATACACTTTGAAAAACAACATCACTGTAGAAAATAAATGGGTTTACAACCATGTTTACAACAATATTAAATGCAAGAGATTATGAAGTAAACAAGATGAATTGGTTGAAATAATTTCCAAAGCCGATTTTATTAAAAAATTAGATGATTTATGCTTGGGATTTCAAACGAATATTTTTTTTCTATTTTTCTAAGCTTCTATCTATCACAATCATCAATTCCGAAGTGTACTGTCATCAACTGAATAAATTGTAAGATTCACATCAACAGAAAAGGCTAGAATTAATCAATAGAAAAAGTTTAATTTTCCTTCAAGATAACGCGAGGCATCATAAAATTCTAATAACTCGATAAAGGTTTTTATAACTTGGATGAGATGTGTATCCGCATTCACCATATTCTCTGGATCTGACACCTCCTAATTATTATTCATTCCACTTTGTACAAACGAAACTTAGACACTTAAACCTCTACTTCAAAGAGAGATTTAACTAACGTGCTAAATGTTCCAAAAACGACAGAATATTTTTTTCAAGCACGAAAAATGGAGCTATACATCTATTATCAAAGTATTCTTTGTAATTTCCGTTTTCTTAGACATCAATACAACACTTCCTCTTTACAAGCGCCTTCCATCGTATCTCTGCAAGTCTAACAATTAAATTCTTGTGTAAATTAAATATTGATTTACAAGTGTAGTATTATGAAAATTATTTTAATTAAATTATTGTTTCCCTGTTAACAACAACTATTGTGTCTCTTCGGCGAAGCTCAGTTGAAGACATGGTTACTGATTTCCTTAACAATGACAATTAACAATAACAAGGGTAGTAATTGTCTAACAGGTAAAAATCCTCCAAGATATCTTTTTTCATTAAGTAATGCTTAAATACGTAAAAGAATCTTCTGGACTGAATGAATACCTGTGATTCTTTCCTAAAAAAACTTTGCATAAGATTAGTCTTAAGAAGCTCGACATATGAGTGAGTCACGAATGGACGTAAAAGAACTTTCTGGACTAAATAAATGCCTTTAATTTTTTGTTAAAGAAACTTTGCATAAGGTTAGTCTTAAGAAGAAGCTTTATGTATGGGTGAGACACGAATTGATCTAAAAGAATCTTCTGGACTAAATTAATGCATGTGGTTCTTTGCTAAAAACATAACTAAATTGATCAATTTTTAAAGCGGATGGTGACTAGTGATGAAAAATGAGTCACATACAAGAACAGCAGTAGCAAAAGATCATGGTCCAAACAATCGCCAAGCTCGGATTAATGACCAAGAAGGTTTTACTGTATATTTAATGTGATTGGTAAGGAATAATCCACTATGAGCTCTTCCCATCTGGCTAAACACTCAATTTAGATCTCTGCTATCAATTACTGGTCAGATTGAAGTAGCCGATCAACCGGAGGTATACTGTTTTCCATCAAGACACACACAACAATAAAGACGCACCATAAGCTCCGAGAACTTGGTTCTATTGTTCAGACCTGACTTCATTTGGTACAAAGTTGGCTGGCTTGAAGAGAGGCTTAAGAAAATGACATGGTTACGTTTAACCGATAAAGTGTGAATCGATTAATTACAAAATTAAGGTATAAAAGGTAAATACATTTGTACAAAACTGGCTTGAAGAGAGGCTTGTGAAAATGAGCTGGTCACCTTTTTATCAATAAAAGTGAGAACTTCTTTAATCGATTAATCACACAATTAAGGTATAAAAGATAAATACAATTTTAAACCGTATGTTCCTCTTGAATGCGATCCTCAATTTTATTTTCACTGAGGTCTCTCAGGTAAACTTTAACACACCTTCAAGTAATGGTATCCTTGTATTTTATTTCTTATTAGAAACTGGCTCAAAAAAAACTTCATCTTAATATGGAAGGTAAATACGTGAATGTCTTTTATTATGATGCTCGTTAAAATTTACTGCCATCAGCTGAAGTAAAAAGTTCTGAGCTTTTTTCTCGAGATGTCTTCTATTATGATGGTCGTTAAAATTTACTACTATCAGCTGAAGTAAAAGTTCTGAGATTTTTCCCTAGATGTCTTTAGTAAACCACATCTCATGGAGGATAATACTGTACGGAGATTTAAAGATGGCATCACGCTTCAAAAAAGTTATTTAGCAGGTTTGTACTTGTTCAAGCCAGTTGTTTATTACAATCTTTCAAAATGAAGGTACAAAAGAGATAATTCGATACAGTCTTCAGTACCATTATGAACATGGTGAAAAAGCGGAGCAAGCGGCCAAAAAATGTGCTGTTTATGGACCCAATACAGTATAAAATGCAATAGCAAAGTGGTGGCTCCAACGATTCCATTCTGGTAATATGGACGTCGAAGTTAAGACACGCTCTGACAGATCGATTTCTAATCGTCGAATATATCGAACAAATAATGAAATTCAGTGTGAGCATTTATTTAATTCTCTAGAAACAGAAGATTAACCAAAAACCATTTAGGACCATTAAAATACGGCTGATCTTTAGAAGATGTATGTGTGCCACACGAATTGGACCAAAAGAACCTTCTGAACTCAATTAATGCCTGCGATTCTTTGCTAAAACGTAGTGAAACCGATAAATTTTTCAAATGACTGTTGATTGATCGTGTAGGAGAACAACAGCCGAAAAAAGTCGTGGTCTAATTACGTTAATCAAGCCTGATTAACTATTTAACACCTTTGGTCAATAGTCTACTTCAATCTGGCCAGTTATCGATAGCAGAGATCCACATTGAGTGTTTAGCCAGATGGGAACAGCTTATAGTAGATTATTCCTTAGCAATAAAACATATAGCCAAACCTTTTTGGCCGTTAATGCCTGTCTTCAAGGAGATTTTGCTGTGTTTGGTGGAATTAGAAGGGAATAATTCACTATGAGCTGTTCTAAACACTCAATTCCGATCTTTATTGTCAACAACAGATCAGATTGGACCAGACAATCGACTAGAAGCGGCCAGAATTGTCATTTAAGACAACGCTAAACCACACATATAATTAACGAAGAGTCAGAAGCTTCATAAGCTAAAATTGGAGGTTCTTTTGCATCAATTGTATAGTACAAATTACAAACCACTGTAAAACTTGTTTGATGGTACAAAACTAGTTTGCAAAAATGAGCTGATCGCGTTTTTTTTAACAATAGGGGTGAATTATGAATTTGACTTCAAAATTGACAAACAAAATGTTATCTCTTATTGACAACAATCGTAACAAGAAATTCAGCTTAATATTAAACATTAATTAATTTTCACCTCGATCCATGCAATAAAATCAGGGGTTGCGCGTTTTCTCGTGTTTCTGCGTGAGCTTTCATAACTTCCAGTAATACGTAATAATGTTGTTCGTCAAAGTTTACTGTAATACAACTGTTATATAACAACTTCATTTAATGTTTATTATATATTGTGTATTGAAAATACGAGGGTATTTATAAAGTCCGTGCAAAGTCCGAGAGATGGCACCACCGGCGCGTATCGAGGTCATGTTTAGTTAGTAGCATCTCTTGAATGAACGTACACCAAAATTCAGCCATATTGGTCTATTTCTTTGTGTTTGGAATTCGTGTGAATCAAGAAATGGACGAAAAAGAATTTCGTATAGTGATTAAGCATTACTTTATGAAAGGCAAAAAAAGGCCTCGGGAGACTAAAGAGAAGCTTGATAAACAGTATGGTGACTTTGCATACTCGATTAGAAGTGGTTTCAAAATTTTCGGACTGGCCATATGGTCACAAGTGACGCTGAACGTTCTGGACGCTCTGTGGAGGTTACGACTCCAGAAATCATTGATCAAATCCATGATATGGTGATGTATGACAGAAGAGTTAAGGTGAGATTGCTAGTGCTGTCGGCATATTTTGCAAAAACATTTGGACATGAGAAAGCCATCCGCAAGATGGGTACCACGATTGCTCAAGCTTAACCAAAAACAGAATTGTGTGAAGTGTTGCAAGGATGGTTTGCAGCTGTTCCAGAAGAATTCGGAGGACTTTACGCGTCGTTTCGTCACTGTGGATGAATCATGGATACATTAATCTACTCCTGAGACCAAACAACAATCTAAAAAATGGGTTACCAAGGGGGAATTGCAGACACTAATGGATATTTTGCAGACATGGACAAATCCTATTATTTGGAAGGGATCAACAAACTAGAACATCGTTGGATGAAGTGTATAAGCCTAAAAGGAGTCTATGTCGAAAAATAAAAAAGGTTTACCCCAAACACGTTAGTAGTTTTTATTTTTGCACGGACTTTTCAAACGCCCCTCGTACACAGGTTGTAAAGATTTCTATGTTCTATGCAAAGCAAATATCAAATGATTTCGTTCTGATAATATGGGCGTCGAAGATGAGGCATGCTCTGGAAATTAATCGTTGAATTAATGTTGATCAAATCATGAAAACTAATGTGAGCACTTATCATTCCTTAGGAACAGAAGATTAAGCAAAATGCTTAATATATTAAGTATAAATTAAAATAAATATCTAAAGTTGTAGAAATAATCCGAAGAAATTCTGGAATATATGGAACATTCCATCAGGGTCTGACTGGAAGAACATTCTGAAGAATGAAGTCCGCCTGCGATTCCTGTGCTCAAAATTTATTGTATTTTTTATGTATGTATCCATTAATGTATTTTGTTAACAGGTTATCCAAAGAATCATAATAAATAAATAAATAAATAATAGATTAACCAAACAAAAACATTTAGAACCATTTTTATGCAGCTGGTCTTAAGGAGTAGTTTGATGAATGGGTACTACCCTAATTGACGCAAAAGAAATTTCTAAACCAAGTAACCATTTGGAACCATTTTTATACTGCTGGCCTTAAGGAGAAGCTTTATGTATGGGTACCACTCGAATTGACGTAAAAGAAATTTCTAAACCTAGAAACCATTTGGAACCATTTATATACAGTTAATCTTAAGAAGAAGCTTGATTTATGGGTACCACCCGAATTGACGCAATAGAAACTTCTGAACTTTAATCGGTTGCTTAAAATTCTTTGCTAAAATCCGATCCATTTTTGAAGTAGATGGTGATTGTTGTAAATAAAATGTTCCACAACAGCCTAAAAAGATCGTGGTCTAAACAACGGCTATGAACTGTTGCCATCTGGTCAAATATTCAATTCCGATCTTTATTGTTAAGAACAGACCAGATGATTAGAATCGCCAAAATTGTCGTTTAATACAACATCAATTAACGGCACGTCAGAAGCATCGAGAGCTTGAATGGGAGGTTCTTTTGCCGTGACTGCAGTGTAAAAAGATAGAATAGAAACGCGCTTTTGAGAGTTACGTGAAGATAGATTTGATAATTAAACAGAAATTAATGATAACACTTTCTTTAAATAAATGTGAAAGAAAGTGTTACCATTATTTTCTATGTAAGATAGAATGGACTATCTATCTTTTTGCATATTTGCGCAACTTTCTTGATGGTATGAAATTAGCTTGTAAAAAGAACTGATCAAGTTTTTTACCATTAGGAGTTTTATTCTTTTGCCTTAAAAATGGATAATACTAATGGTGCCAGAAATACATCTTTATTATTAGTTAATCAGTTTTTGTTTTGTTTATATTGGCTCACTATACTATCAAAATGAGAAGATTAATAATCACTCTAACTTTTGAACACTCCGACATCAACACTCCGGCCTGCAGTTGACGGTTGACTTTTTTTCTGTTCAAGATGAGGACGTGGGGAGTTTCGATGCGAATCAATCCGAATTTTTACTTATTGTTTTCGTAGTTGAAGTTTACGTGATGACGTAGGGCTCTGGAATGGTGACCGAATCTCCTATGATGACGCCCTTGTTGTCGTCATGGTGTATTGATGACCACACAAGTTCCCATCTTATCTACCAAAAAAAACGTAAAAGGAACAGTACCTTCATTATATACACGACTTTTCCTAAAACAATGTTCTCTTCGTTCAATTCTGGCACCAAATCCACCAGAGAAACTTCCTTCAATTTCACATACTGCTTTTTATTAGACGTGTAACTATTACCATCATATGAGCCCAAATGTTTCGAATCAAAAATCTCTAATAATTTTTCGCCTTCATCTTCCCAGAGCTCGCCATTAATTTGTTAATATCTTTTAGATACTTCGGATAGCTGCATTTCCCTGAGTAGTTCACAGTTGGTTTCATCCACCAGCTTCTTAACCTCAATCAAGGCGTCCTCAGTGGACTTGTCCCTTCGAAAACCGTACTGCCTCTCCCATTTGTACTCCTTTACTTCCCCCTTGAGCTACTCCCACTTGCTCTTTGTGAACTCTATTAGCACTTCCTCTGCTTCGGACAGGGTTTACCTCTCATGCAAGCCTGCAGTTTGTTTGGATCTATCCTACGCATATTCCATCGGATGCCCTTCTTCCAGACCACTTGCACTTGCACGTTCCTGTGATCATTCAGGGATTCCTCAGGCCTTACCCTCCAATCGAAGATGTTTCCTAGGGCTCCCGATGTTTCCAACGTGCATTAGTGGGGACCATCGTTAGTTCGGCACCTTTATTCACCACTTCTAATTCCAGAAGGGCTTGGCTCTCTAGCTATCCTAGTCAGCGCACGTACTCCTCCCTCATCCGTCTTGAGATGCGGCTCTAATGATGAATCGAAATGCACAGCCTTATTGAACGACTTAAACGCTAATAAATACTCTTGTTGGTACTTTAACTTGACTCCCTTATTAAAATATAAAACTGGGATATTTTTAGCAACAATATCTTGCTCTGCTTGGTTATAAGCGCCTAGGCAATGCTTCAGAGTTTCGGGCTTTTGATAGACGCCAATAAAGGAAGACAGGTGAGCCTTGCCCAGAACTGCCCGCGATGATCCGTCCTGTGGATCCAGCTGCACAGCCTCTTTAGCCAGACTCATTCCCTCCTCAAAGTTTCCCACCTTAACACTTAAAGAAATACTGACACAGTATAGGGTTTCTGAATGTTAACTACAACAATATTATTTCACCACACTGTATGGTGAAATATTGTTGTAGTACAATATTAAAAACATTCAGAAACCCTATACTGTGTCAGTATTTCTTTAAGTGTTATTATGGAGTTTCGACAAGTAACAGCCGCATCAATCCAATGTTTCCCTCCTTGTCGTCCTTGACATTGCGCTCTTCTGTTTTGCTAACATCGATAAATTTCTTATTTTTTTCATGGTCTAAAGCTTTATTGTAACAGTTTGTGGCCTCGGATAAGCTTGTTGTTCTTTAATTTGCCGTTCCTTGACTTTGCGCCCTTCTGTCTGGCTAACATCGATAAATTCCTTAATGATACCTTATTTATTTCACAGTATATAGCTTTGTTCTAACAGTTTGAGGCCTCGAAGGTTGTTGTTCTTGCAGTAGCAGTCGCCCAAATCGTTCCACGCCTCCACGATTTTTGGATCGAGCTTGATAGCTTTGGACAGAATTTCTTCGGCCTCTTTGCTATTTTTGGGTACTACGTTTAAAGCATATCCTTTTAGATAGTAATACTTCGTTTGGTACTTTTTAATTAAATAGTCTTTAAATTTGTCAAACAGTAAAAGTACTTTATTTAATTCTAATTCAATTCCTGTATTCTTATTAATTGCATCAACGATTTTGTGGTGCTCGAAAAAATGGTCACTAATTAAGTAAAGTTTACAGACCGAATTCTGCAACCGATTGACCGCCTTCTCGATTCCCTCCTCAGGCTTTGCCTCAGTGCCATTAATTTCGAATGAAGACATCGCTACTATTATTTCTCTATTGCTCTCATCATGATCCTCTAATGTTGGTCCAGGGGGTGGTGTTATGTGGTGTATGTTTATATATAAAAAATTTAACCTCTCATAAATTTGAAGTAATCGTTAGTATAGTTGATAATAATAAAATGCAAATACGTCTCTTTGCCTCTCTTTAAACAATAATTAATCTTAAAAAAACTAAATTATGGCTCCTTAGATATGTACTTAAGAAGTAGATGAGGCTCCGTCTTGCTGAAAATGTAATCTAAACTGCCATTCTTTTAGAAAACAATTAAGTATTAATCTATTTGATATTTACAATAGATTAATACTTAATTGTCTTTTCTTCAAATTTGTTTATGAATATTTATAGATTGTTCAAAAATATTTCTCTGACACACAAGAAGATTTTATTTTCTCTCGGGATTTTCGAGTAACGTGAAGAGACTTTATATTATAAGTTAGATAAGTGAAGAAATGGACATCTAACTTATAATATAGAATAGAAAGATGTTTTCAAAAATAAATTGACAAACGTAGGAAAATCTTTACTACAAAGAAATTTTAAAAAAATCTTTCCTTCACATTTTTTTTTAGAAAAAGAGGTATAAAATATTTCTTTGTTAAAGAAAATTCTGTATCTAGCATATTAACCACAAATAATGAGAGTTGAAATAAAACATAAACAATTACTAGTTTGGTTATAGTAATTAAGATATTTGAGTTACAAATAAACAAATTTATTATTATTTATTATTATTATAAAGGTGCCATCTATTGATAAGAACTGACAAATTTGTCGGTGGTTATCCACTCATACAGGGATCTAGTGTAGCGCTTAGACAATAGATGGCACTTTTATAGTAATATCTTGACTGAGTTAAGTAAAACTCGTTTCCCTGTCTCCAACTGCGCCACGCTGATGAGATCCAAAACAGATCGAAACCGGTCCATGGTTGTTATTGGCAGGGAACAATGATTTAAAATAACTCCAATATAAAAATTCTTATAGTGTGTAGTATTAATAATTAATGAGGTATGAGTTATTTGTTGAACATTCATCTTCAATCTTTAGACTCGCGAGTGTAAGCAACAAAAGTTTTTATGAAAATTATAAAAGTGTATTTACTTTAACATTTAAAAAAAGGAAAATGTATTTACTTTTGCAATTAATTTTTGGTTTACATTGAATTTTTGATGAAACTAGCAAACCTATTTCATTATTGTTAAATATAACTAGTGTAAATATCAAATCAAAATTAGTTTGCTTTAGAAACCAATCAATAAAATATAATTAAAATTAATAATAATTAACGAAGGTATTGAAATGAATAAAATGTAAATCAACGGCGTTAATACCCTTCTGCCCTCTTTGGTGTCACCCCTGACAATAATCGTATATAACCACCCCTTTTAGAATGAACCTTTGACACGGAATTAACATTTAAAACACATTTCCGAAAGTTCAAAACGAAACACGAGGCTCGGTATCACATCATCATGAAGGCGAAACCACAAAAACGGGGGTATAAATTTATATTACGATGCATTTAACCCTAAATGGGTGCGCCGTTATTCTTTACTCGTTTTCCTCTTTTATTTCCTTAAGGAGACACTAATAATCATACTTCATTTTAAGAAAAAAATTTATAAGAACTTTGGAACTAACGAGTCTGACGAAATTCTTAGCACATTGACTATTGAGGCTTCTACTTCGTTATACATTTTAATCACAAATTAAACACAATAATTACTTTGTTTTGTATAACTGTTATACAAAACAAAGTAATTATTGTGTTTAATTTATGATTAAAATGTATAACGAAGTAGAAGCCTCCATAGTCAATGATTTAATCAATGCTAGTGTAGCAGAACAGGCAAAAAAGTATTTTAAACTACATCTGAAAGCCAAATTAGCTATTCTTAGCACAATTTATAAATTATTATTAATTTTCTACAAGGATGTAATCGTTTGTTTTGAATATTGCTTTTATAAAATCTTCACGTTATAGATTTTACGAAATGTTTTCGTGTTTTTCTAATTATAAGTATTTCATTAATGAAAATTTATTGAGTTCATCATTCATTACTCAACCCAAAAAAGTGAAGTATATATTTTATTCTCATACTTACTTATTAAAAAAATAAAAAAAACTAACATTAAACATTACCTAAATTATATATCCAAGGGATGAAGAAATACAAATATAAAGCTAATCATCAACACTACTGTATAAAAACATATCACTGTCTCACTAATTACCATTTCAACTTTGCTACACTTATCACAACAGTATTCAACTGTTTAGATTGTATCCAAAAACAGGCAATCACAAACACTTCCTTCACAATAGCACCACTAATTTTACTTCTGTCGTTATTATTATTAGTTTTACAACAATATTTTCCCATGTGACACAGTTAGAAGGAACGACATGCGGGTAACGAGTTCTATGGTAATGCAGCTGTCGCGTGTCTGGACTTGCCTGGATTGATAATCGAGTGCGAAGCGCAGATGGTGAACCCCCCCTCTTTCTACTTACCACCTATAGTAAATGCAGTACCTGTTCATAATTCTTTCGTACGGTGAGGAAAACCGGAAGTAGGGTCCACGAAAAAAATACCGTAACATATACCTACACTTCTTATAATCAGTATGAAAGAAAGTTATAACAGTTACTTGATTTACTATTATGGATTAACGACTAATATAAATATAAATATAAATTCAGTTATATAAAATTTAGGTAGCAGATGACAAGCTAAACTAAATTCATATATATGCCTTTAATTTCACGGCTGAAAGGTAATAATTGTCAACCAGTCAAGCAGAATCTAATATAACAATTATTACTTGTATTATACTTGTTCCACATCCATTACGCCCACTTATTCTTTTATATTCCACCCTCAGTATTTTTTTTTATATAACGGAAATAATTAAATGATAATACTGAAATTTAAAAGGGATATTACGTTTATCCCTAGACATTTCTCATATTAATTATTGTTCCCTTGATTGATTTTTTTTATTATTAAAATAGCACTGGGTGATTTATCTTTGTATTACATCGACCCTTCCTGAATTGATTAAATATTTTTGTTATTATTTTATACAGACCTCAAAAAATTAATAATTAATTAATTAATATTAATAATCCATGCTTTAATTAGTGCTATATTTAATAAGTAGAATATCTTGGTATTGAAGGATGTACTAAGTATTAAGAAATGCATCTGTACATAAATTGCATAATTGAATACCAATGTTACGGATATGAGTAAGTATTTAAGGTATTTTCGCCATCATTAACGAATGGAAGACGTGGCATAAATATCGCGAAAGAATGAGTTGTGAAACTTTTTTGCTTCCTGTCAGTGTTTCCTGTGAGTGTTATCGGTCAACCACGACCGCAACTCATAGCGATTTTGTAATTCACACCATTATTCATTACACGGTTATTATTATTTTCCCCAATTCATAAATATACGCAATCTGTCGAAATTAGCGTATTATATTTTTAGATAAGTTATGTGTCAATAAATAAATTAAGCACAATATAAACAACACTGTTTTGTTCTTCACACTTTAAAGTTTTGTTTGTTATAATAATATGTTGTAGTAATAACTTTTGTTGTTTTTAACAGTTATTTAACATACAAGTGTAAAACGTAATGCTTGTGTTTTAAAGCCTGGAGTGCAACAATGAAACTTTTTACACCTGTGCCTTACAAAATTTTATCTTCGATCGTGCAGCAATTTTAAAGAAGTTGTTCATATGAGTAATATTTTGCAAATGTCATTTTAATTGCTGTTAATCATTCAATGAATAAAATTAAAAATATTTTATCGATTGCATTGACGAAAACCTTACTTAGCAACCAGTAAATAATTTGTATAATAAAATATATTAAAATCCTTCAGTTCCTTGTAGAAAATTAACTAAATTGGTGCTCAGTGAACTCCGCCCGTGACTCCTGTGTCCTAAATTATCTGTGTATTATTTGATTGTATGTATATTATATATTTTTTTGTAGTTTGTAAGTAGGAGAAACAAAGATAATAATAAAGAATAATAATAAAGAATAATAATTTAAAAATACGAAAATTTCGTGAATCTACAACAAAGAGTCTTACTTAGACTAAGTCTAAAATAATTTGTACCAATTTGATTGAAATTTATATTTCCGTGCCATAAAAAAGTTAAAAAAACACCAGTGTTCCAAAAATCTACCTTTGAAACGAAAATTGATGCAAAAACTTTCTATACGATCGTGGATAAAGGAAATAAGTCTGCTGATATGATCACAAATGCGCATCTATATTCATTTGGTGTTAATTAACCTTAACGTTAATTAATAAAGATTGAATTAATAATCTTGATAAAAAAAAATTCAAGGACATACACTTAATATTACTTGAATATATTAATTGATGAGGCTGTGATTTGTTGACTTTTCATCTTAACTTTATAATTGCTAAACTAAAAACACTTTTAAATTCAAAAACTTTTTTCGCCATAAGAAGCCACAGTGTGGTTTGTTTTTTTGATTTGTTCTTTAAAATTTAATGTTTAAAAACTGAATATTAATATAACATGAATTAAATTCTTACTTAACCCATGGCGAAACACTTTTATATTAATTAAAGGTTGATTAACACTTAGTGTTTTTGATTGTGAGACAACACCAAGGGTTTAATTAACCTCTAATGAATATTACTTTAAAAAAAGTGATGATAGCCAACATAGCTTTTTCGCTCCATTTGGTTTCTCGAAATACCATGGAGTTTAACCAAAAGAGATTAATCTTTATTAGTTGCTGATATTTTTACTCGTTACAGTTATTTAAAAGTATCCTTTTTCAATAAATACAAAATGCCAAGACAAAACATGATTAGAAACAATCAAATCAAAAAATATAAAAAACAATTGACAATCAATTATAAAAAAATCTATTTTTTAACAAACCACTTTATATATTATAGAAATTATAGAATAAATAAGAGAATAACTGAAAACATTTTAATTTAAGAAAAAAAATTCAATCTTCTCTAAACTAAACAACCGATATTTTATAAAATTAAAATAAAACAGAAATTTAGGGTTGAACACTGCCTAAAAAATTAAAAATAGTGTAGATTATATTTTAAAATATTGAAAACAGTTTAAAATTGTATTTAATATAAGCATAACAATATTTGAAAATATCCTTAAAAATCATGAAATCATGAACCAATTGACAATTACTAAAAAAAATAGTTAAAAACAGATTTTTTTTCATATTTATTATTATTTATTTATTATTATTATGCTTTAGCTTACTTCTTAACAAAATACACGTGAATATATAAAAAAAACAATACAAAACATACGAAAATTTTAGATAGAAGAAGCTGGGCGGAGTTCATGCAGTCTGATGATCTTCCACTCTAACCCATATTCCTGACAGGCAGTGAGAGTCCAAGAATTCTCTGTGTTCTCTTTACCATTAATATTTGCCTTATTTTAGGCGTATTTTCCATCTTTTAGAGATAGAGATTTGACTTTGTCAAAAATGACTTATGTATAATTATAAAAAAGTAAATAGTTTAGAAAGCAATAGAAACTATCAAAAACAAAATATTTTAAGCAAAAAAATTACAGAAAAGTAATTTATTACAAAAAGTTCAAAATAAAAAATACAAGGTCTATTATGAAAGTAATTCGCATAATTTAAGGTCACAGGGAGATGGACCAGGGCGTTCAAGTAGGGCCGGGAGGAGATCGCCGACGAACCCCGCCGTTCTGGTCGCCCAACAAAGTCCAAAATTGACGAATAGGCGGGAAGATTTGGGTACCGACTGTCGATTGAGCATCCAGCAAATCCTGACATCCTAAACGAGTCTACATTCACGGTACATGGGATAGTAACAGAGGATCTGTGAATGCCCAAGGTTTGCACAAAGCTTGTGCCGATAGTGTTGATGAAAGTCCAGAAAGAACTTCAAGTTTCGCGCTGACAAGAATTGTTGGATTTGATCCAAAAAAAGCCAGACCTTCTTAACTCTGTCGTAACCGGAGACGAACCTTGGATATTCGAGTACGGCTCAGAATCAAAAAGATAAAGTAGCGAGTGGCACACACTGTCTTTTTTGACGTCCAAGAAATCGTCCATTTCGAGATGTTCGAAAAATTCGAGTACGACCCAGTATTGAAAAGGCATAGCAGCAAGTGGTAGACAAAATCATCCCCTCGCCTCAAGAAAGCACGAATGAGCATCAAAACAAGGCTCATTGTCTTTTTTGACATTTTGAGTTTACACTGCAGGGAGATACAGTTAACTCAGGGCCGAAAGGAAAGCTTTTCCGTTGAAAACATCCAAAAGCATGTTACAACGTTCATAAGAGATATTCCCGTCGAGGAGTATCAGGTTGCCTTCCCGGCATGGCACACACGTTTCCGCAAGTCTATTGATACTGAAGAATTTTTAACATTTGATTTAGTACGATCAATAAATATTTCCCAGCAAATCCGAATTACTTTTATAAAACAGTTGAATATTTTCAAAATGTAATCAAAGGAATTTAGTTAAAAAAGTCTATTTCAGGCAATTAAAATAAACGATTTCAAATAGTCTTAACAAAACGAAAACAAGAAAAGAATTAAATGTTACTAAAAAAAGTAGAACTGATAAATCTTATTTAAAAAAATCAGCTAAGAACTTTCTTAAACTATTATTAAATTTGGTTAAGAATAGTTGAAATAGTTAAAAAAGACAACAGTTTAAAATTTCTAAATTTCGGGTTGAGTAATGTGAAGTGTTCTATATTATGATGAACGAAATAAAATTCCTTACTTCACTTATTATTAAGTAAAGTAAGGAATTATTAAGTGAAGTAAGGAATTTTATTTCATTCGCCATAGTTTAAAATTGGGCTTTATAATAGTTTTACAACAAAAACAAAAAGAAACATTATAAAGCTCTTAAAAATGGATGAAACAATTGACAATTACTAAAAAATCAGTTAAATACAGTTGATTTAATTCAATTTTGCAAATAAAAATAATAATATGTTAGAAAACAGTTGAAATTATAGAAAAAAACATTTTAAGCACAAATTTGACGAATAAATTTTAACAAGAGAGTAACTTTAAACAATAATTAGTATTTTGTTAAGAAAAAAAGTAGAAAACTAAAAACCTAATATAAATTTTACAAAATAAAGTCAACGACATTTAATAATTTAATAATAAAAAAAATTAATAAGAAGAACAACTATTAAAATATTTCAAAATGTGTTTAAAAGTAGTAAAAACAAATGGAATTAGCCAATTTATATATTAAGCAATTTAAAAGAATGTTTTAAAATAGTTTCAACTTTAAAACCAAAACAAAAAACAATTGAACAGTTCTTAACTAATGGTGAAACAATTGACAATTAGTAAAAAAGGCGTAGGTTTTTCTTCAAAAGAGCAGATTATATTTCGTTTTGACAATCTTAAACTGTTATTAAGTTTTGACAAGAACAGTTGAAATTCTCCCAGAAAAGGAAATAATTTAAATTTGGAAAAGTGAATAAGAAAGATTTATTTTTCTCAGTAAAAGTGGAACAATTGATTAAAATCTACAAAAAAATTATTAAATATGTTAGAAAATAGTATTTTGAAGAATTTTGAACATTTGTACCGGTACGATCAATACATCATTTTCCCCAGAAAATGGACATTACTTTTATAATGAACCCTGTATAAAACAGTTGAATATTTTCAAAATATAATCAAAGCTAATTTCTACATCAGGCAACTAAAATAAATGATTTAAAATAGTCTAAACAAAACAAAAGCAAGAAAACAATTGAAGATGATTCAAAAAGAGTAGATTTATTTTCCAAAAAAGCTAGCAAATCTTACTTTAAGAAGTCATCTAAGAACATTCTTAAAATATTATTAAATTTGGTTAAAACCAGTTGAAATAGTTAAAAAGGAATTAAACAATTGCTAAATTTAGCAAATTTGAGACAAAAACAAAAATTTAAATTTGATTCAATCCAATTTTACAAACAAAAAATTAAGAAAAAAAATTCATGTCTCTATATAAAATTACTTTGAAAATTCATTCAAAAAATCTGCTTCACTTTAGAAAACATAGTTTTGCAATTCTAGAATTGAATTTTCTGTAGCAAATAAGTTTTAATACTACAAACAAACAAAATAGTATGTTGGAAAACAATTGAAATTAAGAAAAAAACATTTTAAGCAAAAATTTGACGAATAAATTTTAACAAAAGAGAAACTTTAAATAATAATTAGTACTTTGTTAAGAAAAAATATGTAAAACTGAAAACCTAAAAACGGCATAAATTTTATAAAACAAAGTCGAAGAAATTTAATAAATTAATAACAAAACAAAGAAATTTAATAAAAAGAATAACTCTTGAAACATGTAAAAATATGTTTAAAAATAGTTTATATTATACTAAAAACAAAAGAAATTAGCTAAATTATATATTAAGCAATTAAGAAATGCTTTAAAATATGTTTAACTTTTATAACAAACAAAAAAAAAAACAATTGAAAAGTTCTTAACTCATTTTGAAACAATTAACAATTAGTTGCAAAAGCGTAGATTTTTCTTTGTTTAAAATTAGTTTAAATTAAATACCAAATACAAATGTCATTAGTCAACTGATTGAGGTTAGAGGCACTTACTCTGCGATACATTTTAATATTTTAATTAAACAAAAATATATGCTTTCACTTAGTTAACATCACTCTGTTCATTTATTAGTGACTGCAGTTTATTTTCAAGTTTTATATCAGATAGTTTTAAAAAGGTCGTAAAATAGTTGGAATTTAAGACAAAAAAGAAAATAAAAAATGAAAAAAAAAAATAAAAAACAATTGAAATTTCAATAAAAAACGATTTATTTATTTTATTGGTAAGACTAGAAAACAATTGATTAGTGAGTTAGAAAACAGTTGAAATTACAAAAAAAACATTTCAAGCAAAAAACTAAAAAAAAATTAACGAAAGAAAAATTTTTGAAATTTTTAAAACTAAAACAATTCATATTTTATGAGCAAGAGAAAATATATATTTTTCTAGGGGCTTTGGCCTTAGGCCTTCGTCAGACAAAATTCAAGTCAATTATTAAAATTTTGGTATGTCTTGATTTTAATGATTTTATGTAATGTGTTTTATCAAAATAATTCTAAATGTGTTGATTTTACTTTATAATGTTGAGAGAGCACGTGTTTTTTTAATTCTATAATTAATTAATATTTTCTTAAAACCATTAAGAATTTTATGAAAAATATGTTTTAATAAAACTTGTTCCGTTTCTTATTCTCTTTAACTTTTATTTGAAAAATGTTTTAATATTTAAAAAAAATCAAAAAACGTCCTCGAGTAAACATACACCGGTTTTTGAATGTTCACCAAAAGCTTTTTTAACGACAAAATCTTAAGTTTGAAGGGAAAGTAAAAAGCCTAAAAGCAGTTTAATTTTTTTTTAAAGTTCAAAGAAATCTAGTTGTATAAAGTAGTATTGAAACTATCAAAATTTATAGTAAAAGGAAGGGTTAA
Organism: Ontholestes murinus; assembly: GCA_963969525.1. Lineage (NCBI taxonomy): Eukaryota > Metazoa > Arthropoda > Insecta > Coleoptera > Staphylinidae > Ontholestes > Ontholestes murinus. The sequence continues at coordinate 65,760,037 of OZ018389.1, forward strand.
AAAGTTTAAAATTTGTTGAAATTTTGAATTCATCAGTTTCTAGCAAATGATCGACAAACTTTTTCTCAAAGAAGATTACATTTATACAAAAAAAAAACAATTTAAAAATTTCAAAAAGTAATGAGTTTGTAATAGTAAATAAAAAACCAAACTAATTTTAAACTTAATATTTAAAATTATTACAACAATTGAAAAGTTATTAGCAAATAAAAAAAAAATCAATTGAAATTTATTTAAACAAATTAAAATTAAAAACAAGACATTTAGAAACAGTTTTATATGTGTTTAAAAACAATAACTAAAAATTTACTTAATGGGCGATTAAAACTTCTGAAGAAAAAACAATTGAAAACTTTGAGAGAAAAACAATTTGTTTTATAAAGAGATTAGACAATTTTACTCGTAGGAAACAACTAATTAAAACATTTTGAGAAAAAAATGCAAACTTATTATAATTAATTTATTATTGATTTCTGTCTGAAATTAGTTTGAAAAAAATTCACTGAATTTTATAACAAGAGAAAAATAAATTCAAATGCAATTGATACAATCTACAAAAACTGTTGAAAACTGTTGAATTAAAGCCGTATAAAAGCAGTTTGCTTTAAAATTTTACATTATAAAAAACAATTGCAAAGAAGAGTAGTAAAAGCCAAACTTAAACAAGAAACAATTGATCCATAAAAAACAGCCTAATAAGTTGAAATTTCACAAAATAAATATTAAAGTAAAAAGGAAGAGACTAAATATAGAAATATTATACCAAAAAAAAAGATATTTGCTAAAAAAGTTAAAAAAAATGCTTTAAAATAGTTGGAATGCCAATCCTTTACACCCCCCTAAACCAAAGTTCCTTCCACAACAATTTTTGAATTTATAACATCTTTTCATGATTCATCTACATCTTCATCAACTAACAATAACAACTAACAAAGATTGGGGGTCGACAGCCGTAAAGAAAAACAATTGTGATTATTACTGTAAATACTTAATGTATCTAATAATAAATAAAGATATTTGTCTCTATCTCTAGTTGGAATTTTACAACAATAAAAAAATAAAAGGTTATTAACAAAAGAAAGCTAAAGAGTTTCTCGGACAAAAAAAAATTAGAATATATTCTTATCTTATTTCATTAAAAGAAAAACAATTGATTACAAAAATGAGAAAACAAACACAATTGATGCCTGTTTAAAATTACTTTAAAAATTAATTCACAAAATCTGCTTTATTTTAGAAAGCTTTGGAACATAATTTTGTAATTACAGAATAGACTTTTGGGGCTCTAAAACTCCCTGTATTTCTGTTGCAACTAAGATTTTAGAATTTTCTTCTAACATAGGGCTGTCTTTATCCTTATAGTAAAAGAATATGTCATTTCGGGCTTTATAAATAGATGATGCACTTCAACAGTATCCTAAGGATCTTATATTGTCTACAGTATTTGTTCAGCTATTATATCGATTGTAAATAGTAGATCTATAAAATTCGATCATTGTCAAGTTACTGAAGGTTATGAGTTGTTTTGATAAATCAAAAAATTTCTACTTATTTTTGAAGCTTTAGAATTATATACCTTCTTAACTGTCAGTATGACGGAAACGAAATTTCATGAACTGAAATAGAAATGCCGAAATAAGTGAAAAAAAAAACAAATGAAATCAGCATCATGTCTGTCATGGATAAATGCAGAAGACACTGAGCGAGAGTGGATGATCATCATAGGTCCATTTCATGTGCGGTTAAAATTCATTTGAAGTTATGTATGTATAAAAATATTTAGACCATTTTGTTAGCACATTGAATAAAGCTAATAAAGCTATTTTATGTCTAAGTTTTAGAGATGTTGAAAAAATTAATTTTTCCTCAATCAAATTTGGTTTTGTGTATGCTATAGAAACTGTAAAAGTTGTATGCAATGAATGTAATTATAGTTTAAAGCTATAATATAGCAACTAAATAATTATACATGAATTTCAAAGTTACATACTTTTATTGTGTCTATAGCACAGACAAAGTAAAAGTTTACTTTACAAAGTATGCTCATTGCCTTAAATAAATAATTTGTGTTACAATAATATTAATTTACATTTATTATATCCCTATATATTTTTCTCTCCAAAAAAATATTTATCTGAGGCAATTAAATGGTGACAATGGAGTCACCTGTTGCATTACAGGAAATTTCGTAAATTATTACTGTCTACCCTAATGATGAATGAACCTCATCGGCGATTATGGCTATTGTATACAATATACAAAAGACAATGACCCTGGAATGCTTTTAAGACGAGCACAAAGTAATTATGGCTAATGAATCGTTAGCGGACAATCAATGGAAGTTGTTACGGTAAAGTACTACAAAAAATGACGATTGTATTTGATGTTCTTTTACGTAGTAATCGAGGCGATTTATCACCAGATTATTTACAATCTAAATCAGTAATAGATATATTAATAAAATGTATTAAAATCCTTTATTTCGTTGTAGAAAATTAAATAATAAATTTAAAAATACGAAAATATTTCGTGAATCTACAACAATGAGTCTTACTAAGACTACAAAGCAAATTAATTTGATAAGAGAAAATTATTAAAGAAAAATAAACAGATAATGTATTTTCCCTTTAACGATATAAATTAAAACAATGAAATATATTTACTCTTACAAATTAACTGTGCATTACAGATTCTGTAAAAAATCTCAATGCCAGAAACGTTTTTTTTTTTTCTGACAGAAATAAGAGCTTAAATAACTGAATTGAAAAGCGATTTCTAATGAAATTTTTCGGCCCCAGGTACTGAAATTTGAATACAACACAAAAAGCCGTGTCCTTTGTGCTCAAACAGGGGATGCGAAACGAAAGGAGATTTGTAAATGCAAATAATGCTCGGTGGCAAGGCAATTCGGAAATCCCAGGAAATTCGGTGGCCTTCTGCAGTTAAGTAACTTAATCCCTTAATGGCTTTACTCCGACTAAATCTTGCACACACATAGATTTCACAGATTTCAACAATGCCATTAGCTTTAACGGCATTAACACCCGCCTCGGGCTCCAATCTACCGCAAATTTAATTTTAGGCGCAATTGTAATATCTATAAATATTTAGTTTTAATATTTCATTCATATCAGTTTAGAATTGATCATCGATGAGTGTATGAAGTTACAATTAGAATATATTTACGTCAACGTGAAATTGGTTAACCGTATTACGGTGAATTACATGCTTTATTGTTGTAAAATTTCCCATTGTCATTAGAAAACCGCTGGGAAATTGCGAATTTTATAGATGATGATTGTACGCTGTATTATCTTATGCGTTCTTCGGATACACATTGCTTCCGGTGCAGACGTCGGAAGTAAGACACTCCCACGCTATACGCCTTTGTCGTTGTGTTCTGCAGCATGACATTAATTATGCAAAATTTTACATAAATTCCTCACTGTAACGATAATATATGGGAAATTTCCTTGTACTAGGTTCTTAACGTCTTACATATCTAATAGCTACATGGTTTGATTTTGATTCTCATTATATATTGTTCATAAGAATGTTAAAATAGAATTAGTCTAATTTACAGCATTAGAATGATCTATTGAATATTATATTTTAAGTGTATTAGACAAAAAATAAGACAAATTGTCATTTAAACGTTACTTTTTTATGTTACTAAACAATAATCCTAGAAACTTTAAGAATACAAAAAAGTATTACAATGAAGAAGTCTACTTACAAAAGCGTTTCTTGTGTTGTAGATTTACGAAACGTTATTATGGATTGTATTAATGTAATATACTAACCTACAACAAAATCACGACTTTTAAAGGTCATTAAAGCATTTTAAATTGATGTTTATATCATGAATTATCACGTAGTAACGATTTCATCCATCGCAGATTGATAACTCCAATAAAATTGTAACTTTGTAAGTTTATTTATGTGAAACTCTCAAAGCTGCCATTTATTGGAGCTATTAAACAAATATTACGAAGTAAAAGCCTCTACAATCATTATTTATTATATTTATCATCACATATTGCATTTTTCTTAAATTTCTATATATTAATAAGAAGAAAACCTTACAAATCTGATATGGAACTCAAGATCGGAAAACTATTGTTAAAATTATTCAACAGAAATAGAATTAAGTTGAATTGAACTGAACAAGTTAGTTAATCTAGAAAATAGGAAACATTTAAGGTAAAAAACTTATCGTCATTGCTATATATAACGTAAATTAGGTCTAATTAACATTTGTTTGGCATGAATTAAGATTTTTTTGCTCCCTCAAGTGAATATTAACCATTACAACATAAGAATTGTTTATTTATCATTTCAAAAGAAATATATTACAAAATATGGAAATGTACTAAAAATTTTAGCCGAAGGGAGGATGGGCGGAGTTCACTTCTTAGAAGGATCTTCCACTCAAACCCACAAATATAAGAGTTTAATCAACCTCTAATGCATCATCAATTCTGATTATATTTACTTTTGTTCTGTTATTTTGTTCATTTTTGGAAAGAGAATATTTTGGCTTGTCAGCTAGACAGATATATATGCCACCAATGGCTTCATCAGGCAGATGAATGAATTAGCTTTAAATTATCAGGATTTGTCCTCAATTGAAAAGTTTTTAACTCTTTGTTAAAATAGTTGCCCAATCGGGGCTAGAAACAAAATGACAGCGCTTAGAACTTGAATGTTGGAAAATGAAATTATTTTCGCTGAATTAAAAAATTGTAAAAATGTAACCACTGAAGGAATTAGCTTCAAATTTTCAGGATTGATCCTCAATTAAAATGTTTTTAACCTCCTCTAAAAATAATTGCCCAATCGTGGCTAAAAACAAAATCGTAGCGCTTAGATGTTGATTGAAGGAAATTAAATTGTTTTCGCTCAATTAAATAATTGTAAAAAAGTAACTACTGAAGGAATTAGCTCAAAATGTTCAGTATTTATTCTCAATTGAATATTTTTTAGCTTCCTGTAAAAACAATTGCCTAATCGTGGCTACAAAGAAAATGGCAGCACTCAGAATTTGAATGATGGAAAATAGAATTGTTTTCGCTGAATTAAAAAATTGCAAAAACGTTATTACTGAAGGAATTAGCTTCAAATTTTTAGAATTTATCCTCGATTGAAGTTTTTAACTTCCTGTAAAAGCAATTGCCTAATCGTGGCTAAAAACAAAATGGCAGCGCTTAGAACTGGAAAATAAAATAATTTCGCTGAAATAAATAATTGTAAAAATGTAACTACGGAAGGAATTAACTTCAAATTTTCAGAATTTATCCTCAATTGAATAGTTTTCAACTTCCTGTAAAAAAATTGCCCAATCATGGCTACAAACAAAATGACAGTGCTCAGAATTTTAATTAAGAAAAATAAAATTGTTTTTGCTGAATTAAAATATTGAAAAAATGTAACCACTGAAGGAATTAGCTTCATATTGTCAGAATTTATCCTCAATTGAATATTTCTTAACTTCCTGTTAAAATAGTTGCCCAATCGTGGCTACAAACAAGCAGCCCTTAGGAACTTGAATGTTGGAAAATAAAATTATTTCGCTGAATTAAATAATTGTAAAAATATAACTACTAAAGAAATTAGCTATAAATTTTCAAAATTTGTCATCAATTGAATAGTTTTTAACTTCCTGTAAAAACAATTGCCTAATCGTGGCTACAAACAAAATGGCAGTGCTCAGAATTTTAATGAAGAAAAATAAAATTGTTTTTGCTGAATTAAAATATTGAAAAAATGTAACCACTGAAGGAATTAGCTTCATATTGTCAGAATTTATCCTCAATTAAATAATGTTTAACTTCCTGTTAAAACAGTTGCATAATCGTGGCTAAAAACAAAATGGCAGCGCTTAGGAACTTGAATGTTGGAAAATAAAATTATTTCGCTGAATTAAACAATTGTAAAAATGTAACTACGAAAGGAATTAGCTTCAAATTTTCAGAATTTATCCTCAATTGAATAGTTTTTAACTTCCTGTAATAAAAATTGCCTAATCCTGGCTACAAACAAAATGGCAGTGCTCAGAATTTGAATGAAGGAAAATAAAATTGTTTTTGCTGAATTAAAATATTGAACAATGTAACCACTGAAGGAATTGGCTTCATATTGTCAGAATTTATCTTCAATTGAATATTTCTTAACTTTCTGTTAAAACAGTTGCCCAATCGTGGCTATAAACAAAATCGTGGCGCTTAGAATTTGGATGAAGGAAAATAAAATTATTTCACTAAATTAAATAATTGTAAAAATGTAACTACTGAAGTAATTAGCTTAAAATGTTCAGTATTTATTCTAAATTGTATAATTTGTAGCTTCCTGTAAAAACAATTGCCTAATTGTGGCTAGAAATATAATGGCAGCACTCAGAATTTGAATGATGGAAAATAGAACTGTTTTCGCTAAATTAAAATTGCAAAAACGTAACTACTGAAGGAATTAACTTCAAATTTTCAAAATTTGTCATCAATTGAATAGTTTTTAACTTCCTGTAAAAACAATTGCCTAATCGTGGCTACAAACAAAATGGCAGTGCCCAGAATTTGAATGAAGGAAAATAAAATTGTTTTTGCTGAATTATAATATTGAAAAAATGTAACCACTAAAGAATTAGCTTCATATTGTCAAAATTTATCCTCAATTGAATATTTCTTAACTTCCTGTTAAAACAGTTGCCCAATCGTGGCTACAAACAAGCAGCCCTTAGGAACTTGAATGTTGGAAAATAAAATTATTTCGCTGAATTAAATAATTGTAAAAATGTAACTACGAAAGAAATTAGCTTCAATTTTTCAGAATTTATCCTCAATCGAATATTTTTTAGCTTCTTGAAAAAACAATTGCCTAATCGTGGCTAGAAATATAATGACAGCGCTCAGAATTTGAATCAAGGAAAATAAAATTGTTTTCGCTGAATTAATTTAAAAAAAAATGTAACCACTGAGGCAATTAGCTTCAAATTTTCAGAATTTATAATCGATTGAATAGTTTTTAAATTCCTGTAAAAACAATTGCCTAATTGTGGCTAGAAACAAAATGGCAGCGCTCAAAACTTGAATAATGGAAAATTCAATTTCTTCGCTGAATTAAAAAAATGTAAAAATGGAACCACTAACGGAATTAGCTTCAAATTTTCAGGATTTGCCCTCAATTCAATATTTTTTAACTTCCTGTTAAAATAGTTGCCCAATCATGGCTTGAATGTAGGAAAATAAAATTGTTTTCGCTGAATTGAAAAATTGTAATGTATGATGTAACTACTCAAGGAATTAGCTTCAAATATTCAGAATAAGTCTTCAATTGAATAGTATTTAATTTTCTGTAAAAAAATTGCCTAATCGTGGCTAGAAACAAAATGGCAGCACACAGAACTTGAACGTTGGAAAATAAAATTATTTCGCTGAATTAAATAATTGTAAAAATGTAACTACGGAAGGAATTAGCTTCAAATTTTCAGAATTTACCCTCAATTGAATAATTTTTAGCTTTCAATAAAAAAATTGCCTAATAGTAACTAGAAACAATATGGCGGCGCTCAAAATTTGAATGAAGGAAAATAAAATTGTTTCGCTGAATTAAAAAAAAATGTAAAAATGTAACCAATGAGGAAATTAGCTTCAAATTTTCAGAATTTATCCTCGATTGAATAGTTTTTAAATTCCTGTAAAAACAATTCCCTAATTGTGGCTAGAAACAAAATGGCAGCGCTCAAAACTTTAATAATGGAAAATACAATTTCTTCGCTGAATTAAAAAATTGTAAAAATGGAACCACTAACGGAATTAGCTTCAAATTTTCAGGATTTGTGCTTAATTCAATATTTTTTAACTTCCTGTTAAAATAGTTGCCCAATCATGGCTTGAATGTAGGAAAATAAAATTGTTTTCGCTGAATTGAAAAATTGTAATGTATGATGTAACTACTGAAGGAATTAGCTTCAAATATTCAGAATAAGTCTTCAATTGAATGGTATTTAATTTTCTGTAAAAAAATGCCTAATCGTGGCTAGAAACAAAATGGCAGCACACAGAACTTGAACGTTGGAAAATAAAATTATTTCGCTGAATTAAATAATTATAAAAATGTAACTATGGAAGAAATTAGCTTCAAATTTTCAGAATTTATCCTCAATTGAATATTTTTTAGCATTCAATAAAAAAAATTGGCTAACCATGGCTAGAAACAAAATGGCGGCGCTCAAAATTTAAATGAAGGAAAACAAAATTGTTTTCGCTGAATTAAAAAAATTGTAAAAATGTAACCAATTGCCTAATTGTGGCTAGAAACCAAATGGCAGCGCTCAAAACTTTAATAATGGAAAGTACAATTTCTTCTCTGAATTAAAAAATTGTAAAAATGGAACCACTGACGGAATTAGCTTTAAATTTTCAGCATTTGTCCTCAATTCAATATTTTTTAACTTCCTGTTAAAACATTAATGTCTTGAATATTGGAAAATAAAATTGTTTTCGCTGAATTAAAAAAATGTAAAGATGTAACTACTGAAGGAATTAGCTTCAAGTTTTCAGAATAAGTCTTCAATTGAATAGTATTTAATTTCCTGTAAAAACAATTACCTAATCGTGGCTAGAAACAAAATGTCAGCACACAGAACTTGAATGTTGGAAAATAAAAAAATTTCGCTAAATTAAATAATTGTAAAAATGTTACTACTAAAGGAATTAGCTTCAAATTTTCAGTGTTTATCCTCAATTTAATATTTCTTAGCTTTCTGTAAATTCATATGCCTAATCGTGGCTAGAAACAAAATGGCAGCGCTCAGAACTTGAACGTTGGAAAATAAAATATTGTTGCGGTGTTTTGAACAATAAATCTGTGTAACTCAAAACAAATGTGTTCTATTTTATAAAGTTTTTTTTTAATATTTACTACCTTAAAATTTTTAAGATATGTATACAGTTTCCAAAATAACGATGTGAATCAGGTTTCAAATTCAAAATTCATATACTGAAGTAGGATTTTTTTAATGAATGAACTAATTACTATTAGTTAACTCATGAATTATCACGAAGTAAAAAATTCATCCATCACAGATTGATAATTCCATTAAAATTGTAACTTTGTAAGTAGATTTATATCATATTTACAAAGTAACAATTTTATTGGAATTATGAAACAATGTCTTACGAAGTAAACGCCTCTACAATCAAGTATTAATGATTTCATTTTTTTTAAATTCTTTTACAATAAGAAGGAAAAGGAAATACCCTATAGCAAAATTTCTTCTATATTTTTAAAATTTTCTCTACACATATAACATTTGCTTCTGTTGTTATATCAATCCTAAATTGTTAACAATTATTACTATTGTTCTCGTTCTCTGTAATAATATTGGTAACGTTTTTTTTTTAAATTATTAATGATTTCAGCTGAAAAATTTTGTTTTGAAGTGATCATTTTGGAATATTCTTTATTCTGTACTAAACTTACAAAATAAATATTCCTAAAATTGTTATTAAAATAAATATAATTTATTTCGATCGTAAGTCTTGGGACGGATTTTACTTCTATAAAATCGTCTTCCTCTTTAACCTAATTGTAGTTATTCATCGCTGAAATAAAATGGTCCAATATAGCTTATGGACGCTACGCTGATGAGATACGAAGTATATCGAAACCGGTCCGTGGTTGTTGTTGACAGGAAACAGTAATTAATGTTTAGTTCTGAGCTCAAACACTTTTAGCTCTAAAACTTATTAAACAAAATTAAGACTAAAATTCGAAAAAGCTAAGACGCAATCAAAATAATGAAACAAAAAGAATAACGAAGCCAAAATATAACAATTAGTAGTTTGCAAGTTCTATTATTAGAAGATTTGAAATTGTAGTATTGGACTAGAGTGGACATTCTGTCGATTGATTGAACATCCGTCAGAATTAAAGATTTTTTTCCTTATGTTTTTTTTATAATAATTATATTAAGTTATAAATAAGATACAGAAAAAAATTATTTTAATTTTGACGGAAAAGATCGGGAGGAGTTCACTTAGCAGAATGTTCATTCACTTTAGCAGAACTAAACAATACACACAATGCAAGTGTTTTATTAATCTAAATTTAAGAATATAGTTTTATCAATAAAAAGTCAAAAGATGTCTCGTATTTTCGAACAAAACCTTCAGTATTATTAAGAAGAATGATTTGAAAAACTTAAATAAATAAAATTCCTTTTGGCGAAAATTAATTAATTTATATTTCCTTTGCTTTAAACAATACATTTTATTTAAATGTTGTTTTTTTTAAGAAGGGAGGGGCTTAAGTTACTTTATAATATTTTTCAAAAATATTTTATTCGAACCGAGAGCCCCTCCCACTACAGTTGGCATGCTAACCAAATTTATTTAAATATTTCTTTAAATTTTTAATTCATTATATTTGTTCTAACTTTTTAGCTGAAAAAATTCATTATTGAAATTATTTATATATAGATTATTTGAAGTAATAATTAACTTAGAAGTTCTTGTCAGTTTTTAAAGTACCATGTGATAACAGCAAAATTTTCTATGATTAATTCAAATAAAATGAATAATTCTGTATTATTTTGGTGACTGAAGTTTCGATAATTTTAGCTTGTCATTGCCAAACTATGTTTTGCCGTGAAAACTGATAACATTATAACACGTAAAACAAAGAAGAGAATAATAGGTCTCTATGGTCATTTATTGTAGAAATGTGAACTATAAAATGTCCAAAATTCAGCCTTTGGTGAACTGATGGCTTAGGGTTACAGTTAAAGTTAGAAAATTTCTATAAATCTATCGTTTAGCCCTTTCCGTGAAGTGTATAACCTCCAGCCCAACTTTTTCTAATTGTGACCATATGCATAACCAAATTTTTGAAGATTTAAAGCATCACAGTTTAAAATTTCTAATTTCTTATGGGTTTTGTCAAAATAATAATAATAAATCATAGTTCTATATCCCAACATATATTAAACCTACCTGTAAGTTAAAAAAATTGTATTCTCGCAGCCTAAATATTGCTTGAAAATATTAATGCAAATCATAAATTTATTTTATTATTATATGAATTATCTAGACGGTTGAACTAGATAATAATGTGTTGTTTGTATCACTTTAAATTCAAGACTATCAATGTCATTTACCTTAAATGTATCAGATTTGAAACATTGAAGTTCATTCTTAATCTGCAGACACGTGCTTCATTATTTCGATACATCGAAAGACGAAACACGTGTCTGCAGATGTTTATAAATTTGATCGATACATTCTTTATTTTTTACAAGTTTATTGTAATTAAATCATTGTGAATTCATTTATTTTTTTATACTTGCCCAATTTGACTTAAAACAAAATAAACCACTGAAAATGTTTTAAATTTTTTATATACTGCTTAAATTTTCTAATTCTAATAAAAAAAAGATAATACGCCTCTACAAACTGCTGAGAATATAATATTGCAAATAAATATATTTAGACCAACACTTCAAAGATAAAACATTTAAAGAAAGTTCATTGGCTTTAATGTTTTTGTTCGCAAATTTTCATGTAATCTATAATAATTGATTTAGTTTTTATACAATATGTAGGTATTTATCATAATATATTTATTTTTAAAAACAAGATCTATATTACGGTATATAAAAATAGTCACTACCCTTATAATGACGTATTTTTAATTTATTTTTTTAAATTTTGTTTACATTTACACTTATCATTTGTCATGCTGATGTATCTTTTTATATTAATTTAATTGTTTAATATGTCTACATTTACATTTATTGTTTGCCATACTGATGTATTCTTAATTTAATTACTTTAATGTGTTTACATTAACCCTTATTGTTATATATTGATGTATTTTTAAATTTTAATTGATTCAATATGTTAACATTTATATTTTGTGTTTGTCACACACAAGTTGTAAAACTTCGTGACTTTCTGTGGTTTACTTATTGTTTTAGGTTTATCATTGTATCTTACCACTGGAATGAAACACAATTTAAAATTAGTGGAACAAACCAAGTGTTTATCAATTCGTTGCCTATTATTTCATAATTGATAAGTGAGAAAATTATTCAAGAAATGTATGTGTTTTCGGTGGAAACCCAACAATTTTTTAAAATTATAATCAAGTAATTTAAATTCTGCATGCAAATGTGATGTAATTTTGAGAACTCAACTCTTTTTTTCTGTCATTTTATGGGGAAGAGCTACCTTTTACGTTTAGTCAATTAGTTAAATAAGGGAACACAGTTTAAAAGATTGCAAGATTGTTGCCAAGTATTTGTTATGGTTAGATAGTTGAGATCACTTGAATACAAACTAAAGATTGCCAGTTGTTTAATGATAAGACTTATTAGACGATCACTGGTTTTAATTTCGTTAATTCCGTTTTGGTTTGAACATTCATTTATATAATTGCTTTCAATAAGAATTAATTTAGAATTGCAATCTCTTTAAGTGTATTGCTAATTATCAACTATGTGTGATAGTTCCATAAAAAATATTAATTGTTATTCGTCCTTATTAAAAAAAAATAGTAAAATTGTTCTAATCATTAGATTAGTTCTTTAATGATTAAATATTTATAAAAAATGATCAAATATTATTTTAGAAGTCTATCGTATTGTATCAATTTCAGAACTAGTAGTAGCTGCATCTGATGGCGAAGATTCACCATTCTTTTTTAATGCTGCAAGTTGAAGATCTTTCAATTCCATGCCCCTAAGCAAGTTTATCCGTCAATATGTGTGCTTGATTTTTTGACAAGTACAAAAACGGCTTGAGGCTGTGGTCTCTTAACATAAGAACGTTACGTTTGTTTGTGGAAGCTTGGAAGCTCAAATCACCTGATTTTTCTCGATTAATCTACAATCGATGGCAATTCTTTTTCACCCTATTTGCCAATGATGCAAATACCCCATTATAATTAGTAAATTTAATACACTGGGAGAACCTTTTTGGCAAGTTTTCTTCAAAGAAGACTTAACTTCTGGGCTTGATAAACAGATTGGCATCCCATCTCCAAAGATCTTTTCTTTCATCCATTCCTGAGTGTAAGATTTTTTGTGTACCCTTTTGACATTGTTAATCTTATGGGTGTAGTGTCTTAGCCCTTGTCTTCGAAAAGTTTGATAAAGTAATGGCTTTTTGTGGGCTTAAATATACCTGGATACAATTCTTTGGCAAGTACAAAAACGGTTTATTTGTTGAACTTTTTTAACTTGTCCCCTGTCCACTGAGTTCATTCCACTAATTTCTGATAAAAAAAAATGTGTGTGTGTCTGTAGGTGGGCGCTGTATCTCAAAAAATGAATGATCCTATAAACTAATGGTTTTATTGGTAAAAACTGGAACTGAAATGCTTTTGGTGAATATTCATAAACCGGAAATGGATGTTGACTATAGGAGTTTTTCTTGTAGATATTTTTCTAAATTTGAAAAATATTACATAACTTTTTAAACAAAAGAAAATGAGAAACTAAACAAGTTTTATTAAAACATGTTTTTCAAAAAGCTTCTGAAAAAAAAATAGAATTAAAAATGTTAATATTTTTTGCCTACTTCTAAAAAACTATAAGAGACATAAATTTTAACACGTAATTGTAAAGAATTCACAATTGAGCAAATTATTAGCAATAGCCTTTTTGCGAAAACCTCTTAGTTTTCGAGAAAAATTGTAAGGAAAATAATATGATGGCCATATCACAATATTTTATGTTTCTTTATATTTTACAATTTTTGATCAAAACCCTCGCTTGTGATTTACTCATTAGAGAGTGGGATAGACGCCACCCACCCACCCTACATATACGTGATAACTTTAAATACTAATCGTCGATGATTTTGCTGCAAAAAACAATAAAACATTGTATGTAATAAAAAATAAAGCATAATCAAAATTTAAGTTTAAATATAAATTACTTTCTATAGCTAATCTTATCTAATTTAGATTGAAAGTCTGCCCACCCATCGTGCATAAAATTTTTGTTAATTTCCTCACACAAAAATTTTACCTTTTGAATTTTTTTGTTCAAAAAGTTTGTAATTAATTTTCCTCCAAACCGCGAGTCGATCAGATTTATATGCATATGTAGGGTGGGTGGGTGGCCTATATCCACCCTTCAATCAGTAAAACATCATCAACAATTATTTGAAAAATTTGTAGGAATAAATCTCTATAAATTGCAATTATTTTATATTTTTTTATAAGTTTTAATTGAAACCCTCGCTTGTGTTTTACTCATTGGAGGGTGGGATATAATACATCCACCTACCCTACATGTACATGATAACTTTATGTACTAACTGTTGCTGATTTTGATGCCTACAAAACAATAAAACTTTGTATGTAACAAAAAATAAAGCACAATACTAATAATAATAATAATTTAAGTTTAAATATAATTTACCTTCTGTAGCTAATCTTACTTAACCTTGATTTGAAGCCTTTCCACGTATCATGTATGTATATAATTTTTATTAATTTACACACTCAAAAATTTTACTTTGTCAATTTTCTTTTATTCTAATTTTGTAATTAAAGTTATTATATCGTGTTTTTTTACATTTTACAACTTCTAACCTAATCCCTTGATTATGTTTTACTGGTTGGAGGGTGGGATAAAGGCCGCCCATCCACCCTATATATGGTACCATATATATGGTACCATTCATTGCTAATCGTTGATAATTTTCCTGTTAAACCCAATCAAACACTTTATGTAATAAAAAATAAAACAAAATTTATGATAAGTTTAAATAAATAAATTTTACAAGATGAACTCAGCCCTTCAACTTGCTGTCAAAATTTGTTTGTATGTTTTCAATATTTTATATTTATTTTTTAGAAACTGCAGTTTTTTAAATTTTTAAGTAAGTATGACAAAGAATAAATAAATAAATAAATGACTTTCTATAGGTAATAGGATTAGGAAATTTAAGGAAAATATTATAATGGTCACATCACCATATTTTATAATAATTTAATTCTACAATTCTCTAATTTATAAAATTTTATGTTTATAAATTTCTACAATTTCAAATCTACTTCATTCACATTCGACAAGTTTCATTTACTAATAAAAAAGATATATCAAAATAAAACTTTAATTGGTTCAAAGACTCTTGTAAAATGCTTTGAATTTTTTGATTTATTTGAGTGTCATAATATTCAACGCGTCTGCATATAAAGCAGTGTTGCACAGAATATATCCGCAGGTACATTTTTTTCCATCAAAAGGAATAAGCCAAGCCCTATTAACATTCACTGCCGAGCTATTCACCGTGCGATGTTACAAGAAGCCAACCTCTCGTTGGATAAAACAGGTCAAGTCCGACCTCTTGTCCACGCTGGCAACAAATAGAGAGAGGAAAAACAAACAAAAAATATACATTTGCCATTAAAGTACTTTTATTTAGTCCAGATATAATACTGGCCGTTAAAGTTTTTAAAAATTATTTCTAGAGATGATAATGGAATGCACCTTCGATTAAAATGTTTGAATTCGGATCATAATATTTAACACAACATTTATCTAGATTGGAACGTTTTGCTTACGTAAATCATAACACGGGGAACGTTTACATTCCGCTTTAATTCAAAGGTCTGTTGTTAAAAAAAATGTTTGGATTGTCAAAGCTTTGATCTCGTCGCATACGAGTATCTAGGTTGAAATGGGAAAATATTATCGTTTACAAATGAATTGTTATTGTTCCAAAAAAAGGTTTAATTGTTGTGCAATCAACTTGTGATGATGTTCGTATTTTTGAAGGGTACTTTAGTACTAAAGATAGAATCACTAAGGCATTAATAGTTTGGTTTATTGTGTCGTACAAGTTGATTTAATCATAAGAATTGTTGCGACTGTTGTTTCTACGTTGATGACATTAATACGTCGAAACTTACATCCAGTTTTTGTAATATATGTAAATATGTTGCATAATTTTTAGTGGTAAAAACATACTAAGTGTGTTAATTTAGTGTTTATCATAAATTACCACGTAGTAACGGTCGTAACTATTCTAATGATAACAATAGTTATTACATATGCAGAGGATAATTGTAAATAATTGGTTGATAAATATTTTTACTAGCATATTATTAATTTTGAAAGCCATAGAATAGATTTTGTTAAATGATAAAAAAAGAACATTTTTTGAAGGTAAGTTTTAAGCTCGTATTTAAGTTTCAACTTTTGTAATACCAGCAAGCCAAAAAATACGTGTTAAAAATACCCAGGTCCAAATATAAATAATCAAAATCGAAATACTCTATCTTAATTAAACCTAATTGATTTTTAACCGTGCAGAACTAAAAGTCCACGAAAGATAAAGTAAAGCGTTTTACGCACTGATAAACACGTGTTCGATAGGAAAGTTAATTAGTGAATTACAAAGCGCCGGCGGTTCTTATGAATTTAATTTCTTCGTCTCGTGCGTGCCGTTTATGAGTTAAGGGAGGAAATGAACATTGATCGATAAAACAGCCCCACGTACTAAAAATAAACGGCTAATAGCTCGGTGAGTAGTGAAATAGATTTTCTTAAATTAGACTACAACAAAAAATAAATAAATAAAACGCCACACTCGGAAACTACGGACGCGAACACGACACGCCATACAGAAATTAAATTCCCCTCTGAACGTTAAACTCACCCCCGGAAAATTCTTTTGATATATAAAATCGGAGAAAAACAATATAATTTTGCGGGTTGTTTATATATAATATTTGCACAAGTTTTGTACCACCCTAAGCAATACGACGCAGGACCCTAACAAAAACTTCCTGGTCTTTACATTTTGATCACGAATAAACATATAAAGCGATACGATTGGAAAGCTTTCACCTCAATAACGCTTTGAAATTTTATTATCAGAAAGCTTGACAGAAGATGTGTTAAAGTTGTGGAATTATTAGTAGTTAAAATAATACCATTAAGGTGATATCTATTATCTAAAGACTTAATTATTGTGCTGATGAGATACAAAAAAGATCGAAACCGTGACTGTTGTTAACAGAAAAACAGTAATTAAATTGTTAGTTTAGTTTAATTTTTATAGTTCGTTTAAGTCGATCATTAAAAAAAAGAAGAAAAGGAAGAAAGGCTTAAATTAAGGAAAATATTATTGGCAAAGATAACATAGAAAATTTAAGGCCCTCACTGCAAACAAGAGTTTGCGTAGGAGATCATAGCAGCTATATGAACTTTGTCCAGCTTTTTCCATATATTTTAAATACTTTTTTCATTTGGTTTTAGGACGAAATTCATACGGTTATTATTATTAGTGACCGGTTTCCACCATAACATGTTCATTTTCAAACTACAATTCATGACCATGGTTAAAACTGGTCACTAATAATAAAAATTGTGTGATAACAATAAAGTGAATTTCATTTATCGTCTTAATTTTCAACATCAACTATATCATTTGATTTTATTTAATCTATGTGTATATATAGGAAAAAGAAGTTTTCTAAAATAGTTAACTTTATTTTTCATCATGATTTATTCTCTTGATGCTAACAATATGAACAAGGCTTAAACTATATTAATAGTGATTATCAGAAGCCTAAATACAAAATATTTAATGTTGAGCCTAAAATTATAAACCTTAACTCCTGTAATTTTCAATAATATTTTATTTTTTTCACGTAATTTTAATAAAATTCACATTTGATATACCTACTGAATTTATTTGAATAAAACATCATTCATTTCTTATGCACCCTCCTCTTTTTTCAATGCCCATCATCAACGCAAAGCCCGTAAAGAATGTTCATACAACGCTTCTGCCCTCGCAATTTTTAATATTTCATACTCGGCATCGATTTTCAAAGACCGCAGGGTGGGGTATCCGCTTTTACAGCCAAAAAGAGAATACTCCTCCTATGTACTACATATTTTACTACAGTGTATGTTTTGATGAATAGCAGTGCGATCTTCGTAAAGCTCTAACAGAATTAAACGTGTTGAGTGGGAATACAGCTTACAAATTATTTCGTATTGAGAAATGTTTGATTATACCATTGATAATTACGTTATTTGCTTTGAAATTAGATTTGATCTAGATACCGATAATTGGGCCATTGGGAAGGCCGCCGTGGGAATTTGTTGAAGTAGCTCGTATAAACACGATTGGCTATAAATCACGTTTCGATAATATTTAGATTAAACATTAGATATTACATATGTTCTTTGATAAATTGCAGCGAAAATTACGTCAATATATTAAAACGATGATATTTAGCTAATATAAATAAATGGCTATAATATGGATCCCATATTTTATTTTATTTTTAAAATTGGTTTAACTTTATTTTGATAGTTTCAAAAATTATGAAAAATTGCGTTGCATGTCAATTGAGTTTGGTAATATTTTTCAATGTTGTTTGTTAACTTATATTTGACATTTAGCATTATCTATTTCTACATTTTGGTAATATCAGCTGTTTTTGACATCTTTGCCTGTTTTTGGCCTTATAAATTCGTATTTTTCTGTGATATTTATGAAGGTCAGAATATACAATTTAATAGTATAGATAGGCCAATAAATAATTTATTAGGATAGGTGAAGAATACGCTAAGACAATGAATAATTTATTGACCTAGGTTAGAAATACGCTAGTATAATGATTAATTTATACAGATACGTCAAGAGTTCGCTAGATTATTGAATACCTTATTGACCTAGGTAAAGAGTACGCTAGAACAATAAATCATTTATTGGGATAGGTCAAGAAAACGCTCAAACAAGGAATAATATATTGGTCTAGGTCAAAAGTATACCATGGCAATAAATTACTTATTGGTATATGTGAAGAGTAAGATATGATATTGAAAAGTTAAATATCCGAAGGATAAAATTTAGAAACAACCTGTAATTTCACTAGTGGTCTAAATAATGTTATTAGTCAAATCTTATTTCATAGAATTGTGGGTGGCTTCTATATATAATCTCAAAATAGAAGATACAACATAATATTGTAGAAAGATAATATTTTCTTAGTTAAATAGAGCTCTACTTTAATTTGGTTGTTTGAGTACGTGAAAATGTTGATATGAGTAAAACACAGTTTGGCACTTAAAACAAGTGAAAAAAGTGCCAAACTGTGTTTTACTCAGAGCTCTACTTTCTTTGTTAATTTTATTTCGATTACAAATATGTACTATTCTCCAATGTTCTTTATTTATGTAAGGACTTTATCTAATCAGCATGAATAAATTTTAATCAATATATAATATAATATTCAAACAGATTATATACTAGCTAACTACGTCAACTGACATCTTTCATCTGTCAACTATAGACTGTCAACTGTTATTTATTGTCCGTATTTGTCAACTGTTATCCGTCATCGTATAAATATTACCTGATTTTTGTTGTCAACTATCATCTCATAATTGTCAATAATCATCTGTCATCTATGAATTGTCATCTGCCGTTTATTGATTATTAATTAATTTGTCAACTGTTACCTTGTCAAATTTCATATAACTAACTGTCAAATGTCATTTGTCATTGATTATTTAAAATTTATATTCACTGAGAATACGAATTTTTGTTGAAGTGATTAAATAGAGGGATTGGATCTCAAAATTAAAAGATTGTTTTAGATTTAATCCTAATCTGGTAATTTTTCATTTTTATCCTTTTCTAAATGAATTATTTTTAACTAGTTTGAAGAAATTTATTGAATTATTAAACTAGTTTTGATGTATTATAGGTGGTCCATCTCCAATAATCATCTTTCAACTGCCGTCTTTTATTGATTCTTTTGAGTGTCAAATGTAATCTGTTATTTTTGTTACCTTTCATCTGTTGTTTGTTAACTATCTGTCTGTTTTAGAGGCCTCCGTGGCCACCTATCATCTGTTAATCGCCGTTAACTCTGTCATTTGCTTTCTGTTATTCGTAAACTGTCATCTCTCCACTATTATTTACAAATTGCTATTTGATATATGTCACCTAATCTGTCAATTTTTCTCTGTCATCTATTGTCTGTTAACTGTCACAACTCAATTGTCATCTGTCAATTCCCATCAATAATCTATTGTTTGTTAACTGTAATTTGTTAACTCTTATCTTTTACCTTCTGTCCGTTGCATTAACAATTAGCATATCTTTACTGTCATCTGCATACTGTCATCTTTTAACTCTTATATGCCAATTGTTATCTGTTACCTGATGTCTACCAATTGTTGTCTTTTATTTGTTGGCTTTTACTGTCATCTTTTAACGGTCATCTATCAACTTTCATTTACATTTTTTATTTGTTCACTGTCATCCAACACCTGTTGATTCTCATCTGTAAACTTTTATTTACTATCATCTTGTCTTTTGCTGTTTCTCAACTTTAGTCTGTTATAGTGTTATCCATTGTTATCTACCATCTATTAGCCGTAAACTTTTTCATTTGTTTCTTGTTATTCGTAAACCGTCGTCTGTCCACTAATATTGACCAATTACTAATTGTTACATATTATCTTTCCTATCAACTTTTGTCTGTCATATATTATCTGTTAACTGTCATTACTGAATTGTCTTCTTTCAAATTTTATCTATTATCTATTGTTTTTAAACTATGATTTGCATCTCTTATCTGCCAACTGTTATTTTTTGGTTGTCTATTGACATCTGTCAACTCTTATATGTCAACTGTTATTTGTCACGTACTGTCCACCTATTGTTGTTTTTTTTTATTTGCTGGCTATGCATTGTCATGTTTTGACTATCAACCCCTAAATGTCAACTGTTGATCGTCATCTGTGATTTGCACCTGCTAATTCTAAACTGTCATTTGTCAACTTTTATTTACTATTGTCTATCTTCTGCTGTTTGTCAACTTTTGTCTGTTACAGCGTTATCCGTTGTCACCTATCATCTATTAACCGCCAACTTTGTCATCTGTTGTCTGTTATTCGTAAACTGTCATCTATTTACTAATATTTACCAATTGTTAATTCTGTCATCTAACATGTTAAATTTTGTCTGTCATATATTGTCTGGTAACTTTCATAACTCAATTGCCATCTGTTATTTCTTATCAATAATTTAATGTTTATTAACTGTGATTTATCAACTCTTATCTGCCGACTGTGATCTGAAATCTGCAACCTGCTGTCTATCACATTTATTGTAGGCATATTCCTATCTGCTTCCTGTTACTAGTCATTTGTTGGTTATCTATTGGTATCTGTCAACATTTCTACGCCATCTATTATCAGTCATCTGCTGTCTGTCAATTGCCGTATTCTATTTGTTGGTTACTAATTACCATCTTTTGCCTGTCATCTACCAACTATCATCTGTCAATCGTCAACTGTCATACAACACCTGTTGATCCTAAACTATTATCTCCCGGCTCTTTTTGCTATCATATAACTTCTGCTGTTTGTAATCTGTTTGCTGTTATTCGAAAACTGTCATCTAGCCACTATTATTTAACAATTGATAATTGTTACATATCATCTAATCAGTCAACTTTTGTCAATTCTTGTCAATCATCTATTACACTGAATTGAAAAATTCACTATGTTTTAACCACAAATAACCATCTATTGTTTGTTATCTGTGATTATTCAACTCGTATCTACCAACTGTTACCCTGACATCTGCAACCTGCTGTGTGTCCCATTTGTTAATAGGCATAATCTGTCTGTCATCTGCCTACGGTTATTTGTCATGTGTTGGTTGTCTATTGGCACCTGTCAATTCTTATATGCCAATTGTTATCTGTTACCTTCTGTCCGCCAATTGCTGCCTTTTGTTTGCTGGCTATTAATTGTCATCTTTTGACAGTCATCTGCAAATTGTTATCTGTTGATCGTCAACTGTTATCTGACACTTATTGATACCCAACTATCATCTGTCGGCTTTTATTTGATAACTAACATCTGTCTTCTGCAGTTTGTCACCTGTTGTCTATTGTAGTGTCATGAGTTGTCATCTATCATCTATTAGCCGTCAACTTTGTCATCTGTTTTCTGTTATACGTAAACTGTCATCTATCCACTATTATTTTTCAATTGCTAATTTTTTATGTTATATAACCTGTCATCTTGTGCCTGTCATCTATGGTAGGTTAATTGTCATAACCCAATTGTCAATACTTATAATCTGCAACTTGACTGTTTGTCACCATTACTAATAGGCATATTCCTGCTGTCATCTGCCTACTGCTATTAGTCATTTGTTGGTTGTCTATTAGCATCTATCAATTTTTATGTCAACTGTGTTTTGTTACCTGTTCTCCATAAATTGTTGTCTTTTATTTGTTGGTTATTAATTGTCATCTTTTAACTGTCATAAACCAACTGTCATCTGTTGATCATCAACTGTCATTTGACACCTATTGATTTTCAAGTGCTATCTGTCGACTTTTATTTGCCATTATTTGTCTTCTGATGTTTGTCAACTGTTATCTCTTATAGTGCCATCCTGTTGTTTTCTGTTATTCGTAAATTGTCAAATATCCCCTAATTTTTGCAAATTCTAACCTGTTAACTTTTCTCTGTTGTCCATTGTCTGTTAACTTTCATTACTCAATAGTCATTTGTTAGTTGTCTTAGAAATTGAATATCAGTTATTATCTATCATCTGGTGTCTGCCGATTGCTGCTTTTTATTCGTATGCTATTAATTGACGTCTTTTGACTTTCTTCTGCCTACTCTTATTTGTCATTTGTTGATGTCTGTTGGCATCTGCCAACTCTTATATACCAACTGTTATCTGTTACGAGCTATCTGACAATTGCTGTCTTTTATTTGTTGGATATTAATTGTGATCAATCGACTGTCATCTACCAACTGCTTTTTGTTTATCGACAACTGTCATGCGACATCTTTAACTATTTGCTACTTGCTATCTGGCAATTGGTGTCATTGAGTTTTAGCCCATTTTTTGCCTCTCGTCTTCCAACTGTCACCTTCTGCCTGCCAATTGTTGTTTTTTATTAATTGCCTATTAATTTGTATCTCTTGTCTGGTTTCTGCCAACTGTCACCTGTCATCTGTTGATCGTTAAATGTCATCTGTCATCTGATGATTATCAACTGTCATCTGTTAACTCTTTGCTCTTTGCGAACAATCACTGATAAATTAAGAGAGGTATCCATATTCAACAGTTTATTTAGACATACATAAATACATTTGGAACAAAGACATATGTTTTTAAAATATGGTTTGCTATTATTTATTTTTTTATTAACATCTTTGTTCCGTTTGGGACAACTCTGACATTTATTTTTTACTATTCGTAAACTGTCATCCATCCACTACCACTTACCAATTGCTAATTTTTATATGTCATCTAACCTGTCAACTCAATTGTCATCGATCAATCATCTATTGTTAGTTAACTGTAATTTTTTAACTCATATTTGCTAACTGTTACCTGGCATCTGCTACCTGATGTCTGTCTATATCGTATATAGCATATCTTTAATGTCATCTGCCTATTGTTATTTGTCATTTGTTAGTTGTCTATTGGCATCAGCCAACTCTTATATTCCAACTGGTATCTGTTATCTGCTGTCTGTAAATTGATGTCAATATTTTTTCATCTTTTTGCCGTCATCTATTCATCTGTTGATCGTCAACTGTCATCTCATATCTGTTGATTCTCAGCTGTTATATGTCAACTCTTACTTGTTATAATAAAAATGATGGTAGCAACCGTTACTATGTGGTAGTTCATTTTAAAAGGGGTAAATGAAAATGGTATAAAAACGTCATAATTATTTTCATTTACTGGATTTCTTATTTGTTAACTGCCATCTGTCGCTTGCTCTCTGCCAATTGCTGTCGTTCATTTGTTGCCCATTAATTATCACCTCTTGACACTCATCTGCCAACTGCCAACTGTCATTACTGTTTAATTTCAATTTACAATTTCAATTTCAATTTATTTACGGAAATCAAAAAAAAATCAGCAATCATTTACATAATACAAGTTTACAAATACAGACAAAACAAAAATAGCGAAATATAAAGAATGTTGTTCTCTTTTATTAGTTGCTTATTAATTTTACTATAATCTGTTGATCATTAACTGTAATCTTTCATTTGTCGATTGTCAACTGTCATCTGTTGATTGTCAATTGTCATCTGTTGATTGTCAATTGAAATCTATCATCAACAATCAATTGTCGATTATCATATTGCCTCAACTTTAATGTCACCTGTCACTGATAAATAAATAGCAGTGTATATATTAAATAGGTTTTGTCAATAAGAAAAAAAAAGATAGAGAGAGAGAATAAAAATAATATCTTTATTGAGACAATCATAAATACATTTGAAGCAAAGACTTATGAATTTAAAATATGTGTTAGTCCAACCGTTTAGGCAATCTGCTTACTGATGATTAACTGCAGAATTGGTATTTATTTGATAAATTAGGATCGCTTCATGAAGATTTAGTTTTGCTTTTTGGGATAGTTGTGTAACATTTTTAGGTTCTTAATATCAAGAAAAAGAAATGTTTGCATTCTAGAATGTGATTGTTCAAATGATGATTGTAGGTAGCAAAAAAATCTTCACGAAAATCTTCTAAAAATATTTTTTTAAATACTATTGGATTGTAAATATTTGATCTAGTATATATACTTCTGATTTATTAATAAGTTAATTTTATCTTTAGAATAACATAACATTACATATGTTATAATTTTGAAGATAATCTAAAAGTTATTTTATGATATATTATTTCTAAAAATTATAAACTAGATTGTGAGGTGAGATCAAACAAGTTCGAAAATAGAGTGGGTAGTTATTTAGAGAAATTCATCAAATCAATATCTGGCTCAAAGAGTGAAGCTCAAAAACTAAGAATTATATGATAAATTAAATTCTCACTTAACCCGTGGTGAAACATTTATATGTTAATTAGAAGATTAATTAATTAACCTTCGAATTAACCAAAAAATGTGCATAGTTTTAAGCATTAAAAATTTCTTAAAATCCTTAATAAGCATCTGGCGTAAAATTGATGTTTCGATATTAAAATCTGTGTTTGACAATTCTTCCAAAAATGTCTTTCATACAATCATCAAAATTGAGCTAATCGATAAAGAAGTTAATATTAACTGCTTTATCTCTGGTAAGAATAAATTGTATGGGCCATTAAGGGAATCTTTCTCAGTTTCAGTCTCAAATGATCTGGCATGAAACTTCAAGCCATGATTTGTGAATACAGTAAGAAATACTTTACTTTTTTTAGAATGCATCAAAATATACTCATTCTAATTTAAAAAAGTAGAAGGGATAAAAATTGATAAATTTAAAATTATCTTAGAATCATCTGAAAAAATTCACTCAACAAATAATTTTTTAGTAACAATAGAATAAAACAAGATGTTTTCATATATTCAAACTGAGACATAATTACTTCACCAGAATCTAAAATAAGGAGGAAATTAGGTGCACCATATGAGGTCGAATCGATTAAAATCCTAAAGAGGAATAAAAAAAGGCAACTCCCCATATATTTTCCGTACGAGATAAGCACCGTGCTGGCGACATCCGACTTCATTATTCTACACCTTTTTAAACTGTGACACGGTGGGAGCAAAAAAAAATCGATTTCCTCTCCTTTCTGCCGGGGCAAAGCTCACGGGATTGAATTCTTTGTGCTGGGTAAATGAGGTTGCCGTGGATGATTGGGCCCGTCCAATAAAGCGACAAACTTTATAAATACCAGTCGCTGTTTATAGCCGTGGACACGCCTAAAATGCACACACTTTCATAGATCTTCTGCCACTAAAAATAGCCAAGCAGAAGAGGAAGATGCTCGACAAATTGCTTCAGTACGTTGCCCAACATGAAGTCATCAATTTCCACTCATTACATAATCTCCTAAAGAGTTTTGAGATTAAAAGAAGTACCTATGTTTAAAACAACTTATGTCACTTTATTTCGATCAATTATTGCACGTTTAATAAATAGTAATATTTAAATTGAGTATCAAAATAAATATCGAAAATACATGAAATTGTTGTCAACGTATTTAACGAATATTTCAAGATAACTCTAATCCTCATAATACTATGGGATTATGATATGTATGATAAAAAATTGTCTATCAATACTTAATAATTTTTAGTCTAAAGAGGAATAAACATATAATTTTAGTGTAGCTGAAACATTCCAATGGTATTATTTGTCTGTACCTGAAGATGTTTATTTCATGATACATTTTTAAATTATAAATATAAATAAAAATACTTTTCTTCGTTAACAGCGATTTATTTTTAGTGACTATAGTTTCGATAAAGATCTGTTCATCAAACTAGAAGTAAATTAAGAAAGCAAGAAACACACAATTAATACCAGTTGGGAATATACTAAATCAGTCTGTTCGTTAAGTAGAATTCCCGGATTATGCTTAGCTTCATGTACCTTGAGGAATTATATTTTGGTCCCCTTTTCGGGCATCTCATCAAATCAAATGTTTATGTTTATGTTTATTAATTCTTTGAACATCTTTCTTAAAAAATACATTTAAAAACAAATAAATTACAAAATATTCTTTATTTCAAGGTGTCATAAAGCATTACATACAAATTGAAATAGTGCCAGTTATTAATTCTATTTAAGCTATGCATATGTCTACACTTATTACAACTCTGGTTTTTATGACATACTTGTTCAATTTTTGGTATTCATCATTAACCACTACTTGTAATACTGTTAACAAATAAAGTGATAATTTTAATATATTATTGGTAGCATGTTTAAATATACATTAAGCTTATTTAAAACGATAGTAGAAAATAATGTATTTATAAAATTAATTAGGTAATGATACACTTATACTCTGCTTTGTTGAATCCCAGTATAATTTATGATAAACCTCTTAATTTTAAGAAGGAAGTAAGGTATATTTTTGGATGTTGATTTTAGAAAGGAAAAATATTTACACCAGAAGGTGGAAAGCGGTACATGCCTGTTCTTCATCTGACATTTTATTCGAGGTGTTACAGGAGATCTTGCATAACGCCTAATTGCGCAATTGACGTAAATTATCACCTAGTGTTTAGATAATGTCTTTAGCAAATATTAGATTAGATAACATATCGCAGACATCTACTGTAGATCGGCAATCGACGCCTTATTTTCTTACTCCAATTTAAATGCATTTGAATTGAAAGGTAAATATGTTTATCAGTAAGTAATAATTAAACATGTAATTACATACATTTATTTGGTAATATTACCATTAACAGATGTATTGAATATATGATATTATTAAAATTCAGGACTATAAATAATGAATATTAACTTAAAATCAATAAAATTGAATATATGTATTAGTTTATTAGTCTTTAGCTTCCTTTCCCAAAATAAATACATATGAATATACACAAATATATAACAAAACGTACAAAAATTGCTGGGTAATAAGATAATTTACTGTAGCATTTTCACATCAGTTTTATATCTTATTTAATTTAGTGTGATTTGATCATTTTATTATTTTTAAACCAAATCTAAAGTGTTTGAGTGTGTAGTAAATTTAATTTCAACAACCGGCACTATATAATACACGTAATACGTCTTGTCGGAACCATTATGTTCGCCGTTTTCAGTTCGCGGAAAATTGGAAACGTGAAAAGCTATTTCGAGTGTTTGGAATTGGAAGTTTTCATATCGGGGAAATCAGATATTCCAAATAATATTTTATTTGTGTTTGTGTGCCGGATAAAAGTGTCCCGAGTCTACGGGTATCTGGGAATATCTGCAAATGTTTGCGATATTCGATTTCGCGGAAACCCTTTTCCCCCCTCCCAATCATAACGTCGTTCCGCACGTAAGCTTATTTCCGGCGAATAGGCTGAAATAAATAGACGGTGATAATGGTTTTATTGAATGTTTAAAGAGATTTTATTTACTCAGGAAAATTATAATCATCTAATAATGTAAGCGTTTCTATGCATACCTGTTACGTTCAATTATTAATTAGTTTAGCGTATTTTTGACCTAAGCCAATTCATCATTACTTACTTTAGCTAAACTTGACCTATCTCAGCAAATAATAATTACTAGAAATAAATGATTCATTGCTAATTCACTAATCTTGCCCAGCGTACTATTGACCAATCTCAATTATTTATTCATTGTCCTTGCGTTATCATGACCTAAACTAATATGTTATTCATTGTGTTGGCGCACTTTCAAACTATCACAAACAAATTATTCATTGACCTAGCGTACACTTCACCTATGCTAAGAAATGATTCAATGTTCTCGCGTACTTTTGACCTTTCCCAATAAATTAATAATTGCCCCAGTATACTCTTAACTTATTGCAACTGATTATTCATTGACCTAGCGTACACTTGACCTAGGCTAAAAAAATATTCATTGTCCTGGCGTACTCTTGACCTATCCCAATAAATTAATTATTACCCTAGCACCACCTTGACATAGCCTAATGAGTTAATCATTGTCCTAGCATAATCTTTACCTAGGCTAATGCATTAATCATTGCCATAGGATGCTCTCGACCTAGGCTAAGAAATTATTAATTGTCGTCGCGTATTCTTGACCTATCCCAATAAATTAATTATTGCCCTATTGTCGCCCTGAATGAATCATTGCCCTACCGATCCAGTCCTTAGCCTAAAGAACATAATTATTGTTGCCTGTCAACAACAATTATCAAATAGAAAACATTTTGAAATTACCAAAATAAACCCAAGTTGAATATCCAAAAAGATTTAAAAATATTATTGAAACCAAAAATTAAGAGCAAAAGAGCTTATTGAAAAAGCAACGAATAAACAGATAAGATTATAAACACACGCAATCTTCATAACTCACGTTTCCACCGTCGTCATTTTCGCTGATAAGAGCGTACGAGCTACGCTCGTTCGATTACAAGATGATAACGTTCCTCATCCGCTCCTCGCGCCATCTATCATCCTTTCTTCCCCTTGCGCATTGTCCTCGTGGAATTCGGCGTGAAATGTGAAACGTAAATGGGCTCGAGTGACTAGAATGGGTTCGTTTTATGGCGGCAATTAGAGTTAAACGTCCGTGCGGCCATAATCTAGACGTTAGTATTGTAACAGCGACGGTCATAAATCGTAATAATAATAATAATCATAGTAACTATGATAACGCAAAAGCCATTGGCTGCGGGTGGCGGTGCAATAAAAGTTTATCAGGAATTAGTTGAAACTGCCCACCGGGGGAGAGAGAGAAGAAAAGCCGTTTGTTTGTAATGGGCTTGAAATATGGGCTTTGAGTGTTCGCTGTAGTTGCACGTGATTTTTACATAAATGTTAAGTGTAGGTTTTTATTGAGGTACATTAGTGTAAATTTGACATTTGCTCCTAGTAAATCAAATCGATTCCGTTTTTTTTTTGTATCAAGCTTAATCTTCCAAAATAATGTATTTTAAATGCCTTTTCTCAACTGTTCAAGTGGTTCAAGCAGAAACAATCGTATTAATTTTCATAAATACTAATTTTAAAATATAGATACCTTAAAACTGACGACTACAGCAATTAGAAGATTGGTACGACTTAATAACATTGATATAATTTAGATTTTGAGAAACTAAATTGCAAACGTGTTTATTAATAATCTGTGTCCGTAATGTTGTAATTTTTAAGGCCCATTTTTCCTTAATGTCAATTAAATTTTTGAGCGAAATTTGTAACTTTTGCAACAAGACTTGTTTACTTTATATGAATAAAACTATATAAGTATTTTAAAAAGACTTGTTTAGTTTATTTACTTTACAAGATCTTTAAAAAAACACAAAAATACATACATAAATATTAAATCACTTTAATTTAGAGTTTAGATCTTGAAGGCGGAGTTCACAGATTCTGGAGTAACAAGTCAAAAACGCATCCCGTTTTTGACGTCAACTATGGTAATATTGAAGCGATTTTTTTTTTTGTTGGTGGATAGAATGGGGAAGAAAGTCATCTGATTTTATTTCTTCAAAATTATTGAGGTAACAAAAAAATATATTTCGCACCTACAACCAATACTCATATAAACGCCAAGGGAATATTTTAAGTGCAGGTTTTAATACATAATAAAGTTTCTTCACGAGTCCAAATTTCTTAAGGGTGGTCCTCTGATTGTTTGTGTCACCACCTACAATAGAGAGCTTGCCGCCATTTAGATTTATGACTAAACCACTTCTACCTGTGTTCCGTCAATTCACCTAACTGATGGGAATATATAATAGCAAACCTTTTCATTCATTTTTGGGATAATAATATGCAATATATCATTTACGCTTGAAAGAAATAGGTCAAGAGTACTGACATTGATTTTTTTGTCAATTGCTTTTGTTGAACAATTTTTGTCATAAATTGATAATTCAATTTTTCGTTCTCGATTTATGGCCAAAAAACGAAAAACAAATGAAAATCGAATTTTTGTTTTCAACATTTACAATAAGTATGTGACATTTGTGAACCATCAGTGCAAGAATTTTTCAAATTCGATTTTTCGTTTAAGAGTAATTATCAAAAAAAGACAAACAAATGAAAATCGAATTTTCGTTTTCAACGTTTACAATAAGTATGCGACATTAGTGAACCATCAGTGCAAGATTTTTTAAAATTCGATCTTTCGTTCAAATGTTATGGCCAAAAAACGAAAAACAAATGAAAATCGAATTTTCGTTTTCAACGTTTACAATAAGTGTGCGAACCATCAGTGCAAGAATTTTTAAAATTCCACCTTTGGTTCTCGAGTTATGGCCAAAAAAACGAAAAACAAATGAAAAACGTAATTTCGTTTTCAACGTTTACAATAAGTATTCGACATTTATGAACCATTAGTGTAAGAGTTTTTAAAATTCCTTTTTTCGTTCTAGAGTAATGATCAAAAAACGAAAAACAGATGAAAATCGAAATTTCGATTTCAACGTTTACAATAAGTATGCGATGTTTGTGAACCATCAGTGCAAGAATTTTTCAAATTCGATTTTTCGTTTAAGAGTAATTATCAAAAAAAAGAAAAACAAATGAAAATCGAATTTTCGTTTTCAACGTTTACAATAAGTATGCAACATTAGTGAACCATCAGTGTAAGAATTTTTAAAATACCTTCTTTAGTTCTAGAGTTATGGCAAAAAAAAAAACGAAAAACAAATGAAAATCGAAATTTCGTTTTCAACGTTTACAATAAGTGTGCTACATATGTGAACCATCGGTGCAAGAATGTTTTAAACTCCTTCTTTAGTTCTAGAGTTATGGCAAAAAAAAAACGAAAAACAAATGAAAATCGAAATTTCGTTTTCAACGTTTACATTAAGTATTCGACATTTATGAACCATCAGTGCAAGAATGTTTCAAATTCCTTCTTTCATTCTAGAGTTATGGCCAAAAAACGAAAAACAAATGAAAATCGAAATTTCGTTTTCAACGTTTACAATAAGTATGTGACATTTGTGAAAAATCAGTGCAAGAATTTTTCAAATTCGATTTTTCGTTTAAGAGTAATTATTAAAAAAAAGAAAAACAAATGAAAATCGAATTTTCGTTTTCAAAGTTGACAATAAGTATGCGACATTTGTGAACCATTAGTGTAAGAGTTTTTAAATTCCATCTTTCGTTCTAGAGTAATGACCAAAAAAAGGAAAAACAAATGAAAATCGAATTTTCGATTTAAATGTTTACAATAAGTATTCGACGTTTGTGAACCATCGGTGCAAGAATTCTTAAAATTCGATCTTTCGTTCTGGAGTTATGGCCAAAAAACGAAAAACAAATGAAAATCGAATTTTCGTTTTCAAAGTTGACAATAAGTATGCGACATTTGTGAACCATCAGTGCAAGAAATTTTCAAATTCCTTCTTTCGTTCTAGAGTTGTGGCCAAAAAATGAATAACAAATGAAAATCGAAATTTCGTTTTCAACGTTTACAATAAGTGTGCGACATTTGTGAACCATCGGTGCAAGAATTTTTAAAATTCCTTTTTTCGTTCTAGAGTAATGATCAAAAAATGAAAAACAAATGAAAATCGAATTTTCGATTTCAACGTTTCCAATAAGTATAAATATTTTTAAAATTCCTTCTTTCGTTCTATAGTTATAGGTTTCATATCTTATCTTTTTTCAGTGTTTTAGAAAAGAGTTTTTTTAGATAATTGTTTGAAATAACCAAAAACAATTCGTAAAGAAGATCAATACTTTTTGTTTTTCATTGTTTTCGACAGTTGTAAATTTAAAAAAAAAAATTTTCATCGTTTCTTTGTCTCTTCATGGTTTTATTTTCTATATTATTCAAATTGTTTATTTTAAGAATTTGCGAATGTTTTCTTGACAATTTCCGCCTTATCAAAACTATTATTTTTTCTTCGTGAATCTTCATAAATTTAAATTGTTTTTAATTGTTTGTAGGTAGAATAATAATTATTTTAAGAATGGCAATACGTAATAGTTGAAAACAAATGAAAACAATAATAGATAGATTCTTTATTTTAGTTTTTTGAAATAAAAATATAATAATAATTTACGAAATGTTTTCGTGTTTTCTTCTTATTATAAAAAAAAGAATTCGAAATTAAGAAAAAAAGCAGTGACATCGTTGTCATTTGTTTAGTTTACAAAATCTTTCAAATGTATTTGCAATTCTCAACATTTTTAACAATTATCAATGAAAATGATTTTCATCTATGATTTCTCGAGAATTTGCAAATGTTTTTTTTCTTGACAGTTGCCAATTATTTTTGAGTAATTTCAATCTCAATCAATTAATCTCAATTGTGTAAATTATTAATGGGATAATAATTATTTAAAAAAACCTTTTAAAATCAAAAAAAAGGTTTTAGATAATTATTGAAAATAACCAAAAACAATTTGAAATAAAGTAGATATCACTTTTTTCTACTTTATTTCAATTTCAATACTGTGAAGATTTTTTTTTATTTTGAATTTATTTTTAAAAATCCTCACGTTGACAAGTATACATTGTTTCTCATGATTTTTATGTGTTTTTTGTTTTGAAATAAAGAAGAAAAAAAGTGACTTTTGTGAGTTTTATTTATTTTGAATTTATTTTTTAGAAATCCTTAGTTTGACAATTAAAAATTGTTTCTTATGATTTTTATGTGTTTTTTTTCTCTCTTGTCGATTGTGTTTATTCGTTGCTTTTCTAAATAATACATTCTGTTTTTATTTTATCTCAAACATGTTTTTCAGTGATTTTCATTGTTTATTTCTATTTCAATTCATTTTGGTTGTGTTAATTTAAAATTTTTGCTTTCTGATAATTTCCAATTGTTGTTTTTAATATTTGTCGATAAATTGTCTTAGAATCTCTATGATTCTTTAAAATTATCAAATTGTTTTATTAATTGGGTTGTTTGAGTACGTGAAAATGTTTTATCCTTTACTAAGTTATATCTTCGAAAACTCTGTTAGACAATATGTTTTAGGAATTTGCAAGTGATTTTTATATACATTTCTACTAATTTTGGCAATTTTAAATTGTTTTCTAAATTATTTTCAGCAAATATTAAAATTGAGCCTTCTTAATTTTAAAGCTATAAACTTTAAGAGTTTTAATAAAAGACATTTAAACTTATCATTAAAAAAATTACTTATTGTTAAAAATGAAAATAATACACAATTTTATTAAAATTTTCAAAGAAAAAAAACAGAAAAAAATAAAAGAGTAACTTGTTTGGAAATTGTTTTTTTATTCATTTTCATATGTTTTTTCTCTATTATTTTTAAGAGCAGTCGATTGTATTTTTTTTTTCCAGTAAATAATCTCTTAGGTTGTTTAACTTGTTTGTTATTTGTTTCATTTTTTGTTGGGAGTAGGTTTTTGGTGGTTTAGTTAATTTCAGAAAGCTTTTTTCTGATGATAATTGTTAATTTGTTTATTTGCCTGTTTTAATTCTGTGCTAACATAAAAACCCAATATGGTACATACAAAAATAATATAAATAATATTCATCCAAAATTCAGAATGCACGAGAATTGGGCAGAGTTCATCCTAGATGATGTTCCACTCGTACCCTACTTCTTCTGCTGACGCTGCTGTCGCACAGAAACTCATCAGAAACCATTGAACCATATTTAGGTTTATTTTTGCCAAACATTCAGGCATTTTTGTCCGTAATGTGGGAATTATATGTCAACTTAATTGCTATTAAAATTACCAAAACTTTTTGGTTCTGTTTTTCAAAACTATTCTCCAGCGAAGGCTAGTCTGGTGGTAGTAGGTAGTTGTCTACAAGTAGTGTTGTCCACTTCACCTATCTTGTAGAGATTTTGTAGTTGACCCACAGATATAAGGCGTTTATGGAATTTTGCGGTATTTAACTTTCATTAATTTTTATAAAGGACCGACCGCTAAGTCTCATCCACAGCACCCAATAAATTATACTTCACTGGGCAATGTCCTAAAGGAACACTAAATAAAACACTTACTATGTTTTTAACCACTATAACGTGAAGTGACCAGACTTATTACGCTTTTAGTGAGGGGTAAGAGCTTTTCTAGGTCTGATTGAAAAGAGGTAAAAAACAGTTAGGATTACCTTTTATCTGGTGTGCTTATCCAGTGCTCTGTTTTGCATTTTTTTCCACTCTTTGGTCCTATCATTATAGTCGAAACTCCTTACCTGGCAAGTTCATCGTCATGTTCTTTGCCTATTATACTTGCGTGGCCAGGTACACACCTTAGAGTGAGCTTGTTACCCTTGGCCAATTGGTTCAGAGCTTGTTTACAGTTACAAGTAGTTTTTCGCTTTTAATTCTTACAGGCAGCCTGCCTGAGATCAGAAAGATGTGTGCCCCTTTGTAATAACCTCCTACCAACTGACTAAATAGTATTCATGAGATGGCTGGAATAATAAGTAATAATAACCTCCGAAAGACTACTCTCACTTGAAGCAACACGGAGATAAATGTGTTAGAGTGAGCTTGTTAACCCTTGTTCAATTGATTCAGAGCTTGTTTATAGTTCCAAGTAGTTTCGGAATTGAAGCTGTTCACTTTGAAGTTCTTAAGGGCAGCCTGACTGAAATCAGACGAGATGTGTGCCCCTTTGTAGCTCTTTTTCGTACAAACTTGAGCACATCTTTCCAAGGCGATTGTTTCAACCTATAGAACTGATGGGCCTTGTCCGAGAGGTACTGATTCTCTGTATTTAGGCTGCCTTGGCGACTGTCAATAGCCCCTTCAAAGTGCGATACGAAATCGAATTTGGTCGACGATCAGTGTAGGAACTCTGGTGTAATCAGGTTCAGAATTTCCGAGTGCCCGAATCGATGTCCTGTACCATGCCAGTCAAGATTCATCGCGCACTCATTAGACCTTCGTTTCTGATTTGTTCTTGCAGGTTAAGTATGTCTAGTAAAGTTTCCATTGATAGAGACCACTTCTAGGCGCGCGTTTTAATTAGTTTTCCGATCCAGTGCTAAACCTAGAAATTTTACCTGATCGGACAACAACGCAATTTCTTGTTCTTTCACTTTGGGAGTTTTGATATTCAGCATCATATGATTAGTGAAAAGTGCATCAGGAATGACATTGAAGCTTTTAACAGCACACTTAAGAGTTTCCTTGTCCCCTCTGCATAACCCCTATTAGCCTGATGCTGTTAGAGTGATTTTTGGACAAGACTTTGTGGAACCTGACTATTGGAATTCCTCACAGAACATTCTCTAGGTTTTCATTTTCAATTTTCTTAAACTCCTTATTAATTTCTTGTTCTTTTACTTTGGGAGTTTTGATATTCAGCATCATATGATTAGTGAAAAGTGCATTAGGAATGATATTGAAGCTTTTAACAGCACACTTAAGAGTTTCCTTGATCCCCTCTGCAAAACTCCAATTAGCCTGATGCTGTTAGAGTGATCTTTGGGCAGGACTTTGTGGAACCTGACTGTTGGGATCCCTCACAGAACGTTATCTATGTTTTAATTTTCGATTTTCTAAAACTCCTTATAATATTCCTTATTATA
Organism: Ontholestes murinus; assembly: GCA_963969525.1. Classification (NCBI taxonomy): domain Eukaryota; kingdom Metazoa; phylum Arthropoda; class Insecta; order Coleoptera; family Staphylinidae; genus Ontholestes; species Ontholestes murinus. Next base: position 65,796,003 of record OZ018389.1, read on the forward strand.
GTCCAACATTGCCTGTTTAAAGGCATCCCAGTTATCTGTTTTCCTTGCACTAGTGAAAGTTTGACTTGCATCTTTAGGCGATCTAAATCCATGTTCTACCAGGGCACGCCACTAGAGAGAGAGCTTTCGAATTTAAAGAAGCACGCTTTAGGATGCTATTTCTGAGCAGAGCCGTTGCTGTTTCTAGATTTTCTGTGGTCTGGATGTTGAGGTAATTATCGTTGGTTCCCACACTTAAGCACTCTCTAAAGAGATGCAAGTCTGAGTTCCTCGGATTTCTATACTTCATTGCGCATTCTTTGTATCCTCTATGTCTAGCTTCTCTTACTCTTGCTATATTTTCGGGTGTTCTTACCGTTCTGGGTCTTCCAAAACCCCTACGTTTTTGTACGGAACCATTTGAATCTCCTGATGATTCAACAAAGAGAGTTCTTACACAATATGTCATTTTTGATGGTATCAGTTAGAGTTATGCCCCACACCTCTTGCCTTCACAAAGGTAGACTCGATACCTCTATTAATAATATCTAAAATTGTTAGAGATAATGAATTGAAATTCGGCAGAAATTTCTGAATAATACCCCCAATTTAATTGAAGAAACGCCTTTTTGCTAATTATTTACTTCGTTATTTAGAAAGAGAAAAAGCAAATCTCCGGTTTTTCTGATAATTATTTACTTTGTTATTTATTCAGTTAAACTTGTTTAGGTAAAGTAAAAAAACACTTAAATTTTCAAAAACATTTTATTATTGCTCTTTTAGAACGCAACAATTGTTTCGCCACACTATGGCTTCTTCAGGCGAAGGAATGGTGATGTATTTTAAAGTACCACTTAGTCAAAAAGAAGCCACAGTGTGGCAAAACAATTGTTGCGTTCTAAAAGAGCAATAATAAAGTGTTTTTGAAAATTTAAGTGTTTTTTACTTTAACCAAAGAAGTGGATATGAATTTTCAACATATGTCAGCTTCACCAGTTAATATATTCAGTTAAATAAAATCTGTTCAAACTTTACAAAAGGAGTTGATCAGTTTGAACAGATTTTAAAGATTATTTCAACATAGCATTCTACAATTTGTATGTGATCTTGCGTTATGTGAAGACTAATAGTCAACTATTAATATTGGACACAAAGTGTCCGAAATGTAAATTTAGTACTTAAATAAAAATAGCGAGGAAAGGAATTTAACCGAGTTTTTATTATTATTCTACAATTTGGCTAATAAGGTTTTCTGAAAACTTTGTACAAGACAGATAGAGAAAATCTGTTCAGGCAAAGAAGATTGCAGTAATGTACAATAATCTTTAATTTGAATAAATAAAAGATTTAAATTTTTTATCGTTCTTCAAGATGAAATCTTGCGCTAAAAATTTCTTTTTTTTGACAGCTATGGGAGGATACACATATTCCTCCCATAGCTCCAATATTTGATGAGAATGGTGACAATAATGTATAGATAGAGAAAATTAGCTTCTTTGACGAAGACAATTTCAGTGATGTATAATAATCTACAATTTGACATCGAAATTTTGGAGAGAAAATTCCTCTGGTTTCGCTGAAAATGGCATTTTGGTAATTATTTACTTCGTTGTTTAGACTAGTAGAGAAAATCTGTTTAAATCAATCGATTACTTTTGTAAAAACAATTTTAGCAATTTTGGTAAAGAAGTTTCCCGAATTTTTTTTGCATTTCAAGATGAAACCTCGAATTGAATTGATTTTAATTTTTTTTATTTACAGAGGTAGGGGAGAATAATAAAATTAATCGATTCAACTCGTTTAGATTTAAACATTTAATTTAAACACAGTTATATTCCTTGTTTAAACATTGTAAATTTGTACAGAAATTTTTGAGTAATTCCGCTGGTATGGTTAAAAAGCATGTTAGTAATTATTTACTTAGTTATTTGGGCAGATAGAAAAAATCTCTGTTTAGAGCGATTGAATTCTTTTATGAAAACAATTTCAACACAATAATCTAGAATTTGGGTGAAAATGTTTTTCGAAAAATTTTGTAGAAGAAAGAAAGAAGACTAAAGATATAAATACATAAATAAATAAAAGACAGATAGAGAAAATCAAATAGATGACCCTATTTGAAAAGGCGATTGTAGTGATTTATAATAAAAATCTACAATTTGACTTGAAAGTTATATCACTTTGGTAAACTTACGTAAATTAAATACGATAACACTTTCAAATATTTATTTTGCTGTTCGCGACAATTGTTTCGACACACTGTGTTTTCTTCAGGCGAAGAAATAATTTCACATTGTGTCGAAACAATTGTCGCGAACAGCAAAATAAATATTTGAAAGTGTTATCGTATTTCATTTACGAAAATTTACCAAAGTGATTAGAATATGAACTTTCAACAACTAACAGCCTCAACTATTCAGTTATGAAAGTTATGTGCCAAGTTGGCCGTTTTTTAAGATTGAATCTCGAAATGAAAAATTTAAACTTCTTTATTTAGAAAGTCAGAAGGGCAATAGCTAATGCAATCAATTCCACTCTTAAAGGATAATGCCAATATTGCATAAATATTAAAATTCGGACAAAAATTTATGAGTAATTCCTTTGGTTTCGATGAAAAGAGGATAATAACTTCGTTATTTAGATAGATAGAAAAAATGTGCTCAGATCGATCGACCAAAAAAGTTTTGTTCTTGTAAAAAAGATTTCAACATAATTATCTACTATTTGTCTAAATACATTTTTTGACAAATTGGGTTTTTCTTCATAATGAAATCACGAATTAATCAATTTAATTTTGTTATTTGGGAAACTAGTGAAGAACAACTAATGTAATCGATTCCACTCGTTAAGAAGATGGCAATAATGTATAAACTTTTTAAATATGAACAGAAATAATTGTAATTCTCCCGAAAAGGGCATTTTGATAATATGGAAAAAAATCTGTCAAGACTTTGTAAGAAAGAATTTTGTCTAAAAATTAGTTTTCCAAAAATTTTTGACCAATTTAATATATTATTAACATTCGCTATCATAATCTTCACTGGATTGTATAGTCCATAGACAATCTAAAAGAGTCACTGCAATGCCAGATCAAAAATACTACAGCAAGATAACTAATATATTTAACCACAAAAGTAGAAGTAGAAAACAGATGGAGAAAATTTGTTCAGGCCAATCAGCTCTTTATGTAAAGACGATTCCAATACCACATAATTATCCACAATTTGGACAAACAAGGTTTTTGGAAAATTTTGTCGTTCTTCTAGATCAAATCTCGAATTGAACATTTTAATTTTATTTTTTGAGCAGTTATGGGGGGAAATAATAAGTGTAATCGACTCCACTCTTTAACATGATGGCAATAATTTATAATCTTTGACAATTTGTACAGCTATTCCTCCGGTTTTGTTGAAAAATTAATTTTACTTCCTTAATTGTGAAAGCGTTGACTCATCTTGAATATAATGAAGAAGGAGACACGATTCTTTAACAACTTTATTTAAAATAAATTGGTGAAATGAATGTATGGTTGGTGGGTGGCCTCTATTTTAATTAAAATATAAATAAACACAAAATAATTGCAATTTTTAGAGATTTATTCATACACATTTTTCAAATAATTTTTGATGATGTTTTACTGATTGGAGGGTAGGATAGAGGCCACCCACCCACCCTACATATACATATAAACTTTAATTCTTTATTATCTCGCGGTTTCCAATAAAATTACTTACAAAACCTTTTGAATAAAAAAGAAATTAAAAAGGTAAAATTTTTGGGTGAGTAAATTAGTAAAAAATTGAAGTATGATGGGTGGGCAGACATAAAATCTAAATTAGATAAGATTAGCAATAGAAAGTCGTTTATATTTAAACTTAAATTTTGATTTTGTTCTATTTTTATTACACAAAGGGTTTTATTGTATTTAGCAGCAAAATCATCAACAATCAGCAATTAAAGTTATTATCTATATGTAGGGTGGGTGGGTGTCCTCTTTCCCACCCTCCAATCAGTAAAACATAAGCAAGTGTTTTAATTAAACGTTGTAAAATATAAATAAACACAAAATAATTGCAATTTTTAGAGATTTATTCATACAAATTTTTCAAATAATTTTTGATGATGTTATACTGATTGGAAGGTAGGATAGAGGCCACCCACCCACCCTACATATACATATAAACTACAATTACTGATCGACTCGAGGTTTGGTGTAAAACTAATTACGAAACTTTATGACTAAAAAAGAAATTCAAAAGGTAACATTTTTGAGTGAGAAAATTTATAAAATTTCTATGCCCGATGGGTGGGCAGACTTTAAATCTAAATTAGATAAGATTAGCTATAAAAGCTTTTTAAATAATTTCAATTTTGTTAAAAAATTTTATATTTATTTATTTAATTTTTATTATTAAATGTATTTGAACATATACAGAAAATTTGTTTTATGATGATGATTTGCGACAATCAACAAGTTGTCTAAAAAGTATTCGAAATAGTTGTCATTAACATTTTTATTCGGTACTTTGATTGTATTAGCTGTTAATTGTTGAAAGATCATTTTGAATGCACTGTTAGGTTTTGTACCTTAAACACAAACTTTCAAAGAGTGTTGTTTCTTTATTTATCGCTACAATTGTTTCGCCACACATCTTCAGATGAAGAATTTTTATTTGAGCTGCTAGGGGGAAATAACTCTTTAGGACTATAACAATAATGCGTAAGCATTGATATGAAATTTTTGAGTAATTCTCTCTATTTCGATAGAAAAAGTACAGTAATTTGTAGCAATTTCGGCAACATATAATGAACAATAATTTGGCGACAAATTTTGTCGATGTGAAATAACCACGTGATGCAGCAGTGTATTTTAGTGAGCAAGTTATTTTAAAAGCTAATCTCTTAAAGTTAAATATTCAAGAAATAGACATACAGGAATATGAAAGGTCCGTAGGCAATAACTTCTGCTAAACGTCATTTTAAAGCATGGCGCTTTAAAATGACGTTTAGTATTTATTGTATCATAATGGCAAATATACCGACCAACCATCGATCTGTAAATTCAGACCAATAATACTTCATCTTCGCTTGTTCTGAATATTCACAGCAGTGTTTTATTTCTATACAATTAAGTTAAAATACTATAGGTATGTCAAATAAACTTGTTTTTTTCTCAATAATCTCCAACAATAAAAAAATAATTATATAAACTCCTCAACATATACAAACATAACACAATATGGTAATGTTTGATGATGTAAATATTTTTATACTATTGATTCCAAGATTTTCTTTCAAGATCACATTCGATCATCAATACCCCACCCCGCCTATTGATGGTCGACTTCGTAGCTTTTCAAACATGTGATCTTGAAAGAAATTCTTGGAATTGATAGTATAATTATTATTAGTATTATTATTATCAATCATAATATTAAACATAATAGTAAATCAATGGATTTATACGAAATTCCTGCAGTTAATACAAAACTGACAAACCACGCGGTTATGTAACGCTCGCTCTTGACACTCCAGCATTAACTGAACTGCTAATATAAAAAAAGGTCAATTGTTCAGTTTACACCTTTATTATACCGGCGTTTATTAACAACCATGGGTTTATCCAGCAAAAGCAAACACTAGCCTGTTTGTGTATTTTTGTTATCAGTGTTTGCCGGCGATTACGGAAGTAAGCAGAATTTGATAATTCCAGGCACTTTATCACGTTAACAACATTACATTACTCATTGTGTGTGACTGAAATACTAAATTTAATTTTTCCCTTTACACTCACTACCAATGTAATCTCTAATTTAACTTATTTTCAGTCACATAAACACGCTGTAAATTTAAATTTTGAAGGGTTGTTATGTAATAGATTTTAATGGTTAGAATGCAAACAAGAATTAACATATTTTTTTAATAGATTCATTTCAATGCTTATTACTTACAATTTTGTAAGTTGTATTGGTGTACTTGAGAATCCAATTGGTGATATAAAGTTAGCACATGCACACACACATCACACACAAGTCAGGTGTTCACTTGTGGCCGGTGTTGTTAAGTGGTAAGGTACGTTCGCTAGCGGTGTCTGAAGATGTACTGCGTGCGCGGGGCCAAGATCGTTCGAAACGTGTGCGGAGCGGCAGAGCGGTGGCAGTGGCAGCGGCAGGAGCTGTGCCCTGCCTGGTGGGCAACTGAATCAATACTACACTAACATTCGCCGCCGCACAGAGTCACACTTATAACTCTACCACCCACTCACCATGCTCACGCACACACACAAATACAAATATTCCAGCAGCAGTCTAGTCGGTCGATTTTTATGCACAAATGCGCGCAAGAATATCCCCTAATATGTATATACCTTCTGTCTGTCAATAGAGTCATTAAACTATTAAACCGTCTAAAAAGCTTCTAAAGAATTTAGCATATCACGACATGTCGCAACATTATTTACTATAAAAACATGATTATACTAAATATAATTTAACAACAGAAACAATTTTGTTTCAAAATTTGTGACCATAGACAATTTACGCTTGGTTTGTTTCAATTGTGTTATTTCTATATTACAAAATGTTTCACCACGAGCTACATGAGAAACTAATTCAAGAAATTTTGTGACCATAGGTTCGACACAATTAGTCTCATTCCTCAAATTCCAGAAATGACTAAATATAATATAATAAAAAAAACTTCTACACAATCCCTCCAATCAGCTCCTCTATGATACTACTTTAGTTATCCCCATCCTAGAACGTCTTCGATTCCTATCAGAAAAATTCGCCAAGAATCCTTTTAACTTTCACATATTATCCCTATACTGTCTTCCTAGAAACCCAAACATAACCCCTAAATTTAAAAACCCACATTCTACCATTTTTGATTTCATTTCATTATTTCATGCATCTATTCATTAACGACTGGCGCCATATGACTGGACAAGACAAGGCAGAAAGACCTCTGGTCGATAGCCTTTTGACAGATTAATACATTAACACATCATTCATTAATCATCATTTTAATGTAAATATGTACAGAATTTGTCAATAAATATATGTTACTACTAAAAAAAACTTTAGAAAGTTATAACATTCTAAAATTAACAATCAAAAATGGAATTGGCTGAATACAAAGGTTATTTAATTCCTTTGTATTCAAATTCAATTCAATTCAAATTGAATTATTAATATTTTGATATGTTATATATAGAAAATTGAAAATCTTGTAAATTCTATATACCTTTAATATTGTAAGCTTTAAAACTATTCATATAGAGATTTGTTGTTGAGTTACGTGAAGATATATAATGGGTGCATAGTACCCGAAATGTACACCTACCGAAATAAAAATTAATTGTGAAGAAAGTGTTAGCGTTTTAATCAAGTTTTAAAACTATTGCAATTTTTAAATCATACATTTGATTTCGACAGAGTTTAGCTTGTCATTCTCAAACTTTATTTCAAATTTACATAAAATTTATGCAAAATTAGATGTCGTATTACTTATTTAAATCCTACAAACTTCAAAATAAGAAGATAAGTATCGACAAAGTAGTCAAAAAATTAATTATTACGAAAATATAATAAAATTAAATGTAATCTCATAAGTACTAAAAATCCTCATTTTATTGAACGAATTTAAAAGTTTTTTTAAACTCAATCGCTGATCAAAAATTAGTAAAGGATCCTTAGATTTAAAAAAAATTATTCACTATAATATCATCAAAAACTTTACACATTATTAATAACAATCCAAAGAGATCGAAATCCGAAGAGGTGTTAGGCAAAGATGTTATCTTGTTCAATATGTGCGCAGAATCTATTTTTAAAGAAACTTTGACAAAAAGTTCTGGAGGGGTAATAAACAAAGAAAGAACGATTAACAATTTTCGGTATGCAGACGATACTGTGTTAATAGCAACCAGTAACATGGATCTTCAAAATATACTTCAAGAAGTCAATACTGTATCAAACCACTACGGATTAAAGCTAAATCTAAATATATGATTGTGACCAAGACTCATAATAATAATACCCCAGACCTGACTATTGAAACCAACAGAATCGAAAGAGTAAAAGGATACCAATATTTGGGCACCTGGTTTGAAGAAACAATGATCAAACTACAGAAGTAAATAAACGAATTGAGATTGCGAGAGCGGCTTTCGTTAATATGAATATGAATACGCATGGTGAGATGCTACATTTTTTTAAATTTTGTTTTATGGAATGGAGGCGTGGAAGCTTAAGAAAAATAACACCAAAAGATAGAGGCATATAACAAATGAGGAAGTTATGCACCTAGTCCAAAAAGAAAAAGAGCTGGTTCAGACCGTCAAGCAACGAAAATTAGAATATTTTGGACATATCATGCGGAGGAAAGGATACTCTATTCTACAATTGATCATGCAAGGAAAAATAAACGGTAAAACCTCAAGTGGACGACGAAGAACTTCCTGGCTCAAAAACACACGAGAGTGGTATGGACAGACATCTACCAAACTGCTGCATCTAAAGTGAAAATTGCCATAATGATAGCTAACCTCTGTTAGGAGACAGCACCCTAAGAAGAATAATAACAATAATACGCAAATATGAAATTTGCTGAATACAAAAACATTTAAAAATGCCCAGAAAATTGTTACCGCCAACATTTGAATAAAGCGAAACATAAATAATATATATATATATATATATATATTAAGTAATTAATTTTAATATTCATTGTAATTTTTAAAACACTATTTATTTAATAAATAATGTTATGTTATTTACTATCTATAAGTATTCTTATGATTTTATGAAATTTGCTTCATCTTAACCATTGAAATTATGATTTTTATTGTTTCTATTTGTAAAACTTATTGAAAAAAGATGAAATAGATGAATATTTTGAAATAAGAAGACACTAAACTTTTTTAAATCTATATATTTTAACTCTAAAATATTTTTAAAATGTCAGAAAACTTATTATTTTGAAAATTAAGTAAAAGTAAATTTAATCACGCAAGTATTGAATAAATCTAAAAATCTTTCAATGGAGAGATGGTAAAAAATATAGTCAAAATTTCTCAGTTTGTATAATATAATGTAACACGTTACAAAAACTTAATACAAAGAAATTACATAAATACTCACTTCTTTATCTTTATTTAAGCTTTATCAAAACATAGTTATAATATAGATATTTAGAAAATTGATGAAAAAAACATACATATAATTTTAACACCATGCTGACGGGCGTAGTTCACGCTTGTAGGTGTTCTTCCACTCAAACTTAAATCATCTCTTCCGCTGTTAATACAACACCAGCTTCAGATACATATATTTAGCATTTAGATGCTTATTTTCACTGAACAATTGAATTGAAATCCTACAAACTTAAAACATTCTTAAAAATTTAAAGATATTAAACCCTAATGTAGTCAAAAAATCTACGAGTAATCCTAAATGTAATCTTTAAAAATGCTAATATTGTCATATAAATCTAAAAATATGGTAAATATTTTGAAAAAAACGACTGTTCAGAACCGACGGGTATTTTTATTCATGACGAATACTTTGACATTTTAAAGAAAGAGAAAAATGCATCAACTGGACATGACCATATACATAGACACATCCTAAAGTCCTTTCCATTCCACATCCACGATCACATCCTTAATAATATTAACTTTCTGTATAAAAATAATTCTTCCCTGAAGTGTGGAAAACAGGAGTAGCCATTTGTATTCCTAAATGCGGCCAACCTTCTACTTTATTATACAGCTATCATCCTATCACACTTCTACCTGTTATTGGAAAAATCAATGAATCCCTCCTCAAAAACAAAATCCTTTCTTCAATTTCCAACCACATCCTCAAATACCAATTTTATTTTCTTCTTTTCTACTCCCTATCCTTGTTTCAAATATTCAAACGTCCCCACCTTGAAGGTAGAGCTTCTGCAGCTCTATTTTTAGATATCCAGAAAGCGCTTGACTCTGTCTGGCACCAAGGTCTATTATTATCCCTCCTCGTATCATTTTCATCATTAAACTCTCTCTCTTTAATAGATTCTTAAAAGTCAAAATCCACAATTTATTTTCATCTTCCTTTACTCTTTATTTATATCTCCTGCAATTTGCAGTTGACACTGCCCTAATCACACATGCTCCCACACTACCAAAAGCACTTCAATCCCTCCAAGAGCTTATTAACTCCCTTCAACGATGGTTTACAAATTGGCGCATTAAAATCAAACCCCACAAATTACAGCACCAACAATTCCCCTCACAAAATCCATATTTCCGAAACTATGGCAATAACCAGCCATAGTAAAAAGTAAAATAATTTTTAGGAAAAAAAATGCAAAATATTCTTAACATAAGAATAATGGCGATAATACAAAAACAGCTGCAAAAATGTATAAGATGATCCGCCCACTTCTTGATTATGGATGTGCCCTCTATCCCAATCTCAGCAATCCAATATCCCGCAATATTGAAGTTCCCTTCGTACCCTAACAAAACTCCGGCATCCTCTACATAATCCCTATAATTAGCTTCTCTATGACATTACTTTAGTTATCCCTATCCAAGAACGACTTCGATTTCTATCAGCAAAATTCTCCAAAAGTCTCTTCCATATATTATCTCTTTATTGTCATCCTAAAAACCCTAGTATAATCCTAAATTTAAAACTCCCAATTCAACCATATCATCATTTCATCCTTTTACGCATTAACGACTGGACAAAACAAAGCAGAAAGACCTCTGGTCAATAGCCTTTTGACAGATTAACTCACTAACACCTCATTCATTATTCACTATGTTATTGTAAATATTGTAAAATTTGTCAATAAATATATGCATCTCTTAAAACTTGATTAAAACACTAACACTTTCTTCACAATTAATTTTTATTTTCGCTAGATGTACATCTCGGGTACTATGCACCCATTATCAATAGCTTATAACCGTTTTATTAGTTATAAGCTATTGATAATGGGTGCATAGTACCCGAGATGTACATCTAGCGAAAATAAAAATTAATTGTGAAGAAAGTGTTAGTGTTTTAATCAAGTTTTAATTATATCTTCACGTAACTCAACAACAAATTTCTATATATGCATCTCTCTAAAAATATTTAAAAAAAACACCTATGATAAAAAATTGGTAAAGAAATCTAAAGATTTCAGAAATTATTCACTATCATCAATTAAGAACTGCAAAAGTATATTCTTAATTGTTGAAAAACAGAAAAAAAGGGTCGAAATGTAAACAAGTGTATTTTCTTGATTTGATTTAATAATTTATTAAGTAGACGTAGATTTCTTTTAAATTAAATAGATTACAATTTAATTATTAAAAACATATAAAATAAACTTAAAGCGATATTCAAACTTCGTTATTATAACTAAATATTATGTGATTAATTAATAACGTTCTATTTGTATCTATCTAAATTAAAACAAAATTTAAATAAAAACGGTCGTAAAATAATACATCACTCAATAAGTCTCTGATGTAATGAAGAAAATCATATTTCGTTTTAGAAATCAACATACTCTTCTTCAAGAGCGATAAATTCATTCCAACACTTCCCCAACTTTTCTATGTCCTTTATAAAAACCGATTTGTCTTTGCTCTCAAAATAAGCTTCAGCTTCGACAATTACTTCTTCATTTGAGCCAAATTTCTTTCCCTGGAGTACTTTTTCATGTTTGCAAAAAGAGGGTAGTCGTTGAGGAAAAATATAAAGAGTACAGTGGTGGGATAACAATTCAAAGCGAAATTCATTTAATTTAACCATTGTTTTCATCGACTTGTGATACGGAGAGTGGTCCTGGTGAAACATCACTTTTTTCTATTGCACATAGTGCCGTTTTTTCTTGATTTCTGAACTCAATTAATCCAATAATGTCATGTAATATGCATACATCTTTATTTGGACAAACATAATACATAACAATAATAACAATCAATATGAAACAGATATATGGTGTTAGTCCGTCTGGGCTATAGACCTGCGGTCTTTCTGCCATCTGTAATATTCATTATTGATAGTTTTGCCTTTTTCAAAATAGTCGGTGAACAAAATTCCATTGTTTGATAATGACAAGCTGAAGTTGTCGAAACTATAGTTACAAGTGTAAATAAAAAGTGATACCAACAAAGTTAATTGATAATTTATATGAATTACCAAAATGTATCACGAAGTGAAAGCCTCCACAATTACTTATTTAAAATTCCATGTGCATCCAAAATAAATTAATGGCATAATTTGCCAGCCGACTTTTGAGTTTTTGGTCGCTTTGGATGATTTTCACCGGCTGCTGTCCACTCAGCTAAAGATTTTTTTTATTCAGGCCTGTAGCGATGGTTCGATGTTTCATTTATTGTCATATAAAAGCAAGAAATCCTTTTTATTTCCCTTGAACAGCTCCAAGTAGCGCTCTAATTCGTCGACGCGTTGTTGGTTCTGGCCCGGTATGAGCAAATGCGGCACTCCATTCGGAAGCAATATGCACATGCCCAAATTTTCATATAAAATTGTGGACACTACTTTCAAGGTGTCAGCTATCTCACACAACTTCATTTTATGGCCTTTCAAAACTATTTTGTGGATATTTTTTATGTCTTTCGAAACAACTACCGATTTTGGGCGACCAAAGCGTTCCTCAACATCGATGCTTGTACGAGCATGTTTAAATTCAGCATAGCAGTTAATAATAATTACTTTCCCTGGTACAGAGTTCTCATAATGTTTATCAAGCCACTGTTTGGCTCCAGCAGTATTTTTCTCCATCAAAACAGTGTTTAATCAACCCATGAAATTTATTTCTTTCCATTGTCTTGAAAATTACAAAACTGTGGTAACTAAAACGACGGTAACTTCTAAACTAATGTTCAGAATTTCATGAAATTTTGACACGTAACAATATTCCTATTGAACGAAAGACATATTTTTTCTTATCTAAATTAAAAAGGAGCCGCCTTGAATTTCTACAAGAAGTTGATGATTAATTAGCGATTTTAAGCCAATGCTGCTTTGTTACATAAAATTCATGTAATTCTAATAGACTTTATTTTAATATTTTTTACTATTAATAAAACAGATGAAATCTTATCTAATTTAGTAAAATAATAATGTTTTTCCATACAAAATAATCTTTAACTTTAATTTTCATAATTGGAAGAAATATTTCGATGAAACGTCATTCAACAAAGCTTCTTTAGGTCTTATAAAACCTAAGAAAAGCTTAAATGTTAAAATTTAAAAACCGCTTTAGATTTTGAAGGGACAGGTAGTTTCGGAAAGAAAAATGTTGATCAGAGGGAGCTTCTCTAGTCAAATATATTGGTAGCCTATTTAGGTTTATGACTATACGCGAAAATAAGACTATTATATACATTTGTTGGTATAGCCGTCCCAAAGATATTTGGCGTTTATGACCTTTTATGGTATTTAACTTTTACTAATTTTTATGAGGGACCGACCGCAAACTCTCATCCCCCGCCCCCAATAGGTGGTCCTAAGCGGATTCCCCTAACGTTGTCCCAGGCCCGGTTTCGGTACTTTTTTTAAAGGGGCCGTTTTAACTGAACTGTACTGATTAAAAAAATTAACAGGTATTATTGCATTAGTTTCAGTCTAGAATAAAATTAAACTTTTTTTTTATGTAAGCCTTTGCAATGCATACATTTGTTTAGAGAAAATTATACAATACGGTCCTGACCAGACCGAGAATATTTATGGGTTTGGTTTTACGATATGATGGCCCTAAACTCATTAAGGCGGTCAAGTGGTAAAAGGTCATAAACGCCAAATATCTTTGGGACGACTATACATGCAAATACTCTATCAAGAAAATTATTTCTGTAGAGGCACAAAATTCCTTTACGACTACAACCGTTTTCAAAATCTTGCATCATATTAATGGTGAAATTATTAAAAATCGTTGCAGTATTGTACCAATGACTGACATTGTCACTTTTGACATTTAGAATAAGCTCTGTAATTAAATTTTTTTTCACAAATTCCTCAATTTCTTAACTTTTTTTGATGTATGGATAAAATTGTTTACAAAAAAATCTCCTTACCGATGAATATAAAATATATATACAGTGCAATTTGAAACAAAAAACAAGTTGATTGTCTTTTGTCAAAAACTAGACGCAAGAAAAAATACCATTTCAGTTCATGTTGAAGTGTTTTACAAATGATTTCAGTTAATATTTTATTTGTTCAATTCGGATCAAAAATAAGCGAGATACAGCACCAAAGGTTTTTCGTCAGTCACCCTGCATTAAAGATAAATCAAAAAATAACCCCATGAGTTTAATTGACAACTTTTTGTCAATTTCTAAAATTATTTTTTATTCAATTATCATAGTTTTTAGAAAATTTTTATTAACTTTTTCTTGGAAACAAAGAATTGTGTGTAATTGTTGCGTGTAAAAGTTTTTATAATATTTGTTTGTAGACTTTTTCGTATTTATAAAAAAACAACTGAAAAATACAGGCCAGATACTTTTTTTTAATGATGGGCTCAAAAAGTATATTTCTATGAAAGTCCAAAAATAATCACAATTACAATTCTTTTGCTAGTTTCATAAAGGACATTTTTTTGTTATAATACGAAAATAATTGTTAACGATTTTTATATTATTATAAGCTAAAATGTAAATCATGTCAGGGAGAATATATCGGTCAATCTGGACGCAATTTCAACACACGTTTAAAAGAACATATTAGTGCATACAGAAACGGGAATAATAAATCCACATTTGCTAACCACATCCGAGAAAATAATCATTCTTTTGAAGAAGATGTACTCGAGGTAATCCACTTTGCCGAAAAAAGGCTTAAAATGGATTTACTCGAGTCCATCGAAGTATTTAAAGTTAATTATAATCCGGACATTCCGCTCATTAACGACCAGGCAGATCTTTTATCCCCCCCTGTTAATTGTTTTAAAAACGGTGTAAATTTGTGTGTTAAATGTAATTTAAAATACTACTGTTTGATAATAATAAATAAATAATAAATAAAAAGTGATACCAACAAAGTTAATTGTTTATTTATTTTGAATTTATCAAAATGTATCACGAAGTGAAAGCCTCCACAATTAGTTATTTGATTTTTATATTAATTAACAATTTTTCGATGGGCAGTTGTTTTTCCAAGGAAAAATGAAAATACTGTTTCTATAAACTTTTAATTTTTAATTAATTTTTATGTAGGTTTTCGATTAAATTAAATTAAATTCAATTGGCTTGTTTCACAAATTAATAATTTATTCGACTAGTTTCGATTCAATTTTACCAACATTTTACTTCTGTTCCTTTATTTTTTAATTCAGTAAAGTTTAAATCTTTAAAGAATAGATTTGTATCATCTACGTAACAGGTAAGTTCATTATTTCCGCAGATACTGTCTAAATCTGTTGTGAATATTATAAAAAATAAAGGTCCCAAAATTCTGCCTTGTAGAATGCCTACATTAACAGATATTTTATTTGATTGGGGTTTAACTCCATCGTTTTCCCCTTGGACAGTAAGCATTATGTTTACAAATAACTTGATCAGAAATAACTTGATACCCACTTTTTTCTACATCTCGGATGCCGCAAGCTGCCATTTTTTGTAGTAAAACTTCATGATCTACACTTTCAAAAGCTTTTGACAAATCAAGAAATATGCCACATGCGAGATGCTTTGATCTAGTGCATTTATTATTGCCGAGATATAGTTAAAAAGCGCATTTTCCGTTCAGCGATTTCTTAGAAAGCCATGTTGTGATTTGCTAAATATATTGTATTTCCAAAGGAAATCAACTAACCTATTGTAGAACCATTTTCTAAAATTATTGTTTAATGTTTAATTATTTATCGCTGTTAAAAAAGACTTAATTTTTTTCAAGGAAAATTAAAGCAATACCTCTGATTGTATGACATAATTAGATTGATAGATGATTCCTAGCCCATTCTTCAATTAGAAATAACAGACGTTGAAATTTTATTTTATTTCAGAACGAATTTTCAATTGTGTAAATGTATTCTTTGTTTTAGCTATTCTTTAGATTTTAGGTTTGAGTTAATTCAATAAGCGACCACATTTCTATAATTTATTAGACCTCAGAACATATGTTTCTATTGAAGGACTCATCTTTTGAGCAGGCAAAGTAAAATCATACATTTTTTTTAAATTACTATTTCAAGCCAAATATTATTGTTTTGGGTCATTTTTACAAAGCTTTATATAAATTTTTAATTCAATTTATTTATTTTCCAATTATGAAAGCTTAAAATACTTTGCTTTAAAGTTTGCCATTTATTTTGGACGATTTCAAAAATAATATATTAAAAAAAAAAAATTTAAATAAAAAAATTTTTTTTACTAACGAAAAATTAAACTTTTTGTTTAAACGACCTAGGCATTTTAACAGCTCAATTTGTTTCTTAATTGTCATCGCCGACTTTTCCGAGGATTTTTGGATTTTTGTTTGTTACGATTGAAATCAGAGACTTCAATTCAACACTTTTGCTTTTAACTAAAAAACGGCCACTGTTATCAAAATTTTCAAAGAGTGATAAAAGTTTCTAAAGTAAATTTTCTACTAAAATGTGGAAATATAAATGTAGATTTATGAGCAAACAAAAAAGTTCTGAGTGAACAAATTTTAGTCACAGAAACACCCTGTATAAGGTGGATTGTAACATGCACTCTGGTGTTTAAAATTCACTCGATAATGATTTATATGCTTGTGCATAAACCATCTTGTAAACTATAACTATCTATATCGGTTTGATTTTAAACAAAAAAAAGTTTATTACTTTTGCATGAGTTTTATTGATTGGAGGTTGGATTTCTTATTCACTAAACATAGATTTTAATTTTATGTAATAATCATTCTTAAGTATAAATTTAGTAAATTTCGTTTCTAAGACTAAATTTTCACTACTGATAATTTTTACATTATCAGCAGTTTTCAGCCTATTCTCAACTGTCTTAACTTATAACATTGTTTTAAGTGATTTTAAACTATTTTCCATTATATGTAAAAAAAGTTCTGATCTCTATTAATTATTTTTCCTAAATATTTAATTCTTAACTCTTCAAGTTCGAGTTTAGATTTTGTATATTAGTTTAAAATAAAGGGGGAAAATAAATGGGTAGCATCAATTATTTTAACTGAAATATATTTACGTTAATTTTCGATTTAGTTTTTTAAATATGTGAACTATTTAGATCATTAGAATTTTTACTACTAATTTTAAATAATTAAAATTGGTTCTTATTTTCCCATGGGGAATCCTCTTCTCAGTTTCGTTTCAGTTTAATAAGAAATATCCGTTGCGTACGTATAGAAAATAATAAAAGTTTCAAATTTTTGGTAGTAAGAAATATATTTAATTTAGAGTTTACTGCTACTGTTACTATTTGCGACGCGCATATTACCTTTGTATATTTTAATATTTGTGATAGATTTAGCCAGAGATTTCAATGAGTTATTTGGTTTTTAACATGTCGTAGATTTACTAAATGTATCATATTCTTAAATTATCAGTAAAACACTTTAACTTTGTTTGTAAAACAGTTGATTTAATATGTTGCATCTCAACTTGCCATTATCGAAACAAACGTATTAATTAAAATCAAGTGTTATACAAAGTTAAAGTGTTTTACTGATTATTAAACATGTATACTGAAATATAAGCTTCTTATATTCAAAAAATTCTTAAATTATTAATCTCTGCAATTTCTTAACTTTAGAAATAACATTCCATCCATATTTTGGACTGAATTAAACGATTTCTTTTGAAGAACAGTTACATATTTTTACAAACAATAAAAGAAAGTAATTAAAGTTATCTTACCTTGAACCTGTCGATGAGGATTTGATTGAGGAGGTCGGAGTGGGGCCGGACGCGGGCTCCCTTCCCGTCGACGCCAACGCCACTGCGCCGTCTTCGGACTTTTGGCGAAGGGCTGTTGCTGTTGCTGTTGTCGTCGACTTGGGGGTCTGTGTCGTGGGTGGATTCCGAGCTGTCGCCGCCCCCAACACTAGACCCAGCGGTGAGTCCGGTTGATCCCCCGCCGCCTCCTGGAACCATCTGAAAAACATTACAGACCAACGTTCAAAACGTGCGCGGGAAAACGTACACACGAGAAGAGATCTAAAACACGAGGGTGGCCGTGAGAGTATTTTTATGGATGGTCACACATAAACTGTACACAGTGATTGAAAACGGTTTCGACGGACGTCTGGAAGCTGAAGGAATTAATAACACGATCTCTGGCTGTCAAGACACATGCAAATCCAAATTGGAAAATTATGAATCGGTTGTAGTGGAATTGTCTCATTTGGGCATTGATTAAGTGGTGGTGTTTAGGATAATTTATCAACACGAACACTTGCAATTTACACACACATCATTTACATATGTCATACCAGATATGTATCACCCCTAGTGATATATTATAGATGTAATAGTAGGGCGGAATAATCCGAAACTAGGTTGAAAATCCTTTCCGGAGTGAGTATACAAGAAAAAATTAACTTTTAATGCCAGATGTAGATTGGGTTGCATACTGACAAATTTATTAATTCAAGGAAATAATTTTTGGTAAATATTAATATCTATGTGTCAAATATGGAATATGTATATTTTTAAATATATCTTTATTTTTGTAACCCTACACTCCTAACATGTAGAAGGGTATATGATTATGTATATATCTTTAGTTTTACATGAATTAGATCCCTTTTGTTTATACACAGAAGGTGTAGAATTAATTTATGTGATTAGAGCTTAATAACTAATTCCTGATTATTTTCTTCCTATGATCAATATTATAAATAGAGAAAATTAAGATGGGCTTATCAAAAAAAATCGTAATAAAGTTGATGAATAATAGATTTGAATCATAAATTTGGTTTATTGGTAAAAACTATAACTTTATTTTATATCGTATATTGAATTAGGTGAAGTAAAAAGATCCAAGTGCTTTTTTTGCTTTATTTCGATGATAAAATTAAAGTGGTTAGGATTATTCGATTTAGAACAAATGCTGTTCGATAACTTTTATCTATTTTGAAGAAGTTTTGTACCATCAAGAAAATTTTACAAATGTTTGATAATGTGATGTTAAGTCTGGACCATCCACGTAATCGGAGCTTCTGGTGCGTCGTTATTGATGAGTGTAGTTTAGCTTTATTTGATGGAGCACAACCATTTCTATTGGATTATCTGGGCGCTTCTGGTTGATCATCTGCTTCAATCTGGCGGGTTGTTGGCAATAGAGGTCCGCATTCAGTTTTTGGGCCAATGAGAGCAATCGAGAGTGGATGATTTCTTTCCAATCCAACTAAATACATAACAAAACCTTCTTGGTCGGATTAAAAGTTTGATGATCGTGTAGTGTAGGTTAGCTCATGGATTATATTTTATTTCTGCTATTGTGACTCATTTTTCATCACTAGTCACCATCCACCTTTAAAATGGATCGATTTCGTTACGTTTCAGTGAAAAATCGCAGTCTTCAATTTAATCTAAATGGTTCTTTTGTATCAATGCTTGTAACACCCATACATCGAGCTTCTTCTAAAAACAAACCTTTACAAAAGAGTTCCAATCGGTTTTCTGACCAATCTTCAGTTCCTGGGCAATGGAATAAGTACTCATATGCCGGTCTGAACGATTTCATGTTTTTACTGATATTTTCGATGATTGGCCTACTAGAGCGTGCCTCATCTCCGACTTCTACATTAAGGTAACGGAAGCGTTTAAACTACCGCTTTGATGTTGCATTTAATACTGTATAAGGTTCATAAAAAGAACACTTTTTATTCTGCCCAATCACCTTGGTCATAGTTGTACTAAATAATCTATCGAAGAGTATGCTTTTTTACCATTTTGGAACGTCGTAACTAGTTTGACCACTCACAGAACTGTCAAAGTACTCATTTTGAAGCGTAATGTCAACTTTAAATCGCCGATGCAATGTATATATCATGAGATATGGTTTACTAAAGACATCTAACGGAAAATGCTCAGAACTCTTTACTTCACCTGATATCTTCTGATGAATCTTTAATAAATCATTAAAATTCCAAGTTGCAGACAACGTGCTAAGAGGAATATTATTCCTCAAAAGGGGAAAATATTATATAAACTATATTTTGAATGGTATTAAAATTAAAGGTATTATTTATGTCGAAAATGTATACAAACAGTTGGTAGAATTAAGTAATTAACAAAACTTTGTTTCGTTGTTAGGGACAATTATAAATATATACAATATTAACAATAATTAAAAACATGCCCAAGTCTTTATATAATAAATGCAATTATAATTAAGCGTTACATTATAATTTTTCTTGTCTAAAAATGCATGCTTTAAATGCACGTTTCGGTCTTCCTAATAAAATAAATGCATATTTTTCAGATGGCTAATAGGTTTCCCAATACAGTAGCAATGCATTTGTGCTGAGTGGAAGTATCGCCGCATCCAAATCTTACCTTCAATACAGATACATCATCTAACCTAGCCTAATGTTCTAACATACCTTTACAGGAAATTGTTGTTGGTGCTCAAGGGTCAATCCTAAAGCTATTCGCTAAGCAACTAAGAGCAACTAATTCAGCAAGTTTCATTTCGTGTAAAAAGCAGAAGCTTCCTACTAAAAATAATTGAAATAATAATTCGATGTAATGAATGACGTTTTTATTAATAAACCAAGAAGAATAAACTCGTCCAAGTGTATGTAAGAATACCCTAAAATACCACCATAAGAGTAGTTGGGTCCGTTACTACGTAGTAATTCTAGTTTATTATTTAACAATGGTCATTTTAAATCGTACATGTTTAACAAACAACGATGAACAAAACAAAAATGATACATAATTGCGATTTCCCAAAAATATTAGAGCGTTCAAATTTTCTATGAATTCTGCATCGAAAAGAATAAATTATTCCAAATGATTTTGAAATTAATCTTGGGCATAAAAATGCATATACAATAAGAAAGGTTTTAAAAATATTCGACTTAATTGGGACCAAAATTGCAAAAATATTAGCTCAGTGGCCAAAATTGCCTGATGTGTGATGAAATGTTCAAATTTTAAAATAAAACCCGAAAAATAATAATAATATATATTATATTTTTATTATTAAAACCTGAAAGGTTTATTAAGTAAGAAACATATCCAAAAGTCAAGGCTGTTAAATTTTATAATTATTGTAAGATGTATTTTATTAATTAAAAAGACTAACAACTTATATACAAAAAAATAAACTCGTTTCGAAATATCTAAAAATTCATTTAAATACTTTTGATCAAAGGAAACTTTATAAACACTTTAGTTTAAAATATATAGGATTTTAGACAATTCACATCGATAAGGGTGTAATTATAGATCATACACTTCAAGTTATGATGGTGACTCGGGATTACTTAAAGTTAGAAAACTTAATGAAGTTCCTATCGAAATCGCTATCGAAAGGGAAAGGGAAGTATGAGGGTACTTATGAGGGACTTCGCACTTAAAGAGACCTTAAGATAATTCCGTTTTAAGGGTTTCTACAGATATTTGCACCACTCCACAACATTCCAGAGCCAACTAATTTCCCAACACGATGTTAATAAGTTAATATAACCTGTAACAAAATAAAATACGCCTTTTTTCGTTTATTAACTCTTCTCTATTATTACAATCACGAATATTATACGTTTAACAATTAATTAAAAATACACTTTCACAATCAAGACAACTTAATAATCAATAAATCAAGAATTTTGATGATAAATATACAATTTTCCAAAATATGCATGACAACACAAATAACAACGTAGGTATGTAGTATGACTACAATAATAAAGTGAAAACTAACTACTGTTATGTTTACACAATTATTAGAGGTAAAGACTAGTATACTAATAAACAAATAATAATAATGTAAATAGTATATAGTAATACTGGGGAGCGACAAAAGCTATGATGACAGATATCAATTACTAAAAATGAGAGCTAAACGAACTTTGGAAAAAAAGCTACGCTCCAAGCAAGGGTGTATAATACGTATTTGTCATGTGAGTATAGTGTGCATGGTGTTACTAAAATCCGAAAGAACAAAATTTAAAACGAAAAAGAAATCATAATAACAAATAGTAATAAGTAAGAGTAATAGAGTACTAGAGAATAATAGAGTAATGTGTGAGTGAGTTGAATGCGAGACATCGTTGACACCACATTTTATTAAACTAAAAAAAATATTTAAGTATTCATTAACTTGTTTCTAATTTCAATTATTTTTTAATTTTTTGTTTGTATCAGTCAGAAAAACTTTTTTCTATTTATTAAAACTGTGCTTTTAAAATTGATATTAATACCTTTCCAAAATTGATTTCTACATTCTTTACATACATACTTTCTGATAAAAAAATCTAAATAAACCCACAGTTAGAACTAAGTTCATTAAAAATAAAAAATAAATTCTTTTTAATCATATATAAACGAATTGTTATCTTCTGTTTCAATAAAATTATGGTCATTTATAATTTGAAAATTTGAAATTTCATTACTCTAGAAAGTCGATACAAGTTGCATACAGTTTTATTTAATATGTTGATTGATTAAAACATTCCATTTTGTTTTACTGACTTTATTTCGTCTTTAAGGAGTTTAGTGTTTACGCCATTCCCAAATTTATCAGGAGCAGAAAAAATAAGATTAAGATATACGTTCCTATTGTGAGCACTTGATTGCTCTTCATTTAGATTGTAATCAACGATTTGATTATATTTTGAAATTGAACATACCTCATTGGATTTTTGATACTTTTTCAACGGCAAACATAGAAATATTCTCCATAGTTACAAGAAGAAGGAAAATAAATAAAATTGCAAGTGATTATTCTTTATAAATGTATCTTTATAGTTATCTAAATGTAAGTTCATAAAATTTACAAAATCAAAAAATTTTCTGTTGAAACTGAATTTTCGGTCAAATGAAATTGCAAGAAAATAATCCCAATAAACGTAATTTTATAAATTTCTAAAACTAGCTTCTTTAAATTTAAAAACCGTATAAATATAAGCAGTAGAAACTGAAATTTTGGTCAAACCTAAAACTGACTTTTTGCAGAAATGTGATTATAGAAGATATAAACCAAGAAGGAAAATAAATAAAATTTCTGTCAAATAAGCCCAATAAATGAGTCTTAAAAAAAATTATAAAAATAACTTTTTTAAATTGAGCAAAACGAAAAATATCAGCAGTTGAAACTGAATATTTAGTCAAATTTAAAATTGCGTTTCTGCAGAAATTGGATTGTAGATTTTATATCTAGTGAGGAAAATTCATAAATTTACAGTAGAATAAGTTTAATGAATGTAGTTCTTGAAAAATTTCTTCTTCAAATTTATTAAAAGTAAACATTGAAACTGAAAATTTGGTCAAATCCAAAACTAAGTTTTTGTAGACACATGATTGTAGTTTTTATGTCCGACGAGCGAAATAAATAAAATTATAGGTGAATAAGCTTAATATATCTATCTTTATAAATTTCTGTAAACGTATTCAATTTACCAATAAAAAAACTAGCTGATGTTAAAATTGAATTTTTGGTTATATCAAAAATTGCCTCTTTGAAGAAACGCCATTGTAGTTTCTATATACAAGGAGGAAAATTAATAATATTGCAGATTTACAATACTAATAAACGTAGCTTTATAAATCTCTAAAATTTGCTTTTTTAAATTTATGATATGACAAAATAAAGGCAGTGAATTTTTGGTCCAATCTGAAATTGCCTATTTAAAAAAATATGATTTTAGTTTTTTTTATGAAAATAAACAAAATTGCAAGTAAATAAGCCTAATAAATGTAGCTTTATAAATTTCTATGGCTACTTTAAGTTTACAAAAAGAGAAGTAGAGGCAGTTGAAATTGATTGTTTTATAAAACCTGAAATGGACGTCTTGCACATATATGATTTTAGCTTTTATATTAAAGAATGAAATGAATAAAATTGTAAGTTAATAATCCTTATAAACGTAGCTTAACACATTTCTAGAAACGGTTTTAATAATTTTACAAAAAGTAAAAAAAGGGAAGATGAAATTGATTATTTTATCAAATCTAAAATAGAACTTGTCTAGAAAAACGATTGTAATTACTCTAGAAGGTTGATACAAATTGCATACAGTTTTTTTTTAAATATTTTGATTGCTTAAAACACTCCGTTTTGTTTTACTGATTTTATTTCGTCTTTAAGGAGTTTAGTGTTTATCATTTGTAAAGAATCATGTATAGACGATTAGTTTACGGTATATTTTCATGTGAATTGACATTATTTGACCGATAGTTTGGCAAATGTTTTACTTCAATGAGTCAGTTATTTGTTGATCGTTTTTACATAAAATGTCATGTTGACTACATATCATAGTTAAAATTGGAACAAAAATAGAAGCTAGCAATGGCAAAAATATAGCCTGAATGACAATAATCGCCTGCTGATATTCATGTCAGCTACAGGGAATAATAGGTTGAGTGGAAGAACACTGCACTCCGCCTTCACGTCTTACGATTTAAATTTTAAAATTATTAGTGTATTTTATTTTGTATAATTTTTTAGTAAGAGTAAAGCAAATAAAGTAAACTAAACTATAGCCTTAACATATTTTCACAAAAAATACTTTA
Source organism: Ontholestes murinus (assembly GCA_963969525.1). Classification (NCBI taxonomy): domain Eukaryota; kingdom Metazoa; phylum Arthropoda; class Insecta; order Coleoptera; family Staphylinidae; genus Ontholestes; species Ontholestes murinus. The sequence goes on from OZ018389.1 coordinate 65,820,678, forward strand.
ACAGCAAAGATTGCAGCTGCACATTAGAAAGAATTTTCGAACATACAAATAGTTTAATTATTTAGGTAAGTATTCTCAGAATACCAAAACCTATAATTCATATCCACAAATATGAAAATGCATACGGTCTGAAAAAATAATTTTGCGATAATATCGAAGTAATTTTGATAATGAAATGGATAGCCATTTGCTTCTAAACTCTAAATGAGTTGCTTTCTTCAAGTAAGGAATCCGAGATCTTCATGTAATATTCTCATCACATAAAAATTGTGCTCGGTGCTTTTCACGCACATTTTGGGCAACAACAGTTTTTTTTTCGCTAAACCTATCAGATGAGCATGTGGTCTTTTGTTTTTCACATTCAAAGATTCTTTACGAGAATTCTCACACAAGGTTCTGATTGGACTTCATTTAGAAAATACAGTCTCCTCATTTCTTGCAGTTTCTGCGACAAAGTTCTAAATATTTTTTCAATATTTCCCAATTTCTCCTACAAAGCTGAGGATTCTTAACACTAAATTTAATTATTATTGTTGACATTTTTCTAAGGATTATTTCCACATTGATAGTACTGACACGTTAATAGTCAGTATTGTCAATGGGGAAATAATCCTTAGTTCAAAGATAAATTCAAATAATTAAAATAAGGTTGCGATAAAAGTAAACATCTGTTATCCACACCTAACAACGATAATTAAGTGGACGGTCTCCTAAACGAATTGCTCTTCTCAAGTAAATAATCCAAAATCTTCTGATATTTAATTATTGTACTCTGTGATGAAATGAGGTTAGTTTGAACCCAAGAATCAATTCTTTGAAAGTGTAATTTGAAAGCGTAGCAGACGCAGACTCTATCATTAAGATATTTTTTTCACTATGCACTGACAGAATTTTATTTTGAGAATATAAGCTGCTCACCTTTCTTATAGTTTCTTGTTCTTCCAACATTTCCAAATAAGAAGGTATCATATCTAATAGCCAAGGATCGATAGTACATCAATATCAATACATCAAATGCACTTATATTGTCAATGTGAAAATGAAGTCCAGGTGAAAAAGAATTTGGCGTTCTTTTTAAAATTCGATTTTAATAAAATTATCACAAAATCTAGTGATGTTATGGATCTAAGTTTTTAAACAGTTAATTTGCATTGATGAGTGAGTAGTTTTAATAAATAACTAGTCGAAGGCAATTGTTTTTACTCTATTTTATCGAGTCGAAACATGATTTAAACTTTCCACAATTTTAATCTCCGCTTTTAATAAAATTATCACAAAATCTAGTAATGCCATGGATGTAAATTTTTACACAGATAATCTAGACTGATAAATGAATAGTTTACACAAATTACTAGTCGATGGCAATTGTTTTTATATTTTTTTAACGAGTCGAAATATGACTTAAATTTTCCACAATTTTTAATCTCCATTTTTAATTAAATTATCACAAAATCTAGTGATGCAGTGGATGTTAAATTTTACAGAGCTAAGCTATACTAATAAGTAAGTAGGTTTTATAAATTACTTGTAAATGACAATTGTTTTTATATTTTTTGATCGAATCAAAAAATGATTTAAATTTTCCACAATTTTAATCTCCGCTTTTAATTAAATTATAACAAAATCTAGTGATGCTATGGATGTAAATTTTTACACAGTTAATCTACACTAATGAGTGGGTAGTTTCAATAAATTACAAGTCGATGGCAATTGTTTTTATATTTTTTTATCGAGTCAAAAATGATTCAAATTTTGAACAATTTTTAATTGACTTAGCACAAAATCTAGTGAAGCCATGGCTATAAGTTTTTACAGAGATAATATGCACTAATGAGAGAGTCGTTTTCATAAATTACTAGTAGATGGCAATTGTTTTTATATTTTTTTTATCGAGCCGAAAAATGATTTAAATTTTCCACAATTTTAATCTCTGCTTTTAATAAAATTATCACAAAATCTAGTGGCGCTATAGACGTAAAATTTTACATAGTTAATCTAGAATAATGAGCGAGTGACTTTAATAAATTACTAGTCGATAGCAACTGTTTTTATATTTTTTAATCGAGTCTAAATGTGATTTAAATTTTCTACGATTTTAATCTCCGTTTTTAATTAAATTATCATAAAATATTGTGATGCTATGGATGTAAATTTTTACACAGTTGTGTGGGAGTAGTTTTCATAAATTACTGATCGATGACAAATGTTTTTATTATTTTATTTACCGAGTCGAAAAATAAATTAAATTTTCCACGATTTTAATCTCCGTTTTTAATAAAGTTTTCACAAAATCTAGTGTTGCTATGGATGTGAAATTGTACACAGTTAATCTATACGAGGGAGTAGTTTTAATAATTTACTAGTCGATGGCAATTGTTTTTATATTTTTTTATCGAGTCGAAATATGAGTTAAATTTTTCACAATTTTAATCTTCGTTTTTAATAAAATTATCACAAAATCTAGTGATGCAATGGATGTAAAATTTTACAGAACTAATCTACACTAATGAGTAAGTAGGTTTAATAAATTACTTGTAAATGACAATTGTTTTTATATTTTTTTATCGAATCGAAAAATGATTTAAATTTTCCACAATTTTAATCTCCGATTTTAATTAAATTATCACAAAATCTAGTGATGCCATGGATGTAAATGTTTACACAGTTAATTTGCACTAATGAGTGGGTAGTTTCAATAAATTACAAGTCGAAGGAAATTGTTTTTATATTTTTTTTATCGAGTCAAAAATGATTCAAATTTTGAACAATTTTTAATCTCCATTTTTAATTGACTTATCACAAAATCTAGTGAAGCCATGGATATAAGTTTTTACAGAGTTAATATGCACTAATGAGAGAGTCGTTTTCAAAAATGACTAGTAGATGGCAATTGTTTTTATATTTTTTTTATCGAGTCGAAAAATGATTTAAATTTTCCACAATTTTAATCTCTGCTTTTAATAAAATTATCAGAAAATCTAGTGACGCTATAGACGTAAAATTTTACATAGTTAATCTAGAATAATGAGCGAGTGACTTCAATAAATTACTAGTCGATAGAAATTGTTTTTATATTTTTTAATCGAGTCTAAATGTGATTTAAATTTTCTACGATTTGAATCTCCCTTTTTAATAAAATTATCACAAAATATTGTGATGCTATGGATGTAAATGTTTACACAGTTGTGTGGAAGTAGTTTTCATAAATTACTAATCGATGACAAATGTTTTTATTATTTTATTTACCGAGACGAAAAATAAATTAAATTTTCCACGATTTTAATCTCCGTTTTTAATAAAGTTTTCACAAAATCTAGTGTTGCTATGGATGTAAAATTGTACACAGTTAATCTAAACGAGGGAGTAGTTTTAATAATTTACTAGTCGATGGCAATTGTTTTTATATTCAGTCAAAATATGAGTTAAGTTTTTCAAAATTTTAATCTTCGTTTTTAATAAAGTTATCACAAAATCTAGTGATGCCTTGGATGTAAATTTTTACAAAGTTAATCTAAACTAATGAGAGTTAAGATCTTTTCTGTATTGAACATAACACTTTTTTATTGCTATTTTAATTTCAGCGCTAATAATTCTTGGCATTTTAAAGAAATTTATCAGTAATTTTTTGACAAATAACGGACTTTATTAAACAATGCTATCTCGTTTTAAATGAACGTATGATGGTCGCAACACTGTATGTATTTTGACAGGTTCACATGTCAGGCGCTTGAGTAACGGAAAATTGACGAATAGTGTGTCCAAAGTTAAAAAAATAAATCATTATGCAAAAACAACGTGAATAGTGTATAAGTGGATAGTTTTCGTTTACAATTAATGTCAACCGGTCCATAGCTGTTGTTGTCAGCGAAATAATAAATTATCACTTTCCTGATATTTTTGAAACGTAGATACTCGCATATCTTTTATTTTCTTATATTTCATCCTCATCATATAGTTCCTCCCAGAATATCTGCAATTTATTTTATTATATCCTTATCAAACGAGGCAATTTTGGCAGATTGATTGAAGTATTTTGGTTTCCAATGAGTTACTTATTTACTACCCTTTTACTTTTAGTTGGATATTCTACCTAGTTCTTCTTAAAACTTTTAATAGAAATAAATAGAAAAAACACGAAAATATATTCGTAAAATCTACAACAAATGAGTCTTATTAAGACTACTAGTCTTAATTTATTAGTGAATTATCTACAACGTAAAGGACTTATATATTTTATTATTTAATAGAAATAGTTATTGAACACAGGTGATAGACTACACTTTTGGAAACAAGATAAGATCCTTTAGTTATCTAATAGTTTAGAAAGTCTAAAATTGCCAAGAAAAGAAAACAAAAAGTCTGAATATAATAGTTCTTCATTCTTCATAAATTATAACTACCGGTAGCTAAATAGATGAATGAAGAAAAAAGATGAAATGCTTCCGTATTAAACACAATAATCGGCTAATTTAAAAAGCTCAATGTGACCGTGAGAAAAAAACTGGCCCTTCTTTATAATTTATTTTTTTCCTGCTGCTAAGTCAGTATTCTGAGAACCAAAATTACAAGCTTTACATTCTGAAGGTACTTACTTACACACTAGTTTCGAATAGTTTTGGAAACTCAAAGTGATCAAGAAGATTTTTGTATTTTTTTATATATTTAGTTTACAATTCTCAATTTTTTTGACTAATTTGAGGAAAGTAAGAGGCTCAAATAGAAAAATTAGCTCAATGATGAGTTTATTACCTACTAGTTTAGACAAGGTGTTTACTTTAACAACTCTAATTGAGGAACTTCAAAAACATGTATTTTGAACGCACGTTCTTAATCATTGGATTTCAAATGGCGGATGGTCCATCAATTCGACTTTTTCAGTTATCAAAAAGTTTTTTGTTCTAGCTCGCATTGTCCTGGTGAACAATGAAGCGTCTTCGGTGGTTAGTTTCTCCTATTATTCCAAAGACTTCTGACAAAGAAATGGTTGTCTACCATTTAGAATTGAACTAATGGATAGTTGCCACATGTTAAGTTTTTTCAAAAAAAGTAGCGACCATTTGATTCGAAATGCTTTGTCAGTTAATAATTTTTGTTGGATTTAGCTTAGCTTGGAAGACCTATTCAGTCGACTACTGTTTAGTTTCGTTTACAAAAATGAATTACTCATAAGAAACTAAAAACTGTCTCTAATTATGTTTATTTAAACAAAATTTTTGATTTACATTTATGATAGTTTCTATTTGTATAAATCAATAAAATAACATTTTTACAATAATAAAATCTAATATTATTATATTATTATTATAAATGTGGTGTCAGCAACGCGATTTAACTCCAAAAAAGAGATGATGAGATGATACCAAAAATTCTGATAATACAATATATATATATACGAGTAATAATAATAATATATCTGTTGGACAAATATCTTACCAAGCTATTCTAGCCGCAGCCTAGCAAAAAATTCATCAAAAACAAACAAATTAGTGGAGCAAATTCAACAACAATTTCAATGTTATCATTATGTATTTTGAAAAAAAGTCAACTTTCGTGCTCGCAAAAAATCTTCAGTGTTTAATCTAGTCAAGTTAATATTTGAAAAAAGAACTCATAACAGTAACGAAGGAACGAAAAAATTATTTAAACGAACGGAAAATCAAAAGTCTATGTATAGGCCAAAAATAATCGAAAGTAAATTAATAAAAAAATAAAACGAGTGAATGCATTACCTCAATTTGGATACCACTGTCACCACTGTTGCACTTGAAACTCCTCGCCGCTTTACTTAACTTCTTTCGCTCCTTGCTAGAACGCCAAATCAACGCTCCAAATCTATAGATACAGAACACATGGAATCACTAAAACTAAGAACTAAAAAAAAACTAAATAAAAATAAACGAAGCGCATTTTTTTGAACGCGCATGCGCTAAGCAGAAGCGAAAACACTACAGCGTATAACGAATTATATTTTACAAATTGTTATTGTTATACAAAAAAACTGTTTGGTAATTAAAAGAGTAATAAAATTTAATTTTGAACAGTTATGTAGAAATAATATTTATTATTAAATTTAATTTAACTTATTATATTTATTCTAGAAATTTTAATTAATTTGAATGAATTAGTAAATTAATTGGATGAGTTACATGAAAATAAACTTGATTATAAAATAAAGCACTGACTGTGTGTAGAAATGTTTTTAGTACTTTATTTTATAATTGAATGAATTATTTTGATTAAATACTACTGAGTGGGTTTAAGATCATTTTTGTAGTATATCTTTATAAAAATGAAATTTTTAACGTTAATTAAAAAAACACAAAAATGTTCAAAATATATTTTCTTGTTTCTTTTAAGATGAATTTTTTACAAACAGTTTTTATTATGCCTGACATTTGATTACATGTAAGTTTGAAAAAATTCACATTTTACTGATTGAATTACCAAACATCATACATCAGGAGTGAATATATACAATGTATGAAAATATGTACTCGTAGCTTTAATATTCGTAACTCGACCTAAAATATTTTATTACCCCTGTACACTTCAAAAAAAGTCATCAAATCTACAACTAGAACTAACCGTTATACCTAAAATTGAACAACAGAGTTTAAAATCAAATCTATGGACACAATTAGAATCGTTGTATTGTTACCTGTGGCTTTTTTGTTCCGTTACTTCCGTGGTATTGGTATTCTTCTGCTGCGGCTGTTCTTGATTTTCCTGATCTTCGGATACTGATTTTGACAACAGTGTCGTCGCCGCCGTTGGCGGCGTTGGTGGTGGCGGTGAATTAGAGGGAACGTGCTGCGGTGATTCTTCCTCAGAAGGTTCCGCCAAAATTTCCGAAAGCGCCTCGCCGATCTCGGAGTTGAAGCTGCCGGTCTCTTTGCTGCCCTTCTTCTGGAAGCGCAGTGAGAAGGTTTTTCGGAACTTCTGGAGGACGCTCTCTGTTGCATTTGCTGAAATGCCAAAAAATGGTTGTTGTAAAAATTACAAAAAGCTAGTTTTCAAAGCATAATATCTTGACATTATTGATATTAATATTTTTGGACCTAAACTTATGGAAAGGAAGTAGTAGTTATATATATGCTTTATCAGATTAGTTAGGGGTGGTGTAAATATATAATATGTGATCTATGTATATATTTCATTGAAAAATATATAACTTGGAAATAGATATACGTTGAATGCAATAATGCAGTCAGAAACTTATAATAATCATAATGGTGGTTGCAACCGTTATTGTGTGGTAATCCATAATAATGCATTGCTAACTCATAATATGTTTGTGCTTTAGGCAATAGAGGGTACTTTAATAGTGCCATCTTGCTTTACAAATGCTAGAAGAATTCAATACTCCAAAGTAAAGAATTTCTTTCTCTGTCTTCAATTGCGCTACGATGATAAGATCTATGACAGTTTTTGGCAGGGAAACAATAATCCATTTTTCACTTTTAATTTAAGTTGTTTAAAATATAACATGAAGTACATGCACAAACTACGATATATTTATATTTTTCTCTTCTAATTGATTTTATTTTAACTGTATGTTGCACGCATATTTTAAACCTTTCATATCTCTCCGTCTAAGTGTGATGTTGTAAAATGTAAAACTGACCTGCCGATCGTATGCATGCGAAAAGGTAACGGTCGGCGAAGGTCGAATAACAATACAACACCATACAATGCGAAGAAATATAAAACCAGAATCCGATATTCAACCGTCATAATTTATTATTAGAAAATGAGCGAAACTGCCGCTCGTAAATAAGTAACCTGCTTGAAGGTTGTAAATATTTGTATATAATTATTCTGTCTATATCTAGGAAAATTTCGACTGCTCCTACGGCAAAGAAGTAAAAATTGTCTTACAGGAAAAATTTGTTGAAGAAAAATAATTGCTATGTTCCTCTTGTTTTTATTGTGTGTTTCGTTCAATAACGATTATTTTTTTAATTATAAAACTTTATTTTGAAAAATTAAACAATATGGAACATAAGTGTTTTTCTTCAACTAATTTGCATATTTGATTAAAAAAATTTCAAGAGTTTCATTATGAAACTTTTCACTTTCAAATTGTTTCTCAGCTAATTATCAAATGTTTTTTAAGTAAATTATTGGAATTATTTTAAATAACCTTAAATGGTTTTCTTAAATTCTTAGGCTGTTATTTTCAAAGTGAAATACCAATTTTAATTTAAAGCTGTAAAATAGATGGGTGGCCCACAACCCTCCGTGTAATTGCTTTAGTATTAACAAAAATCATTTTTAAGGAAATTGTATGGAATGCATAAATCTTACTCAATTCTACTTATAATACTAGAAACTTTAATTTATATGCAAAGAATTGGAGAATATAATCGTGGCCACCCATCAAACTTATAAAATTGTTCTAATAAAATACCCTTAGGAGAAATTGTATTTGATCAGATTTAAAATTCCCTTAAAATCAATCTTTCTATTCCAAGCGTAATCTTGACCTATCACAACGCATTCTTAATTGTCTAAGCGTACTCTTGACCTACCCCAAAACATTCCCTATTGTCTAATTGTCTAGACTATTTCTATTGAACTAGCGTACTCTTGACCTACCACAACATATCCCTAATTGTCCTAACGTACTGTTGACCTACCCCAATGCATTTCTTTTTGTCCAATTCCCTAAACTATTTGCATTGAACTAGCGTACCTACCACAATACATTCGTAATAATCTTGACCTATTTCAATATATAACTCATCATCCTAGCATATACAAATATTTTTTTTTGAATGTATTGTACTTTTAACCTATTATACATAGGAAATTACAACAAACAAAAATAAAATTTACGACGGGTGAGAGAGAGCCTTTAATCATTGTCGAGTTTTATACTTGTGCTTTTGTAATTTAATAATAAATTGTTATAACATCAATATACGGTTTATTACTTGTAGATTGAGATGGTTTTATGCAGCAGATTTAAAAAAACGCCTATGTTTCAATGATTGCAGGATAAATTAAAAGCTACCCATCAGACTCACATATATAATTAAGTTTGCAATGTTTGAGAAAAATAAACGTTCAGTTTAAATATTGCCAATAATATCATTAAATTTATTACATCAATATTTAGAAACACTAATTTTGGCATCTCATTACACTAACAGAAATTATTGTAGATATTATGAGAGACTTACGAAAAATGTGAGAGCAGTTTAAGTAAAAGGGTTTTGTGACAGCGGATGGGACATGCCATCAGAACTAGCAATCTTTTGCTGATAAAAATGGCTTCAATGTCCAGAATGTAATATGAAGAAGTAGTGGAATAGACATTAAGACATGTCACCAATGACCAGAGGGTTAATCTTTGGCTGAAGAACTGTCTAGAAGGATATATAAAGAAACGGTGAATGAAATCTTAACTAGTGTTGACAATGAGCAGGGCTGCATGCTAAAGAAATGGGAAATCCAAACGGGAGTTAAACAGAAGAAGAAACGTCGGCAAATACCAGAGGCTCAAAGACAATGGCTACTAAATGGATGGGTGTAAAGTTTGTTTTGGGCGTGGAAAACTTCTTATTATTGGGCCGACCAGGGAGTTGTTTGTCAAAGAAAAAGGGGACTGCTGTAATGTAAATTTTGCATTGGGAGCGTCAAATTTGAAAAGGTAAAACTTTTGTCAATCAGAAGAAGAAGTGTTGGCAAAATTTGCAAATCTGAATAAGAAACTTTGACCTTCTCTTGTTTGTTACTTATAGTTGTGCAATAATCTCGATTGCCAGGTCAAAACTTCCAATAATTTTTTAGAATGGATGTAATAATTGAGATTTTGCCAATTTTGCCAGCTAAAATTTAACACACTCAATACAGAATTTACATTACACTAGCTGCCATTTCTTTGGGCCTCTGATAATTGCAGACGTTTCTTCTTCTGATTAAGACTTTTTTGGCTTTCCCATTTCTTCAATATGATACTGGTCATTGTCAACACTTCTTAAGATACCATTCACATTTCTTCATAAGCCCATCTGCCCAAGTCCTCAGCCAAAGAATTACCTTTTGGTCATTGGTAAAATATCTTAATTTCTCTTTTTTTTTTCATGAACCAAAAAAGAATGCAAATTTTCAATAATTATGTTTTTTTTATATTAATGTTATCTTTAGGGTTGGATGGAGCTCATACCGCAGATACAATTAGTGCTATTTGCACACATTTGAAAGCTATTTGTTGAAAATATAAATTGAAATAATCGAATTTCTATTGAAGGTTTTTAGCCTAAAAGCTGGTCAAAGAAGCTCCCTGGTTTGATTTCAAAATGTTTGGCCTAATGGAACAATTTCGAGTAATTACTAGTTTACAAAGTTGGCGATGTGTCATAATTTCAAAGAAGCGTGAGAAAGAAAGAGAGTTTGCAACTTTCTTTATAGGGATTATGCCGCTTCACTAAATTTATACACATTTTATATAAAAAATTAGTTACACAAAACACTTACTTCTTTCAATAATTCGTCGGTAGCAATAGTGTTTGACCTAGGGCTTTAATCCTAGTAATATGAATAAGTATTGATAATTATTTTATTGTGGTTAAGTCATCAGGTACATTTAACGTATTCATAAATGTACCTGATGACTTAACCACAATAAAATAATTTTCAATACTTATTCATATTACTAGGATTAAAGCCCTAGGTCAAACACTTTTGTACTTTTGAATAATTTGGTGGGGGGATTCTGAAGAAACAGATCACTCCACAATCACCTCACAGAAAATCTTCAAAACATCTTATTTCAACGTATTCGTAAATGTTCCTGATGATGTAAACCACAATAAAATAATTTCCCATACTTATTCATAATAATATTACTAGGATTAAAGCCCTAGGTTAAATCTCGAAATAGGCTAAGACACCCTTTGGACGTTGATATTTGGGAAACCTTTAGATATCAGCGCCATATTTAGTTTTAGATTATATACAAGATTATATACTATTATCTACTTGAGCGTAATTAAGTCGCTAAATAATGCTTTTTGAAGCAAAATGAAGTTAAAATGGCAATTCGTATTCTGCAAATATAATCAACTGAAGATCTTAAAATGCAGCATTGGGCTGGAGTGGAAGAACATTCTGCGGAGATTTCAAGATCTGGAGGGAATCTCTTACGACAAAATTATATGTACATATTTTTTCTGTCTAATTTAATAAATGTATTTATAGGAGGATCAAAGTATTAAATACAAATACAAACACTCATATGATGACTTATTCATGAACCGTCAAGGTAGATTCATCTCGAGTGCGTGGCCTGCCTGTAGCTATATGGTACATATTAGGTATAATTTATCTAGATTTGCTTGGGAAGCCTAAAGGGTCAAAGTCCAAAGTCATTGAGATAGAGTATTTCTCTTTAAAGACTGCTTGATAGTTCGTGAAAATCAAGGGATTACAACCCTCATTTTGCCGATTCTATCAACCTAAACTTATTATTTTTAATTACCTCCCCATTATTAAGAGTAAATTGTTTGATAATGACAAGCTGAAGTTGTCGAAACTATAGCTACAAGTGTAAATAAAAAAGGTGATACCAACAAAGTTAATCGGTTTATTTATTTTGAATTAAATTATCTCATTTGGACGAATAAGCACAAAGTAACCTCATAACCCAGTGAGAGGGAGGAGGGAGTACGATAATTTTTCTGATGTTCCAAAGAAGCACCTCCTCCCGATCAGAATGTTTTCACACATTTGATAATGAGGGGGGGGGGGTTCATCAAAAAAGAGGAAGAGGTTCTAGAATCAGCGATTTTCCTTTACTGAAAATATATATTTAGTGTAACTGGAAGGTTGTATTTATACAATTAAGTGTAATGTCTATGTTTTTGTAATGTTTCAGATTACTGCTTAGCCAAAAAAAAAACAGAAAAAATAATAGAAATTGGTATTGTACGGTTTAAGATTAAAAAAGTTACTCGTTTACGACTTCATTATACATTAATTACAAATTAAACACAATTTTTACTTCGTTTGTATAACTGAATATATTAAGTCAGTTATACTAAGTAAAAACTTTGTTTAATTTGTAAACAAGTTTAGTTTAAATATTTAGTAAGCAAATATTTAAAAAAATTATAAGAATTCAAATTATACCGTAGATTTTTTTTATTATAATATTGGCAAAGGATTTTTTTGGAATCTCGTTTGGCTATTATTTCACCAATAGAAATCATTATAAAAGATTTTCGAGTAAAAAGTATTTTTATAATCATTACCAATTTTTGATGTACATCTTAAAAATTCAAATACATTATAACATAATAAACATGTTTTTATAAAACTTATTCAGTTTCTTATTCTCTTTAAGTTTTCTTCTTAGTTTAGCGTTTATCACTGTATGAATTTTCCTCTGTGATTCATCCCAGGTTATTGGTGATGAATTTTTTGCCAGTTTTAAGTGTAGTTCGTATGCGAGAAGTTGTAAGTAATCTCGTTTCGAATGTAACTCTCCTATTTCGAATTTTAACCAACTTTGTTTCCACTTGAACACTAATTTTGATAAATCTTTATTGTGTTTGCATGTTTTTACTTGGATAAACTTAGGAAAAACTTGTTTTGTTAAACACATTTTTAGAAAGTAAATGTCTGCACTAATGAATTGTATTTTTGTTTTTAGTTTAAAGAATTTGTTAAACTCGGTTGACCAGGAAGCCATTGTAATATATTCACTATTTGTTTTGAGTTATTAATAACTCAAAACAAATAGTGAATATCTTTAAGTTTTGTTTAAAAAGTTATGTAGTATTTTTCATATTTACAAAAATATCGGGAAAAAATAAAACAAAAATAGCCTCGAGTAAACACCCACTTCCGGTTTATGAATGTCCACCAAAAGCTTTTCAGTTCCAGTTTTTGACAATAGAATCATTAGTTTTTGAGATACAGCGCCCACACACTGACACAAAAAATAATTCCCAGAAATTAGTGGAATGGACTCAGAGGACCTCAAAACGGATATTTATCCGTTTTATTTAAAAAAAATCACGAAAATAATACTTCCCCTATATATTCCATATAGGGAAAGTAAAAATGCTAGATTGATATATAAACCAAATTGATGATAGGTGATAGTTGACAAATTATTAATAGCAGATGGCAGTTACTATATAAGGGCAAGATTTTTAACGGTTGACTGAAAAGAGATGACAATTAACAGATGATTTATGAAAGATGGAAATAATTGATAGATGACCGTTGACACGTAATAGTAGCGCTAGATGGACAAAGGTTGCCAGTTGAGAGAAGTTTTATGATAAATGACCATTGACAGATGATGATAGTTCATATACGGCTTGCACCAGGTTGTTGAAGTTGACAGTTGATGTATTGTTGACTGATAACAGTTAGCAGATAGTTGACCGTTTAAAGATGATAAATGACAGTTAATAGAAGATCTTTGACAGCTAATTTATGTAAGATAACAGTTGATACATTACAGACGTGAGATATTTGGCAATTGACAGTTGATAGATAACAGTTTGCAGATTATAGTCGATACATATCAGATGAGGTTTTTTTATTTTAAACAATTTTAAAATTAATTTACTTGCCATATCTATGTCTGTACACATGTTAGATGATTTATGATAAATATTATTATATATCACAAATCATCTTCCATTGACCTATAGTTTATGGTTGACTAAAAATGGAAGATGGATAAAGATTAATTATTTTAAGCACAAAATATATTTAGAACAAAGTTTTCTAGAGTGTTTAGTTTGTAAATATAGATTGTTACTTTCCCTATATACGAAGTATATATAGGGGAAGTATTGTTTTCGTGCGAGAAAATGTCTGTGGGTGCTGTATCTCAAAAACGAATAATCCGATTGAGATGAAACTTTAAACTTAAGGTTTTATCGTTAAAAAGTGGAACTGAAAAGCTTTTGGTAAACATTCATAAACTGGAAGTGGGTGTTTACTCGAGGCGTTTTTTTGGTTTTTCTCAATATTTTTCCAAATTTGAAAAATATTACATAACTTTTCAAACAAAGGTAAAATTCTTAACGTGTGAGAAAAAAATGTAACATTAGAATTTTTCAGAAAAATTTTTCTTTAACGATTCTTGAAATTTCAGTAATTTCTCCTCCACACTTTCAGTTTTTATTGCAACTTTCTTTCCAAAGAATTTTCATCGAGAATTCTACAAATTTTTACAAAGCAAAGATTTTATTCAAGAGTTTCAAAATTTTTCATAAAGTCATTATTTATATTTATTTATAGAAATTTCTTCGTGGTTTTGGTACAATATTTTGTTTAACTTTTTTTATAATTTTCTCAGATGATCCATAGATTTCATTTTAGATTTATAAAACTTTTTTGAGAATTCTAGAAGTCTACAGTAATTTCGTTTTCTTAACCAATAAATAAATAAATAGATATTTCCAGATTTTTAGCAAATATTTTATTCGAGAGTTCTAGATTTTTCAGAAAGTACTTTCAAGATTTTGTTTAGAGGATTCTGAAAGTTTACAGTAATTACTTCTTCATATTTCCAGAATTTTTAGAATAAGACCTTTATTCGGGAGTTTTTTTTTAGAAAGTTCGCTTTAATATTTATAGAATTTTCTTTGAGGCTGTTTCCAGTTATTTCTCTTCCAGATTTTAATATTGTCGTATAAATTGCAATGATTTTTTCCAGAACTTTAGACATTTTTCGAGTGTTCAGAAATTTCCAGTAACTTTTATTCAGATTGGAGGAACAGATTTTTCTGGAAAATCTGTTCCTAGAAATCTAGACTCTTTTCATTCATTTCTCTTCCAGATATCAAGATTTTTTTCAAGCAGTCGTTTAAATTGCGGTGTTTTTAGAATTTACAAAAAAAAATTGTTTATAACTTCAGAAAATTTCTAGTAAATTGCGAAGATTTAAATGAAGGCTTTTTTAGAAAATTGTTTATAACTTCAGAAAATTTCTAGTAAATTGCGAAGATTTAAATGAAGGCTTTTTTAGAAAATTTGTTTTTAAAAACTAGACTATTTTTGAGACAGAAATTTTTAGTAATTTCTTCTCTACATTTCAAGATTTTTTCAACTTGTCTTCTAAATCGTAAAGATTTTCTTTGAGGCTCTAGAATTTCTACAATTTTCTTCTAGAAATCTAGATTATTTTCTCGAGGGTTCAGGAAATTTTTAGCAATTTATTCTCTAGAGTTCGAGATTTTTTTTGAAGTCGTCTTTTAAATTGCAAAGATTTTCTTTGAATGCCTAGAATTTTTTTCTAAAAGTTTATAGTTTAGAAAATGGCCAATAACTTCTTAACAAAAAATATTTTTTTAACTATTTTTATAAATTGCGAAAATTTTTTTCAGACTCTAAATGTTTTTTAGTAATTGCTTCTCTAAAATTCAACATTTTGTTTCAACTAGAGGCTATAAACTTATTTAGAAAGTTCTAAATTGCAGAATTTTTCTTAGAGGGTCTAGATTTTTTTAGAAAATTTTCCCCTTGAAATCTTTTCTTATTTTAGAGAAAGTTTAAAGAATTTTCAGTAATTTCTCTTATATTTATTCAACTGGTCTTCTAAATTTCTAGGAGGCTGTAGAATTTTTAGAAAATTTTAATTTAGAAATCTAGACTTTTTTTTTCAAGGGTTCAAGAAATTTCCAGATATCTCCTCCAGATTTCAAGGTTATCTTCCTATCTTCTAAATTACAAAAATTTTCTTGAAGGCTATAGAAAATTTGTTTGTAGAAATCTAGGTTTTTCTTGAGGGTTCAGGAATTTTTCAGTAATTTCTCTTTTTTGAGGCCTTAGATTTTTGAAAATGTTCGTTCTAAAATCTAGATTCACTTTTTCAAGAATTCAAGAAACTTCCACTAATTCCTTCTATAGGTTTCAAGATTTTTTAATTCAACCCGCTTTCTAAATTCTGAAGATTTTATTGGAAACTGTAAAATTTAAAAAAAAGATACGTTTAGAAATTTAAAAAAATTCTAACCCACCCTAAAATCAGTAAAACATAAGCAAGGGTTTTAATTAAAAGTTGTAAAACGTAAATAAACATAATATTATTGCAAAATTTAATAGATTTATTCAAACAAATTTTGAAATTTAAGAAAAAGAAAGATATAACTTTTCAAACAAGTAAAAAGTTAAAGTAAAACATTTTTTTGTTCTTAATTTAATAATTTTGATTTTTTTTTCTTATTGTAAAAAATATAAAATCAAACTTTAAATTTTTTAAGCAGAAACTTTCTACATGTATTCTGAATATTTTTAGAAAGTTTCAAGTAGATGGCAATTGTTTTCATATATTTTTTCACACCATCAAAATTATGATTGCAATTTTTTAACGTCTCTTTAATTTGACGTGAAGTTATTTAAAAAAATCTAAAATCAAACATTTGAATTTTTTAAGCAGTAATATTCCTACATATAGTCTCAATATATTTAGAAAGTTTCAAGTCGATAGCAATTGTTTTTATATTTTTTTCAGACTGTCAAATATATTATTGCAATTTTATTAACGTCGCTTTCTATTGACGTAAAATTTGAAAAATCTAGAACCAAACTTTTGACTTTTTAAGCATCAACATTCCTACATGTATTTTGAATGTACTTAGAAAGTTTCAAGTCGGTAGCAATTGTTTTTATACTTTTTCAGGCCGTGAAAGTTACGATTGCAATTTTTCATCGTTTTTTTCATTTGACCTAAAATTATTTAAAAATCTAAAATCAACTTTTGATTTTTCCAAGCAGCAACATTTGTACATGTATTCTGAATATATTTATATTTTTTTCAGACCATCAAAATTATGATTGTAATTTTCTTAACGTCTCTTTCATTTGACGTAAAAATAATGAAAAAACTAAAAAGAAACCTTTGATTTTTTAGGCAGCAACTTTTGTACATGTATTTTGTATATATTTAGATAGTTTCAAGTCGATAGCAATTGTTTATATATTTTTTTCAGACCGTCAAAATTATAATTGAAATTTTGTTAACTGCTCTTTCATTTGACGTAAAATTATTAAAAAATCTAAAATCAAACTTTTGATTCTTTCAAGCAGCAACATTCCCAAATGTATTATGAATATATTCAGAAAGTTTCAAGTCGATGGCAATTTTTCTTATATTTTTTTAACACTGTCAAATATATGATTGCAATTTTCTTAACGTCTTTTTAATTTGACGTAAAATGATTAAAATATCTAAAAGCAAACTTTTGATTTTTTTAAGCAGCAACATTCCCACAGATATTCTGAATATATTTAGAAAGTTTCAAGCCGATAGCAATTGTTTTTATAATTTTTTCAGACCGCCCAAATGATAATTGAATTGAATTTCCACTTAAACTTGTTGATATTTTTAATAAAAATAACTTTGAAGAGTTTTTCTTTTAATTATTTAAAAACTAATAATAAACTATAGGAGCTAATAGAAATTTATATAAGAAGTGAATATAAATAATTTAAAATTGAGCAAATAATTAAGAATAACCTCATAGTTTTCGAGAAAAATATAGGGAAAGTATTATGATGGATGGCCACATCACCATTTTAGAAAGTATTGTTTTCTTGCATGAAAATGCATGAAAATGTGTTTTTTGTCGATATTTTTCTAAATATGAAAAATATTACAAAACTTTTCAAACAATAGTTAGAGAGAATGAGAAAATAAACGACTTTTATTAAAACATTTTTTTCATAAAATTCTTAACTTTCGAGATTTTTTTTTTTTAATTTTGACATTTTTTGTCAATTGCTAATAAACTATTAAAGTTACATGAAACTTGTATTACAGATAATTGTAAAGAATTCAAAACTGAACAAATTATTATGAATAGCTTTTTTGCGCAAACCCCATAGTTTTTGAGTAAAATATAGGGAAAGTAATATGATGGCCACATCACCATTTTTATTCATTGTATTATGTTTAAATATTGGATTGATGAAGCTGTTACTTGTCGAAACTCCATAGTAACACTTAAAGAAATATGGTATATGGTTTCTGAATGTTTTTAATATTGTACTACAACAATATTTAAACAATTCAGAAACCATATACTGCGTCAGAATTTCTTTAAGTGTCTTCTCTTTTTACTTTTATTAGTAAAGAAATTAAATCTTAGTATAATAATATTTTCTGTTAAAATATAAATCACAATTTTGGTAATAATGGTTCAGTGATGATCAAAATACAATAAGCAACCTTAAACTGCAAAAAATTGAAAATCACTGCCTCAAACAAACAGGTATATAGAATGAAAGTGATGGTAGCGACCGTTACTATGTGGAAGTTCATTTTAAAAGGGTAAACGAAAATAATTTTAAAGTTTTTATACCACTACTTATTGCATAATATACATAAACAAAGTTTACAATATATTATCAATAGTATGTATATAGAAAATTATCGATTGTTGCATAGAAGAAAATTATTTTCGTTTCAACGACAAATTCTACCTACAGAAAGATGGTCTTCCAATGGGATCCCCGACGTGACCACTATTTGCAGAAATCTTCATGAAATTCTTCGAAGAAAAATTGCTGATACCAATAACCAAATAAGGAAGAACATCATACATTAGTGTCGATACGTGGATAATGTGTTCTGCATATTGGAAGGTTCGGATTGACAACTGGACATTCTTTTAAGGTCACTGAACAGCATTAACAAACACATTCAATTTATAATAGAGAAAGAAAACAACTTCCCGAATCTTACAATAAATATCAACAATAACAAACTGCAGTAAAAAATATAAAGGAAACCAACCACAACAGATACCATAATGCCGAATGATTCGTTCCAGTTAGACCAATTGAAGAAGTCAGCGCTCAATTCATACATTCACAGCTTTTTAGCAATTCCAATGCCAGAGCAAGCTTACAATTAAATACAATAATCCAAATCGCCAAGAACAACCGATATGAACCTAGTATTCAAGATATTAACATTTTCGCCTACAATCACGAGTGCGACTCGTGTCTAAGAATTTAGGCAAATTACAATAAACACGAGTGTGCCTCGTGGTGCGTCGCATTCAGACCGATTCACTTGCTTCACGACTGGCGCACGCAATCGGTCGAGACAAAGTAGGTCAAAGGGTTAAAAAAGCAGAAACGATTATTATTGAAAAAACTGCTATATATCGAAGGGGGCAAAATAGATAACGAAGGCAGCATATTTTTAGCTATAATGTTTGTGAATAACACCAGCACAAAAATCAAGAAACAGTTAGTAACACAAAACATAAAAGCAACAATAGTAAACAGAAGAAATTTAGGACGGAATTTCATCAATAACAAAATAGAAAATACAGACTCACTAAAAAGATCAGGTGTGTACAAAATTAAGTGTTTAAATTGCGAAGAGTTTTACATAGGGCAAACAGTAAACAATTATGAAACAAGGGAATGCGAACACAGAAAAGCAATTATAAATGGATCAACAAGTATGGGATTAGCGGACCATTGCATAACCACAGGATTAGACTTAATTTTATTTGTATATATATTGCGACACTTTTTTATCAACAAATTAGTTCTAACTTTGATAATGATCCGTAAGGACCTAAACACGTGTCAGTTATCTGAAAATAAAGAAATGGAACATAACGAGTTTTAATTGTCCCAATTTGAAAATTGGTTCCATCAACAGAGTAACAGAGCAAATATTGATTATTTTTCCGATACGTTTCTTTATTAGATAAAAATGTAACATAAAGTTTAAAATTTCAGAATAAAAATAATAATTTTTAACTTTTTCAGCAAATTTTCTATACTACAAAGCTTATTAAGTTTTTGATATTTGATAATCCTTGACGATATCAACCTACCTCTGTAGGTCTAAACTAATTTCTAAGATTGATAATGGAAGCCATTACTTTGTGATACAGCTTTGAGTCGGGAACAAAAGAAGCTGCACTTTATTGATATCAAGTTTCTTTTAAAGTTCCTAATTTCTAAGAAAATATGTCACTTAAAATTTTATTGCACTGTGTTGAAAGCGAGGAAATATAATTAAAATGTGATTCAAAGTTATCTTAAATTTTTGCACAATTGAGCACACGATTTTAGTCAGCTTTGGAATTAATAACCTAGCCCCACAAACCTATTGTTGTGCTGACCTACTAATTTTAAGTTTACTTTCCTTGTATATTTTTGTAGCTTTATCCATGGGTTAATTAACACGTAGCAACGGTCGCAATCATCCTTATAATTTATTATCATACTTAAAATTTTAGAAGTTAATATAAATATTAGGACATTAGAAACCAATCTTTTTCTACATTAAAATGTTTTTTGGCCTGGGATACATGTCCATATGGCGGTTAGTTTTAAAATGTTAAAGATGTATTATAAAAACAATCTAAACATTAAAAAACAATATTTAGTTTTGTGTTAATTAAATGAAATAATTATAATAGTAATTCTTTTTCTTGTATATTTAGCGTTTTAAGTGAAGAAAAAGGATTTCTTAGTGTTTCTTTTAACTAAAAAAAGACATTGCATAAAAGTTGTTCATAAAGTTCTAACAAACAGGAAACCAAAACAACTACCTTTAGAACTGTTATTGGATTATTTTTACTAACGATTTGGAACTGTTATCTTTCAAGAATCAAGTGAAATTTAGATTTAATCATTAGAAATTTAGAAGAAATCTAAAAGCAAAAAGCGAAATTTTATTACTAAACCCCATGTATTTCGCAAAATAGGAGTATTTTTTTAGGCTATTTTTAACGAGTTATGTTGGATTCCATTTGCACAACGATTGTTTCGCTACAGCATTTACTATAAAATAGATAACGAAGGCAACATAACATCATTCTTAGAAATTTTCGCATTTTTACACTGAATTGAAAAATTCATTATGTTTTTTAATTCAGTATATGCATTACCACATAAAAACGGTCACTTTGTTTACATATAATTTGCAAATATATAAAATAACAAATAAAATAAATATTTACGTCGAATATCTGAATTCATATTAATCATATTTTGACAATTTAAGACTTTTAAGTGCACAAAATTTTTGATTATTTTGATTAGAAAAAACCATTATAAACAGTTTTGTTTACAAAGTGAACGTTTATACTTCTCACTACAACAATGCAATTTTATAGAATAGAATAACTCTACATTACAAAATATAAACATTTCATCATTTTAAGATTTAATTTTTTATATATTTCAGAATCTTAGAACATATTTATGAAGTTTAAGATAACTGCCAAAAGTTCCTCCTCAAAAGTGGATAAAAAAGATAATATTAAGAGCAAGATAAAAGCTTCCGGATGTGGACGAGGATTGCCGCCTTCCCAACATCATGGTGCAAGAAGGGTTTGAGTGGAAGAACATAATATATCATTGTGAACTCCGCCCGTGCTTCTTTCGGCCAAAATTTTATGTATATATATGTTTGTAGTTATTTTATTTTTAAATGTATTTTTCTAAGAAAGAAGACCAAAGATGTAAAGAAATAAATATCAATTTGAACAGATAGGAAAGAATAGAAACCATGTTTGTACTATACTATCTATATGTTTGGATATTGTTGTTATACTTTTACCAAAAATAAATTCTATTATTAGTATTATTATAGAATTCATCATTAACTTAAATCAATTACTGTTGATTCTTAATACAATATTACGACATAACAATTTTTATGCAGCTTCTCTTCTTCATTGGCCATCAACCTACACTCTTTCAGCCAGTCATCGTTCACATGTCGTTATCAGTCCTATGATTCAAGATGAAATTAATTAGTAAATCATGGTGCTGGGGTGTTTAATTTTAGGTTCTTTCTATTATTATTATACAATAAAACGAGATACGAGTAAAGGAATATTGTGTACCGCATTACATAAAAACACTTAAAAACTTTATTTTACCACTGTTTACAGTACTAAGTTCAAAGTGTTTATATTTTCTACCTAATTAAAAAATAAGAACATTACAAAAACATGTTTTCCTCATATGGTTTACATTGAATCGAACTAAAGTGTTATAAATAAACTGGAGCCATACATGTCAAATTTAAACAACTCAATAGACATATTTTTTCCTCAATGGCCTTAATTCAAACGTAATTAATAGGTTCTCCAAAATATCTCCACTTTCTAAATGATTGACAGTAATTAATTAGGAAATGGTTATTATTATTAGTATTTACATAGTTGGACCAGCAAATAATTAGTAATTTTAATTAATACTTCATATTGAATTATATTATACCAATTAGGTGAAAATGTTTTGATTACAATCTTAGTCATTTTATTTTGATATTATAATTATATATTAATGGAATAAAACAATTTCTAATTTTAACCTTTTTTTTATAAGATTGTAAATTGTAATTAAAAAAAAAACAAACAACTAATCTTTAATATATTTTTTATGCAAAATATATATTAATAAATTAAGGTGTAAGTGTAATGCCAGAGGATAACATATAAGTTAAATATAGATATTTGATAGTGCAGGCGTTTACTTTGTAAACAAAACAAAGTAAACGCCTTCACAATCAAATATTTATATTTTATCTCGAATATGGTGAAATTAAACTCGATAACTTTGTTTTGCTACTATATTTATAGAATTACGAGTGATTATAGTTTCGACTTATGCTTCATTGTTAAACTAAAATGTTAAACATAATATTTACTCCTATTTTTTTAATAAATAGTCTTCTTCATTTCGCGAGCAATTTCTTGAGATAAATTCCATACATGAAACCAACTTTTATACATATAACATTAGGATATGCCTTAAAACTAAACAATTTAACTTTGAAGATATGTATTATTCATGTAATTGATTTAATTTTAAACTTAAATTTCATTAAACGCAGAGACTTTGATTTGCCAAAATTTTATAAGCTCATAGTCGAAAGACTGCAATAATTATAAACTGTGGCTTTTCAGTTCCAGTTTAATTGATTTATTTTATTTTATATTTCGAAATGTGTTACGAAGTAGAAGCCATAAGTATCAACAGTAATTGATTTAAGTTAATGATGAATTCTATATTCTATTGACATTTTTATTAAGCATATTTCTTAATTTATAAATTTTTCTTTGTTCATCTAATGATTTTTGGAAATTATATTTTTGTTTTGTATTTCCTATTAATTTCTTGATGGCAGAGTGACATAAGCATTTTCAATTTTAAGGTCTTCTAAAGTTTGACCTGAATAAGCCAGAACTGACAAAAATATTATTCAGTGATGGGTATTATCACCAGCTCTAAAACACAATGAATCGAGTGGAAAAACACCAGAAGTCGTGAACTCCGCCTTCAAGATCTCTGCTCCAAAGTGATTATTTAGTACATTTCTCTATGCAACTTATGTATTTTTTTAATAGACCTTGTAAAAAAAAATAAACTTAACTATTAAATATCATATATCATTTCAATTTTGAAACATTAACTCACAATCATACAAACTTTATAAAGAGTTAGTTGACAAATATTTTTTTTTCCATATTTCCATTTTGTTCATTTTGGAAACAAAATTTTTTGCAGACCCCGAAGACCGAAATTCCAAAGCCATTATCCATCGGCCGAAGAAAAAAAAAAACGAAGAAATTATACCGTTGCATCCTCCGACTAATCCATTCATCGCCCCCAGGTAAAATTCATGCCCGGCACACCGAAACTCCAAGAACAAAATGGCAAGAAAGAGAATGCACTCACGTTTTCGCCTCTTGCTGCCGCTCGTGTGGCACAGGCATGCCTCGGAATGCGAGACCTCTTCAGCACAATTGGGCACCACGTCAAATTCACACATCGTTATCGTCATAAATAAATACAAATAAATAAATTACACATTCACATAAAACACGGCACGAATTGTTTGTTCCGCGGTACGGAAAGAAACGCACGAATTGGACGACGGACCGAATTGCACTGAAGATGAAGAACAAGAACATGGCCCGACGAAGAACGAGAGGTCTTGCGCGCTTGATGGATTCTGCATGCGCAGAAAAGGAATTTACCATCTTAATCTTTTATTATGGTACTTAACTAATATTTTTAATAAATGATAGTTATGACAAAATCGAAGATTATAATTGTATTATCTGCTTTTCTTCTTTGACCGATTTAAATAGGATTACTGAAGTAATCTATTCTTTATGTAAATTAATATGAAAAGTAAAGGTAGAAATAATAAGTGGCTGAATGTTGTTTACGCTATGAATTTATAATTGCATTCGTAAAATGTAAATTGCAGTTTTTATGACTTACCCAGTGTTTGTTATGTTTATGCTCTAATTAAGAATTAACTTTGTGTATTAAATTGTACAAACAAACGTTTGAAAGTTTAAAAAAGAAATGCACTTTAAACAAAATTAATAGTGAACTTCATTTATTATTAGTTTTATAGTATGATTTTTGGAATTACTGAGAAATCTATTTTTATAAAATGACTAAATTAATGGAATTTATTGTTAATATGTTATGCACTATATTTATAAATTCCCATTTCATAAATTAAAATAAAATATTATGTATTGTGAGTAAATAATTATGTATGATTTTTTGATATTTCTATTTCCGCATAAACATTATTTTACAAACATTGATACTTAAGGTTTTAAAGTTAAAAAAAAAGAATATTAAGTGATGGAAAGAGAAGAACAGTTAAACTTTTTACTTTCCTTGTAGCTAGGTAGATTACTTTAAGTATTTAGAAAGACTAACAATTTTAAATTCAAAAATTATCCTCACGGCAAAAATAATTGACTTTATAAAATAATTACTTCTAGTAAAATAATAATAATATTTTGAGATGACTTTTGTAAAACTAGCAATATTTATTAATTTTTTTTTTCATTATATCCTTTTATTCATAATAGTGTTTACAATTTTCAAAATTTGCAATTTTAATCAAGTCTCTGTGTAATGTATTTGACTAGATATATATTTGTATGACACCTTAACCTTAACCTCAACCTTCTCGCAATCTGTATTTTAACTATTTTTAAACTTGAAAAATAAAGGCATTATTATTACTATCATTAAACTAGGTGAATATGGTGAAAAAAGAAAACACTTATTATGTTCCATGTTTATATTTGCAATTTTCTGACACGTGTTTCAAACTTAACTCAAAGATAATGGCAATGGTAATAAGTTTGATAATAAGCTGTCAAATTCAAAACATGTGCCAGGAAACTTATATTTATATTTTTAGTTTCTTTATACGGGCTTCGAACTTGGCAGTTCATTATCAAAGGTAAGGATAATGGTATTACCTTTGATAATGATCTATCAAGTTCGAAACATAAGTGAGGAAACTTATCTTTATATTTGCAGTTTCCTCACAGGTGTTTCGAGCTTGGCAGTTCTTTGTCAAAGGTAATAATAATGGTATTACCTTTCATAATGAGCTGTGAAATGAAATTAAAATATAAACATGGAACATAACAAGTGTTTTTCTTCACCAAATTATACAGGGTTGGGATAAAGTATGGAACCAAGTAAACATCTTTAAAATAAAACGGACTATATCTTTGAAAATTTTCAGGTAAGTGCAATAATCGCACATTAATTGATAATTTTCATGATGTATCATAAACTTTGTCAAAATCACGCCAAAATTAAAAAAAGAAACAAACAAACCTCTTCCATCGACTTATTAAATGCACAAATCAACTTTTCCGCGACTTAAATTATGTATCAAGATCAGCATTGAAAACTTTCAATAAAATTAGCAAAGACGCCCAAAATTTAATAATTAATACTGTAGAATAAAATTTCTATATCAATCTCATCATGTCGAAAACTTATTTTATTATACTAGAAAGATTATTCTTCTTCTCCTGGTGCCGTCTCCTACCTGATGTTGGAAATCATTGCTATTTTCACCTTATTTACAACTACAAGGAAAAGTTCTATGGAACTGCATTTAAACCAATCCCCCAACTCCTACAACCACGAAATTCTTCTTCCTGATTCCCTTTATTTTACCCTGAATGATGACTCTGGGTCAACAAGGAGTTTGACAAGGATGTATTCTCTCCCCAATGCGATTCAACATCTATTCGGAATACATTTTCCGGGAAGCATTGGGAAGTGAGACGGTAAGAATAATAATTAACCCTAACAATATCAGGTACGCTGACGACACCACACTGTTAGTAAGCAATCTAGGTAGCCTAGTAGTAATGACGAATAGAGTGACAACAACGAGCAGAAAATACGTATTTCACATACTTCACATATTTCACCACTAAGACAAGACAAAATTATGGTAATATCCAAAAAGAAGAAACATACTTTAAATACCTTGGTACCAAAATTAATCACCAATCACACATCGAGACGGCATCCTGGTAAGAATCGAGCAGGCGATATGAATCAAACTAAAGAAACTACTTACAGCTCAGAACCTTTCCTTGAATCTGAGAATAAGAATGGTAAGTTATTATGTTTTCCCAATACTTCTGTATGGACTAGAATGATTGACCCTGAATAAGGAATAATCAAAGAGATTATAGCTCTTAAGATAGTGTTAAAAATCCCATGGGTGGACCACATAACGAACAAAATCTTTCTAGAAAGAATGGACAAAGAATTGGAAGTCCATTTTAGCATTTAAAAAAATGGAATTCTATGGGCACATAGCTCGCAACTCGAAACATGAAATTCTGCAGCTCATTATACAAGGCAAAATCATGGGACGTAGAAGCATAGACCGTCACAGAATCTCTTGGTTGTACAACTTATGGAATTGGTGCAAACTATCATCCACTGAATTATCCGTGCAGCCATCTCTAAAGTAAGGATTGTCATGTTTATCCGAGGGAGACGCTGAATAGAAGAAGAATATTACTGAGTATCTCATATATATGTCCTCTCATTACAAGTCCTAGGTATTGTAGCTTTTTTCTTTTTAGACTGTTAATTACTTCGTATTATGCCTGTGTCCAGATATGCTGCTACACCACATTTCGAACGACTGTAATTTGTCTATGTGTTCTAGTTTCAGTGTTTAGCTCTCTAGTCCATATAGTACTACTGCAAAGACATAACACCTTACTGACCTCACTCTTAGTTCTTAGTTTTCTTATTTCTGCTACAGAGGAATGTTTTTAGTTTTATAAATGCACTTACTTCTTGCTATACTGGATTAATGAGGCTATTACTTTTTGAAAGGCCATATCACTTAAAGTATTTTATTAAGCATTTCTTGCTATCTCTATTCTCGCCATTATTTCTATTATTTGATCTTTATTATCTGTATTTCATGTAACTAGGTCATTTTTAAACTATATTCTTCGCGAAACGTACTTATTCTATTTAGCAGCTTTTGAAGTTCTTCTCTTCTTCAATCTAATGTCCCATAAACAACATGAGATTTACAGCTGACATTTTCCGTTAGTTATTATTGTTAACATGTACATTTAAAAAATAAAACAACTAAATATTATAAGACCATAATTGATTCGAACACTAATATTGAATTGAAGGCGCAGACAAGTAAAAGATTTTTTTGTAATTTTTACAGGACATCGTTCTTCGCAATCCCGGCAAATCCCTAGATAATAAAGACAACTAGATATTGAATAAATCTACTTTAATCATTCTTAAAATCTCTCTTTATGTTTATGTTTATGTTACTATCCAAAAATAAAAATAAAAAATACATATCAATATATACACAAAAAATATACGAAACATACAAAAATTTTGGATGGACGAAGCTGGGCGGAGTTCGTGCAGCAGCGACGATCTTCCACTCTAACCCTTGTTTGACCACGATGCTGAGGAAGCAAATATCCTCTTGGACATCTGGATTCTTCTATAAATGCGTTTATTTTCTATTTGTCCCCTTTAGATATTATAATTACATACAATAGAAATAATACTGCTGTATCCTTTGTTCACACTTTATATCATCACTCCAAATATATATGTATTGATTTATTCTTCAGGAAAATCAAATAACAAATATCTATAATGAGATACAACTTTGGTGGAGAAAGGCATCATTGTATGCATTCATACCAGTGATTCTAATCCTTACAAAGTCTTAAGTAAAATCTTAGAATGTATCAAAATGAAAAAATAAATAAATTCTTAATAAGTCTATCCCAAAATACTAATTCAGCTTTAAATGAAAAAGCTCAATTGCATTTCCATGTTTGATATTCATTTCTAATTGTCAGCTGAAACAAATTGAAAGTTATTCTATTTTTAGATATTGAGATGTTTTGATTTAGTTTGGAAAGTTTACTGTATAAATTAGTGCATATACACATCCACCTCTACTTGATTAATCTAATATAATATGTATTCCTAATGAACCGATTTCTTCAAATTTTACTTCATTCACTTTCTACCACAACCAAGGTGTTTCTTAAGGCTCCTACTCTAAAATATTTTCATCTTAACCTTAATTTCTTTGGATATTTTGAAATTTGCCATGCAGTTTGTGGGTGATACCGCTTTAGTAGTTCATACCTCCCTACTATTGATTCCATACAACAGCTCTTTGATGATTTGAAAAAATAGAGAAGTTCTGTAAATCTGTAATTTCAAATTCTAAGGGCCAATCTTAGCAGGTTCAAAAGTCTAAACGGTCTTATTAACAAAAATGGAGTATGGAATACACTCCATTTTTGTGATGTCTTCGACTAGAATACTGATCAATAGTTTCCTAATCTTCATCAACAACCTTTTAAAATTTTGCAAAGACAGAACGCAATAATCGCTTGATAAAATACTTCACCTGAATTATCACTAATATATACAATATATTCAACTAGAGTTTGAAATCCTCAAACATTACTGTGCACGTTAAAATTCCAATATGTTTGTGAAATTTAAACATCCTTCGGAATTGCTATTTGAAAAAATAATAAAAACGTATAGACGCAATAAACTTATCTAACAATAATTATGCAAAAATTATGGGTTGATAGCTCATTTGAAAATAGCCTGAGAAACAATTCAATTACTTTATGAGGCATAATTAAAGAAGATCATCATGTGACATATCACGAAATCGAGAGATATTTAAACACTAGTATAACCAGCATACATAAGATTTTGCACAACCATTTGGGAGAAGTTGTGCACGCGTTATATTAAACAATTGTTGACAGATGCCTAAAAAAATACTAGTGTCGATTGGTGCCGTAAAATGATTGCAAAATACAACTGTGGTGCATTCAAAGCCGACATTAGCATCGTCACAGGTGACGAGACGTGGATTTATGTATACGAGCTAGAAAGAGAAGGCCAATCGGCAGATTGGGTATTTCAATGTGAACCAAAGCCAATAAAAGTTGTTCGTTCTCGAAGCGTTAAAAAGCAAATTGTGGCGATTTTCTTCACGAAAACCAGTCATGTGGCAACTGTGGCTCTCGAAAATCAAAAGACCGTTAATTCAGTGTAGTATACGACCATTTGTTAGCCTGAAGTTTTCTGTAAATTGAGAGAAACCAAACCAAAACGACGGATCGTTTTGTATCACGACAATGCGAGCTCACACACATTACATGCAGCATACTCGTTTGCTGGACACATAAATGATGGAATTGATGGGCCATCCGCCTTACAGCCCCGACTTGGCACCCAATGACTTTCTCTTGTTCCCAGTAATCAAAAATAAACTGCGTGGACAACTATTTTTATTTTATATCGCATGTTTTAGGGCAAACACACCGTTCAAATGTTAATATCGAAGCATAAACGTGTTGTTGAAAATCCCAGAACATTAATTCGACGTCGTGGACAAGAATTGTAAATTTCAAGAAGCTCTCTACCAAGTATACCCACAAAAAATCTGTGTCTATGCTTAGAAAATTCAATTAACACAACAACTAAAGCCCAATGACCATGCACAGCGAAGACAGTTTGTTGAATGGATTATTGAATATCAACAACTGGATATAAATTTTTCGAGCAAAATCACACTATGTGATGAAGCACGTTTCCACCTTGAAGGAATTTTTAATCGCCAAAATTGTTATGTTTGGGTTTCAAAGAACCCAAGTGCGATGCAACAGATGCATCCACAACATGGCACTGTTTGATGCGAATTTGGGCCTGAAGGCATCATTGGACCATACTTGTTTTAAATTAGGTTGGTCAAGCAGTGACTGTACACAAGCACTTATGCCTTACAATTAAACGCCGCAACAATGAAATTCCAAAATGCAAAATTTAAACATACAGAATGGATAACCGGAAGAATTCACATTTGGTATTTAAATATTGGCGCCCTTAAGTGACGGAAATTACATCCACTTACTAAGAAAATACGAGCATATTAACGAATGTTAAAAATAATAAATATAAAATATTAATAATATTAATAAATGTTATCAAATAGCTTGTAAAATTTTAAGAAAGTAAATATAACAGCATTGTTTTTATCTTGAAAAGGGTGTGTTTTCAATCGGGCCTTATCCACGGAATTTATTTTTAGAACGAATATATCAAATAGCTGACGTACGCATGTATCAACCTCCTTACGAACAGCTGCATCCGTCGGTCTCTTGACAAATGTCTCCGGTTACGGATCCAATTTCATAACAAATCGTATTTTACAGTAATTAGAGATTTTTATATGACTCCAAACATATAAATTTTCGGAAAAAGTAATTGGGTTCTTATAAAATTCAAATAAATAATATGAAGTTGGAGGCTGAAAGACCGCGGATCGATAGCCGATGATTAGAAGAAACCTCAAGTCTGTACTCTGTTTACTTCATAAAAACTGTATAAATACTTCTATTAATAAAGATGTTTTCTCTCTCTAATATGAAGTTATACAGGGAATATCATATTTACGGATGTAGTGTGATTCTACTTAAATAGTTGCATTATTTAGTAAAACTTATTTAAGAACTCAAATGACTTACTTTTATTATTACTATTTAACAATAGTAATTTTTAATACATTCGAAATTGCATTTACACTTAATACAACGAAGCAAAGTCAAGTCAAGAAATAGTTGCAATAATGAGGAATGAAGTTCTAAATAAACAGACTTAAATATAAATTATTGGTTTGACAAATAGCGTTTACACCTAATACAATGAAGCGAGAGTCATGTCAAGAAATAATTGCAATGGCGAGGAATGATGTTTTAAAACTCGTGTCTGTAAATGACTAAACATCCTGTATAAATTTTTGGTTTAGCAAATAGCGATTTTGTATTTAAAAATTTACATATTGGATAAACCTATATGTAACGTAAGTATTAATCATAAATCGTTATAATAGTTGATAATAATATGTAGAAAAATAAAATTGAAAACAAAGATAGTTAAAATATTTAAGAAAGAAAGTGTACTTTATTGTATTACTCATCGTATTTTGTAGATTCTTGCTTTATTTCCTAGAGACATGTGTTTGTTATTGCCCGATATTAGAACTGCTTATTTGTTTGGCAGTTAATGGCCTTCTTTTAGATTCCCATTGCTTGTTATTCTGACCCATGAGTTTATTCGTTTATTATTATATTCGTATGTAAAAACTACAAGAAATATTAAATATGTTGTGTTATTACTTATCTCCTCTTGCTTTCTCTCTACCTTTCTCTATCTCTCTCTCGACCCAAGGACTAAGAAAATGATTTATATTTATAAAATGAATTGTCCGAAGTATTAAGTAACTGAAGAAAATGATGGTAGCGACCGTTACTATGCGATAGTTCATTTTAAAAAGGGTAAATGAAAATAATAAGTTATTATACCAGTATTTATTGTATAATATACACAAAACAAGTTTACAATATATTATCAATTTTGACACAACTATAGTTTCGACCTTTGCAGGTCATTATCAAGTGTTAAATGAAGAAGAATACAGGGTGTTAAGTTTCATGTATGATTTTCTCATTTACCTCGTGGTGAAATATTGTAGAATAATAGGTAATTAATTAAAAACACTTGGTTTGTTTCACTAAATTAGTTTAATTTAAGTAACTTAATGTCGAAAAAGAAGGTTAGAGTAGAAAGAACATTATTTTATAGACAACTAAAAAGTAGAAATATGTAACAAACTATCACCAATTTGTACCCTTTGCTTATAACTATAAATCAGTATCCCTTAAATCCTCCCGAAGGCTGAAGAAATTATTGGATAAAACTAACAATTGTTATTTTAATACAATCACTTGCTTTAGACAAAAGTTATATATAATTTAATTACAAAATTACAAACTGACAATTGGTTTATTCTATTTATAACTTATTTGTGTAGAGGTTTTTAGAGGCTGGTTACACCTACATACATGAAGGTAGATAATATTGTTGATTTTTGAGGCTTCTACTGTTATACATGTTGAATATAAATGAAAACACTTTTTTAACTTTGTTTGTATAACACTTTTAATTTAACGTTGACTATAGTTTCATCAAAACTAAATGTAATTTCGACTACAAATTACATTAAGTTTTTATAATTTCCAAATACAAACCAAAATTCCAAAATCGCATATCAATCAAGGAATGCCTCCAAAAAGTGATGAAAAAGAATAATCAAAACAAAAAGTACAATAGTAAAATAGCAAACGCCAAGAAATTGAAAAACAAAGATGTATTTTTACTTAAATCAGATAAAGGTAATGTCACAGTTATCGTTAACAAAGCACTACTTTTGAATTTTATAACTGAGATGTCAGAGAAATGTTAGAAACTGGCCCATACATAACAACAGTAAAATTAATAACACTTAAAAAGAATCAACAAATTTAATAGACAAAAAACAGCTGATTCACTCAAGTTAAAGAACCCTACGTTACCTAGAAAATACTGCCTTCCGAAAATACATAAACCCGGGAGTAAATATAGGCCCATAGTTTCGAATATAAATTCACCCACTTACAAATAAGCAAAATGGCTAGTTAAAGAATTACAACATCTTACAATAAACCACAGCTTTTCCGTTCAAAATTCGTTTGAGTTTACAAAAATGTGTAACGTTGAATTAGCCTCGGATGAACAATTACTCTCATTCGGTGGTTAGTCACGTTTTTACAGTTAGATATCCATAAACACATTTTATTAGAAAACAACATCCCCACAGATAAAGTTAAATTAACATTAATAGTAATGGATTTAAACACTTTTGAATTTGAAGGTAATTATTATAAACAAACCTTTGGTACTACTATGGGCAACCCCCTTTCACCCTTTCTTTTCGAAATTTTTCTAAACCATCTCGAAAACATATTTTTACCATCACAAAAAACGATTTCAATATTTCGTAATTTTTATCTCAACTGAAAAGTTTTAATCCCAGCATTAAATTTACGTATGAGGTTCAATTCAACAGACAACTTGTCTTTTTAGATTTTCCAGTTTTTAGAAAAGATAGAAAATTCGAATTCAATATTCACAGAAAACCAACTCACACATATAACTACATATATTCATTTGAGCTCACTTTTGCCATTTAAACATAAACTCTCTGCTTTTAACAGTATGATATTCAGAGCTATCAACCTCCCGATTATCAAACAAAACCACCCACCCTACATATTCATATAAAGTTTAATTCCTTATCGACTCGCTGCATTTAATAAAATGAATTGCAAAACTTTTTGATAAAAAAAGAAATTAAAAAGGTAAAATATTTGAGCCAGTAAATTAATAAAATGTTGATGCATGATGGGTGGGCAGACTCTAAATCTAAATTAGATAAGATTAGCTATAGAAAGTCATTTGTATTTAAACTTAAATTTTAATTTTGTTTTATTTTTAAAACATAGAGGGTTTGATTGTTGGCACCGAAATTATCAACGATTGGCAATTAAAGTTAATATGATATGTAGTGGGTGGGTGGTCTATATCTCACGCCCTATTCGAGGGTTTTTAGTTAGAACTTGTAAAATGTAAACAAACACAAATTGCATTTTTTAAATTGATGTATTCATAGAAATATTTCCAATAATTTTTGATGTTTTACTGACTGGAGGGTGGGAAAAGGCAACCCACCCACCCTACATATACATATTAACTTTAATTACTGATCGTTTTGCGGTTTGCAATAACTTTAATTACAAAATTTGAATAAAAGAAAAATTGACCAAGTAAAATTTTTGAATGAGTGAATTAATAAAAATTATATAAAGGATACGTAAAAAAGCTTTAAATCAAGCTTAAATAAGATGAGCTATAGAAGGTCAGTTATATTTAAACTTTAATTTGAATTATGCTTTATTTTTTATAAGATACAAGGTTTTATTGTTTTGTAAGCAGCAAAATCGTCAACAGTTAGTATTTAAAGTTATCATGTATATGTAGGGTGGGTGGGTGGCCTCTATCCCACCGTTCATTCAGTAAAACAAAAGCGAGGGTTTTAATTAGTTGTAAAATATAAATAAACACAACATAATTGCAATTTTTAGAGATATATTCATAAGAATGTATCAACTAATTTTTGATGGTGTTTTACTGATTGGAGGGTGGGACAGAAGTAACCCACCCCTACATATACATATAAATTTCAATTACTGATCGTCTCGCGGTTGAGAGTAAAATTAATTACAAAACGTTTTGAATTTAAAAAGTAAAATTTTTGATTGAGTAAATTAATTAAATTTTTATGAATGATGGGTTGGCAAACATAAAATCTAAATTAGAAAAGATTAACTATAGAACGTCTTTAATATTTAAACTTACATTTACATTTGGATTACGCTTTATTTTTTGTTACACTATTGAATGTTATTTGAATTCCTCTAACAAACTTAATAAATGAAAACATTAGAATGAATGGGTTTCCCGATGCCCTGAAAATTGCCAAGGTTATACCGGTATTTAAAAAAGGGGACATACAATTATCAAATTTTAGACCAATATCAATAATACCAATTATTGGTAAAATATTTGAGAAGTTGATTGCAGTCCAAATATCTAATTACTTAGAAGATTCTGGGAAATTATATTCCTTTTAATTCGGTTTCAGAAATAACAAATCAACCTCTTAGGCCATCCAGAACCTAACACAGTATGTACTTGACGGTTTTGAAAATCATTACTATACGTATACCCTATTTTGTGACCTAAGCAAAGCCTTTGATTGCGTTTCGCATAATATACTATTAGAGAAGGCAAAACTATTACCTTTTGGTGATGCTGCCGTAACTTTTTTATCGTCATATCTGGAAAATAGGCAACAATATGTTGAAATTAACACCAATAAATCAGAAATACGTCACATATCATTGGGTGTTCCACAAGGCTCCGTCCTGGGACCTATTCTATTCCTAATATATATAAACGATCTTCCTAATTGCGATAACCGGGCACATTTTACACTCTGTGCGGACGATACAGCACTACTATGTCAAAATAAGGATATTCGTGAACTAACTGCAGACATGAGCAACATACAGACTAATACTAAGCAATGGTTCCTCGCAAACAAGCTATGTCTGAATGATGATAAAACAGAGCACCTCATGTTTTCTCAACGCAATATACCAGAAACCTATTACAATGACTGTGTACAATTTCTTGGTATAAAAATTGGTAATAAATTAAAGTGGAACCATAACACACTTTTTATATCCAATAAAATATCCAAATATGTGTATGTAATTAGGAAGCTAGAAGAAATTGGTACACTACAGTTACAATTGAATGTTTATTTTGCTAATATACATTCCGTAATATCATATGGTATAATAAATTGGGGCCATGCGGCATCAGTAAGTAATATTTTTAGAATATAGCGAAGAGTAGTTAGAATTATGGGAGGTATTAAATACAGAGATTGTTGCAAATTAAAATATTCTGATTTAAAAATTCTTACGGTACCATGTATTTATATTTATGACAGTCTCATTCATATCAAAACACAACTTAACATGTATGAATCACAATCATCCACCCATAATTACTCAACTAGGCATGCCCATTATATAAGACCAGTATTCAAACGATTATTGAAATCAAGAGATGGTCCAAATTACTTCTCTATTTAATTATTTAATGCTCTACCAAGAGATATGCAAGAACTGCATGAGGTGCAATTTAAAGCATCATTAAAGAATATTCTATTATCGAGTGCATTTTATTCATGTGATGAATTCTATGATTATATGTCTAAAGTTAATAAAGTACAACCTAGTTTGTAAACCCATTTTCTATTTCTGTTTGACTTGTGTAAATATCATGTATATAATAGCACCAATAAATATATTATTATTATTATTATTATACATCATTGATGGATCCTTGAATTCCTAATGCATTCAAGTAAAATTTAGATCTAAGCACTGAAACGCTTTGGATATGTCAAAAATAGCTTCTATGACTTTGTAGTTCTTTGCGTCGTATATTTGTTGTACAAAATCTATCGTGGCTGTTTCCGTATATTTATTAAAGCGGAAACCAAGCTGCGAGAAATTTTATAATTTTCTTGCAGACAACCTACCCGATTATTTTTGAAATAGAGCCAAGCAAGGCAATTGGTCGGTAATTTTCACAATTTTGTGGGTCATCCTTTTTTTTAAATTGCTATAATAGTAGATAATTTTAATGCGTTGGGAAACTGCCCTAGTAATATCTGTAATTGTAGGTACGAACTCTGTGCTGTAGTGTTTTAAAATGTAAATTTATACATCATCGTATCCGGTAGAGTGTGTAATTTTCAATTCATACATTGCTTCTATGACATCTTCTACAGTAACAGAATGAAAAACCATAGTGTTAGTTGAATTATCTCGATTTAGAGTGCTTGAAGTTGATAAGATTACATTAAAAAAATTAGTTCTTCGAGTCATAGCATTTGTTGAGATATATATTCTGAAGCAGTTTGCTATTTCTTTTGGATCTGTTAAAATAGGGTTATTTATTGTAAATGTATCGAGAATGTTTGACATTTCGTTTATTGGTTTACATTGCTTCTTTACAATATTCCAAGCTGTTTTGTATCTGCTTGGAGAGCCCGAATAGTGTTTCTGTTTAGAGTAAGTAATGTTTAATATAGTTGATGCTTGAAACCATTACTTTGTGATACATTTTTGAAAAACAGAATTACATGTAATTCACTTTGTTGTTATCGCACACGGTGTTTGAAAATGACAATGTAATGGTTGAAACTGACCACTCATAATAAAACACACGGTCATAATAAGAAAAGTGAATTTCAATTATCATCCTGTTTTTTAAGTAATGTTTTTTGATATTTCATTTCTAAATATTTATACTTGAAATCGATACTTTCGTGACTTTACAAAGCCAATTTAAATCATTTAATTTATCTGCCTGAGCTTTTAATTAATTGGAATACCACGGTAATTCACATAATGACTTATTTTAGTAGTGATTTTCGGGAAGCATTCGTCCAGAAACTATTTCAGAACTTTTCATACATTTTATAAATGTTTGAGCATGTCTCTGGTGTAAAAGTAGGAATATTTTCAGTGTGTAATATATTTATCATGGTGTCTAAAAATATCCGCATTTTTATATGTTACTGTTGTGTTCTGATAGATTTGAAATAAAACACCTTTTGATACACTCGTTACTATATAATCTATTTCGCTTATATTTAAATTATAACTATATTTACAAATTCGCGATTTTTGTTATGTGAGGTCAAGTTGAAATAATTAAAAATATTTTTTGTTTTTCATATGTAGTATCTTGACTGTTAATAGCCAAAAAAATTGGTACCTATTTGAAACTCAACTTAATAATCTAGTGAGAATATCCAGATAATAATATATTTTGGAAATGATAAGTTCTCGCTTTACATTTGCTTGTTTTGGTACTACAGATATTATCAAACAGTAAACTAAACTAATTACGTCCATAAACAAATAAATAGGTTTAAATTAAACGATAAAATAAAGTAGGTAAGTCCATGAGAGATTGCTGATTGTTTGGAGGTTTTTTGATTTATTGGTTTGTAATGAAAAGATAATCCAAAACAAAGTTAAACACCATAAAGAATATATAATGAATGTTAGTTATATTAAATAATAATAATCAATTTGATAATTATATTATATTTGCAAAATAGGTACTATTCTTTTTAAAGCATTGAAAATATATTTAATGGATCACCATGGTTCAATGATGAAGAGCACAATTATGTTCTAAGAAGTAATACCTGAATATGAACTATTATTTGAGGGATTTTAGGATGACGTAGCTTTGTTAGAATTCATAAAGCGAATCATTTTATAACTAAAGGAGGAAAGATATGGTAATGAGATTGTGACCATAATAAAAATAACGGCAAATGAATTAACACATGTGTTGTAAGTTCAATTAAAATGCCTTGGCGTCTCTGTGTTTTAATAAGAAAGTTTGAAAGAAATATTGGCATCTGAAGACTCAAGTGGCTTAAAATCTGAAAAAATGGTTAAAGCCAAAAATAGTGAACATAATCTCGTAGGTAACAAAATCTAGACCCATGTAACAAACTAACATTAATTGGCTATTATGTTATATATATTAGAGGCTTCTACTGCGTTATACATTTTTGTATGTTGAATAAAACACAAACATTTTGTTTGTATAACTTCAAATTATACCTACAAAGTTAACGTGTTTTATTCAATCAATTGGCTAGTTTCTTTCTATCTATACAATAGTATCATTTGAGACAGCTTTGCTTAAATCCTCCTGAAGACTGAAGAAATTATTTGAGAAAATTAAGAGAATCAAGTGAAGAAGAAAAACACTTGTTATGTTTCATAGTTTGGTCTTCATTTACAATTGTCTGACACGTGTTTCGATTAGTAACGATCATTTTCAAAGTATAAACTCAATTTTAAATGAGACCTTCCACCAAGAGTGTATCATTTATAAACCTAGGAGATCTTTTTTTAAATACTACGACTTATTTTACACACAAATTATTTTTTATTTAATTTAAAAATTGCAAACGAATTGATAATTAGTTATCAAGCCCATTGATGGCATATATTATGCCCAACAAAATTCACAATATTTTGGACTTCGAGTAACACTTGCTTATAATTAATCCTTTTATTGCATAAGGTATAAAGAGGCGGTTAAAGAGTTTTCGATCGTAATTCAGAAAAGGATGTCAAATAGCTTAATACTTGTGTGTTATGTTAGCATATTTCAATTTGACTTTTTATTAGGGAAATTTGTAACCACAAAATATTTACAATGGGAAAATCATAGAATATCAGAATTAATTCTTATTTTATGTACAATATTATTTAGATATTTTATGGAATGGATATTCCTTCCAAGTACTATTTTATTGGTTTATCTTTTTGTACGCTATCTTAAAAGTACATTTATTGAGTTTTGTAATGTTACAATGTCGTTGAAAATGTTTAGTCATTATTTCTAGTTTTTATCCATTGTATTCATTTCTCAATAAAAATGTTTATATATAAATTGCAACTGTTATATAATATTAATAAGTTTTTACACTTTCAGGAATTCTGTAAACACCGCGTGTAGAAATGTACCCTCATTGTGTGAAAGTACTACCTGAACTTTCGCACGGATATGGAATTTTCGGAAGAGGTAAAACTGTTCTAATCCCACGTTTCAATACCACCGAGTACAATAAGTTCTTGGAAACTTTGGGTTCGAATTTGAATAAAAATCACGTCTTTATGGCACGGTACGCCGTAAATGTGGAAGTGCAGTAGTAAATGAAAATAAGGTGGCCGTAAAATTTATAACCACATTTTCAATACGTGCTTACTATTAACCTTGCAGCACGCACAACACGTCGTACCTGTTCACGTCAACGGTTTCTTGCTGGGGTTTTTAATTATGGACAGATGTTTAATAGTGGTAATTATAATAAATGTATTAATTAGAAATTCGCCACAGTAATAAAAATAATTATCTAACCGAAATACCATAAAAAAATCATCACATATTTGTAACTAAGATCGTAGTATAAATTTGAATAAATTTATTTTTTACTTTTATGGAATTGACTTTAACAAACTTTAGCATGTAGTTATAGTAATAATATATTAGTTCAATTAATCGCTATAAAATAACATTTAGTTTGAGTTTCTGGTACTAATGGTGCTTAAGAGCGACGTGGGCAATCCCTTAAAGTAACACGCTTGTTTATACAATACATGAATATATAAAACATGGCGGAGCGACACACACGTGGTCGAAAACCAAATACTACAACCTCTGATGTTTAGTATATACTAAACCGAAGTAGTACCTGCCGTCAATCATTAAATCAATAGGTCAATGTCACTACGCAGCAACAATAAAATGTGCTGATTGTTGAATTTGGTAATTTTTGAGCTAATTTAAAAATAGACATTTTTTTTATAAGTTACTATTACAATAATAATACAAGGATGTCAAAATTTATGATAATAATTATATTTATTTAAATATAAATAGTTGTAAATAATGATTAATATTAATTTTAGAAAATAAGAATGTTGTACACATATATTTTAAATCCGCGTGTAAATAATGCATCTATTTGTCACCGTATGCGACATTGAGTTTTCGAAAGTGTCACCAATACGTGCCTTCACTAACAATTTGTTTTACCGTCTATAATTGTCCCATAAACCTAATATATAATGGTGTGGTTATATTTATTAGAAACAGACGGTGCCAACAATGCCAAATTGAAGAAAATCAGTTCTTTGCTCATTGAGAAAAATAATAATGCCCCAAAATGCGTTAAGAAAAGATGACTCAAAGTGCACAACTCAAACATTTACGAAAAGTCATATTAATATTATAAAATACTTTCATATGAATTGGAACAAAAGGAGGTGATAGCAATGGCAAAAATATTCTCTCAATGGCAAAAAACACCTGCTGGTATTTTTCGTCAGCTATAGGAAATAATGGGTTGAGTGGAAGAAGAAGAAAGTTATTGTAAATGTATTTTATTTTGTATCAGAGTTGTAAAGCAAATAAACTAAACTAAACTTTGCGAATTTTACGTCGAGCTTCGCCTTGTGCTTTTATATGTTCTAACTGACCAACAAGCTTAAAGTTAATGACAATGTTTAATGTTAACTTACTTGGATTATTAACGTATTTATCAACAAAAGCAACCATATTGCCAAAATGATTAACAATATGTTAACAATTTTTGAAATACATAACAATGAGTATTAGCAATTATCTTTAAATATTCGGAATATTCTAAAAACTTGTATTGAGTGATTTAGGATATATGATACTGATATCAATACCTAATGTCAATTTGGTTTTCACTAATTTGTAGTTACTTTTAAGTTATCTTATATTTCATTGGTATTATTTTTAAATAATATGATAGTTTTCGCATTAAACAATTACCTCAATATTAAATTTCAAGACTTCCTGTCTACACTACGTGTTTATCCTAAAATCGTAAATGGAAGCATTATTCGTGTTTCGCAGGTGGCCGTCGGCAGTCCCACAAGTTCTGTCTCCTACTTTTGATGTTGAGGGTGGAAAGGTAGGGATGGGGCGGCATGTGCTCGGCTCTGAGTGGCGCCAGGTGTTCGGGCCACCGAAACCCCATCGGCAACGCGGTTCCCCACCTGTCGTTTTCGTCTGTCCCAGACTCGTTTCTCCTGGACCGCTGGCCGATTCGAGCCGAGATTACATTTATAAATCGACAAATTAAAGAACATCTGCCGTACGTTTTTTTTTAATTCCGTAGGTAGGTAGCAAACAAGTTGTAGTCGCCAGGAGGGGTTATAAAGGCGGACGTCTTGAAATTTTGCACGTATTTATGTGATTTATTAATCGTTTCCACTAATTTTGTGATCAATTAAGAAAGCAATCTAAGTACTTTAATTAGTATAGGTAGAAAAAATTTTCTTTATTATGGAAATTATTAAATTAAATGATTTTTCTAAAGGGTGATAAAATTTGAACTTGAGGATTTGAATTTCGCGCCATTTTCGTTCTTTGAATGTTGGAAGTTTACACGTTAACATTCAGTATCTAAACACATGTGAAATTTATCATGGCGTCGTATACAGTGCAGCAACACGGAAATATTGTGAAATTTTATAATAAAAACAGGGGATCAGTTAAGATTACGCGAAGAAAGCTTCGACCACTGTTTGGACGCAATAATGTTCAAAGTGTAATCCGTGATCTATTGTAAAAAATTTGAAATAAATGGTATGGTTATTAATCCACCAAAAATTGACTTGATCAACACAAAGGTCGTGATGAAAATACTGTTCGTATACGTGATAGTGTGTAAGAAAAACCAAGCAAGTTAATCCGTTACCGTTTAATAAGGCACAAATCAACGCATTTAAGACTAAAGGCGAATAAAATTCAATTGACCCAAAAATTTAAACCAGCGTACCATCAGAAATACAGAATTTTTGTGAACTGGGTTTCACAAAATAAAGAAGTGGGTATTGATTTTCACAAGAAAATCATATGGGATGATGAAAATGGGCCTTTATTTATGGGTATGTGAATCGCTAAAATTGTCTCATCTGGGGTATTGAAAATTCGCAATGCTTTTAGAAAAACCAATGCACTGTTTGGTGTACACTGTAGGCTGAAGGAATCATAGGTCCGTACTTTTTGAAAGACGAAGCCTGTAGCGCTTATAGTCAACGGTGTACACCAGCGGGAGATGCTAAACAACTTTTTCATCCATAAAACCAATCATTTTAACTTGTTTTAACAAGATGGAGCTACATGTTACACAGCACGTGAAACAGTCACTTTACTTCAAACCAAATTTCCTGATCATGTTATCTCTCAAAGAGGCGACATAAATGGGCCAGCAAGATCTTACGATCTAACCCCACTAGACTTTTTCCTCTGAGGCCATTTGAAGGGAAAGGTCTATGTCAATAAACCTGCTACGATTCCAGAACTAAAGGAGAACCACTGAATTCGAATCGCATTCATTTGAACTTGTTCCGGAAAACTTCTCTAAAAGAGTATCTTAGCAGCAGAGTGGTGGAGGACATTTAGACGACATTATATTTCATACATTGTGAAGTCTACACTTTACACTATTAACAATATATCCAATCTTTATAAAAAACAGTAAATATTACCCTCAATTCTCATATTAATAGAGTAGAATCTTAAATGATAGATGAAATACAACACATGGCAGAGGCTTAATAGCAAATGAAAATGACTAATGACAGATGGCATATAAATGATACAAGGTAGAATGTGAAAGATGATGGATGAAAGATGTACGTCGAATAATAAAAGATAAGAGATAAAAAATGAAACATAACATGACAGATTTAAGGTCAAAGATGAAAGTAATGTAACTGACACTTTTTGCAATTGGGATTTTTGTGAAGTGTCTTTGTCTCCTTTGTTTATCAATAAAAATGTCTTTAGATTCAACGCCGCAATATAATTTACCAAAACAAGTTGCAACTTAGAGCTAACATGATCATTTGAATCGGATGAGTAAAACAGTGACTTTGACAGAATTGAAAAATTCACTATGTTTTAACTACAAATAATTATTGTAAAAATATTATATGACGTGTAGACACAGTTATATAAACCTAAATAAGACAGCATGGGTGAAGTAATGCTGGACTATCTGTTGCAGAATAACCTATTTCAGATTAATAGCTTCTACAAGAAAAAGT
Organism: Ontholestes murinus; assembly: GCA_963969525.1. Taxonomy (NCBI): domain Eukaryota; kingdom Metazoa; phylum Arthropoda; class Insecta; order Coleoptera; family Staphylinidae; genus Ontholestes; species Ontholestes murinus. The sequence continues at coordinate 65,864,228 of OZ018389.1, forward strand.
TAAATAGAAGATGGACATGGGAAGCCCAGATGATCACACAAGAAACGAAATAGACTATATTATAACGGACAAAAGAACGCATCGTCAAGGATGTGACAGTATTAAATAAGTTCTCCACTGGAAGCGACCACAGTCTCGTACGGGCAAGAGTGGTTATTGATATCGATAAGGAACGCCACAGAATGGTCAAGAAGAAAACAAATAAACCTTGGATGAGACCAGCAGGTTTAGAGGGATTCCAGCGCTCTATAGATGATAGATTGGTAAGCTGAGACGCAAATTAAACACTCTCAATAACATATTAATCAATGCCATGCTAAAAAGCCAAAATAAATACTGCCCAAAAACATAAAAGGGAGAAAAATTGAGCGAAAATACAAGGCAAATGTTACAAGAAAGAAAAGACCTCAGAAGTAAGGGAATAGCTACTAATAACGAGCAAAAAGAAGCAAATAAAAAGGTAGTGAAAGCCATTAGACGTACCATCAGAGCATTCAATACAAAACACATCCAACAAACGATCGAAGATAATAAAAATATGAAGGTTATGAGAAGAAAACTTGGAATCGCGAAAAAACATATAATCAAACTGAAGACCAAACAAGGTATAACCACAAATAGAGAAGAAATCCTAAAAATAGTCGCTGTACACAAGCCAAAACGAAGATGTAGTAAACTCTAGGACAGAACCGGATATAGTAACAGCCAAAAAAGGGATTGTAAATCAAGGCTCAGAAGAATTATCTTTATCACAATAGATGAAATAAAGCTCGCGCTAAGAACAAAGAATAACAAAGCTTCCGGAGTAGACAATTTAGTTGCAGATACAATAAAAGTTATTGGTCCGCGTTTATTAGAAAAGATCACAGTGCTATTTTACTTGTGCTTATACAATAGTACAATACCAGACAAATGGCACAATGCTATTGTAATACTACTTCATAAAAAAGGTGATATAACGCGACTTGAAAATTATAAACCTTCTGAACCACCTTTATAAACTCTTCACAAAAATAATAACAAAGAGACTTGAGAAAAAATTGGATTTCTATCAACCTCTAGAGCAGACGGGCTTCCGTGCTAAATTTGGAACAAATGACCATCTGCAAAGCATAAAACGATGACTGAAAAAAGTATCGCATACAACATGCCACTAGTTCTTGCTTTTGTAGACTTTCAAAAGACCTTTGACACAGTAGAGTTGAATACGGTCCTCAGTGCATTACAGGAATGTCAGGTTGGTTACAGATACTCAAAGCTAATTTACAATATCTACAAAAATGCTACAATAACGGTAAAACTCCATGAAAATACTAAATGCATTCAAATCGGCAGAGGTGTCAGACAGGGAGACACAATATCGCCCAAACTCTTTATAACAGTCTTGGAGTACGTTTTAAAAAATATAAATTGTGAAAACAAAGGCCTAAATATAGATGGTCGAAACTTAACAAATATACATTTTGCAGATGATATAGTTTTGCTATCAGATAACCTTGAAGACATTAAAGATATGATACAAGACAAAATATATGACAAATTTATTTACCAGTGAACAAATACTCATTGGTGATGAGGAAGTGGCTTTAGTAAATAAGTAAAATTATCTTGGTCATGAAATCCAAATCTCAAGAGATAGCTAGCCTGCAAAATGAAAAGAGGAAAGAGTTACACTGTCTTGGGAAGCCTATGGAAAGCTTGTGGCAGTCTTTAAAAGAGACATGCCACAATGTTTGAAGAGGAAAGTGTGCTGCCGGTCATGACCTATGGAGCTGAAACATTAACACTAACCGCAAGTGCTAAGAAACTTATGGTAACACAGCGCAAAATGGAAAGGTCCATGTTCGAGGTGTCATTGCGGGATCATTATATAAGAAATGAAGATTTACGAAGGAGAACCGACGTCACGGATGTAGTTATCCAAATTTGCAAACTCAAGTGGAAGTGGGCTGGACATGTGGCACGAATGACGGATGGGAGATAGACGAAAAGGCTGTTCGAGCGGAGATCATGCTTGGATAAAAGAAGCAAGGGAAGACCCCCTACACGTTGGATGGATGATTTAAAGAGTTGTGCAGGCAACTGGATACAAAAAGCTGAAGACATAAAGGAATGGGCAGAAATGGGGGAGGCTTATGTCCTGTAGTGGACACAGAGAGCTGAATGATGATGATGAACACTGCATGACTCGAGTTTCTACGTTTCATTGTCATTATCATTATCACTTGATAATGGCGATGAAACGTCGAAACTCGAGTCGTGTTTTTTAGAATTTTATAACTGTGTTTACACTTTATATAATATTTTTACAATAATTATTTGTTGTTAAAAGATAGTGAATTTTTCAATTCGCAACCATTCTCTTCAGACACTTTGATTTACGTAGAAAAATCTTGTGAACAATTATATACGTGTTCAATTCCCCGGAGAATTGTCCCCTACTTGTGTTCATCTCATTCGTGACCTATCGCATCTGAAAGCTCCATGATACATATATTGTGTGACAAACTACTGTAAGTGAGACCCAGCCCAGTCAAGTGTCAGCAGCTATGGCCCTAGTGAAAAAACTACACTGAAGCAGGAATCAAATTCCCTCTGCAGCCACTGAATTGAAAGAAGATCTAACCTCCGTGAATAAAATTCCATCTACAAATGAAATCAAGAACGTTGGAGCCCATTTGGATTGTTTCACACTCACTCATAATGAATTTCATGAAATAGCGAAAGAGCTATTTGTTGTGGAAACAACAACAAAATCAATCCGGAAGAAAGAGATATCGTTAGCATCTCCAGCATCGTGACCCATTACAGAAAACCTTGAAATACCACAAGTGAGATATCCAGTGATAGAAATTTCGACCTTAACACTAAAATGCAAAGAATGGCTGAAATTCTCTGATTCGTTTATTTCACTGGTTCATAATAATCAGTCGCTAAATAACATCTAGGGATTTAACTACCTGCAATCGACATTAAACGATGAAGCGGCGTTAATTCTGAAAACATTGAAACTCTTATATGCGGACTACATACTCGTTTGGCAACGAATTCAAGAGCGTTCTCAAAATAAACGTTTTAGAGTAGAACAGCTCAATCAGGAACTCTTAAATCTAGTGCCAATAAAAAAAGGCAATGCCTCAAGTCTCCAATAGCTAATTGACACGGTCGTAATCAATTTAGCTTCGCTAAAATATCTAAAACGGCCAACTACCCACTGGGGTGATATCATGATCAAACTCAGTTTTCAGGGGTTTATTTAGCCGTTGTAGCAATCTAGTTTTCCGAAGTTACAATTGTAGGAAGACCTTTTATATATATTATTTTTAATTTAGATTCACCTTTAGGTAGACGCTCATTTTGTTCATTTTTTACAGATTTGTACATATCGATTTGCATTGGTTTTTTATCGTATGATACAGAAAGAGAAGACCATTTACCACCAGTTTTATTTCTAACAAAACCTTTAATAAAGTTTCTAACATTTGGCTAGGTGGTAGTTGAACACGAATTGGACGCTTACGTGTTTTATTGGAGGGATCTTCCCAAACGAGTAGAGCTAGCTACTTGGTTTGTTAACTTGAATTCGGATGATATGCGGTATCTACATCCAACCGATGTTGTTCCTCTTTGGATTTCCCCAATTCCACGCACCCATAAATTATAACATTGCAAGAACGTTTATTACGTTCATAAATCTCGTTAATTACAGCTTCAGTATTAAATGTTGTGTTGGTGATGGTGGAGCCTGCAGTAACGTTTTGTTCAACGTTTGTTGACCGCCCTTCCTTAAGTTTACGCATATCTTCCTTTAATTCCTTGATCATTGAAATCAATTTTGGTATCTGATGGCCAGATAGAGTTGAAGGCTTTTTGAATATCCAGTAGTAAAATGGCTGATGACTTTTTTTCAAAATGTTTTGTTTGGATGTTTGAGGTAAGGATGGTAAGTGGGAGGGAGTGGATCATTTTGGAAGGAAGCCAAATTTGTAGTTCGGGATACAGTCACAGATGTGGGATAGTATTTTATTTTAGAGGAGTGATTCGTAAAGTTTTCCTAGAACGGGAAGTAACGTAATGGGACGGTAGCTGTATATTAGGGATGAAGGATAGTCACGTTTTTGGATACAGATGATTATTCCAAGTTTCCTTTCGGAAGGAAAATATTGGTGTTGGTAAATGAAATTGAGGATATTTAGGATATGGACGTGTATATGGTATGGTAAGGAATTTAATATATATTTATGTACTAAGACATATCCAGTCGCTGTATTTTCGCCCTTCTTTAATGTGTTAAAATAGTCCTTAAGTGTAAAAATGTCCGTCGGTTTCAAACTGTCATTGAATCTGAAGAAATCGTTCTACCACTCCTTTACAAGTTGAAGGGTTGATTGGTCAAAATTAGGGTCCTATGTTTTTTGAAAAAATAGAATTAAAATGGTCTGAAAATTTACGTGTGATAATGTCTGGGTCTGTTATAGTATCGTCAGTAATAGGGTCGTGCAGTTCTTGCAGTTTTGTATCTGCTTAGTTTTCTAATTTCAGTCCAAAACTTTTTACCTCTTGAGTCATTAATTTTCCTACTTAGTTTTTTAATGTCTTTTATCACTTTGTTAATTTTTTGTCGAAGTTCAGGAGTGTCCGTTAGATGAATGTCTCTGTAGATTTGTCTTTTATGTTTGATAAGGCGAAGGATAAAATTTGGAAGAGGATATTTATAAAATTATTTCTTGATTTGAGAAGTATTTTGTTTGATCGACTTATATGGGATGTCATTAAATTGGGTAATGAAGTAGAGTTTTATTTGGAAATCATTAATTTTACACGAGAAAGTTTCTCAAGAATAAAAAATAGACTTGTAATATATGTGGTTAATATATTTAAACAAAACCACTACTAGTGTTTAAGTTTTTCAATAAAAACTAATAACAATTTCTAGGTGCCCAATTTTGCAAAAAATATCTGTGATTCAAAATAACGTGTATGGGTCACTACAAAGTTGTTTTGTGTCCCGATGATCTTTATAAACTTTTAAATTATTGTGATAATTATCTGTAAAACAAACTAAGTGTGTTTTTTAGTTCTAATCAAGATATTATGTTAACTTATATTTCCGAGTTGTGAGTATGACTTCTCTTACTACAATCTACATCTAAATAAAGCATTCTAAAATTTGATGAGCTGAACTCCTCAAGGTGTGTCCAAAAAGATCATTTCGAACCGAGACCATCCAAATAAAAACGATCTTCATAAGTAGAGTTCATTAGAGTTCTTAGACTGTTAAATGCCTTCTGAAATACAAGGTGGTTGGCTAAGAGAGAGAAAGAGAGAGAGAAATCTTGCAACTAAAGGAAGTATAGTGATTTTTCAACGTACTTAATCAACATCAATAAAGCATACAACAGTTTTCATTATGAATGAAAAAATATTTAAAAATTATTTAATGGAGATTCGTCTTGATAAAGATTCAAAAGATTTATTTAAAAATTGACAAGAGTTGACTTATACAGGTTTAATTTGGAACTAGAAATTGTAGAAAGTGCTACGGGTGAATTTAAAATTGGCAACATCATTATTATTGAACAACCGTTCAAATTATTGATTTATTGATACAAAAGAATGTGTTTCCATTGTGCTGTACTTTACGGTAACAACTTATATAAACGTTTCATTTAATTATAACCACCTAAGATAATATGTTTTGACATAAGAAATCTATAATAATGGAAATAAAGACTTGTCTAAGCATTGTACTAGTGGATAACCAGCAAAAAAATCAAGGAAACTGTCAAGAGCGGTAATTATAACTATAATTAACTTTTTTTAAATAACAACATTGGTTATGGCATGAAGGTGAAAATAGTCGAAAATAAAAAAGAACTACTAATAATAGAAACCAAGTGATTTTTTATTATAAAAATTGTATAGAAAAAGTCACTTGCAAAAAATATAATTATACAAGAGAAAGTAGAAAATGAAAATGAATATTTTATTTATTTTAAATTCAAGACTTGCAATTGCTAAATTAGGTAAAAATATCATAGTACAGCTTTGTTTAAAGTACTACTTTTATATAGCAATATATTAAACCCAGCAAATTTATTCTCCACCAAGGAAATGCGACACCAAGTGTAGAGTGGACTCCTACTAGATGGTATAATCAGAGAGTGTACGCTTGTCTTCCAACTGCTTTCCAAAAATTAAATGCTGCTGGTTTGGTGTAATTCCCTCCTCATCTAAGTCTTGACCACATTCTCAATGGTGTCAGATCGTTCGACTTTTAAAGTTAAGAAACTGACAAGTTTATAGTATTATATATAAATATGTCAGTTTCTTTTGTAACCCACTCTTGATAATGCCTTAAAAAGTCAAACTAGTTGAGTAAATAGAGAAAAATTGTGAAACAAAACAAGTGTAATGTAATTTAAACCTTCATCAGTGATAAGGTACGATTATCTTCCAATTGTTTACCAGCAAAAATAAATCTCTGCTGATTTGGCGTGATACCGTTTTTTATCTTGAATTTTAACCTTTATATTTTCAATAGTGTGAGAAGGTTCTTTTACGAATGTGATAGTTTTTGACGAAAATTTGCATTTCACAACGTAAATGTAACACTAGGTGAACTGTAGAATCTTTCTGAATGTTGTAATGAAAAGGTCAGACCATCTTTCAACTATTTTCCAGTAAAGATATAACGTTGCTTAATCTGTTATCTGACTGGATTTTGGCTTTTACATTTTCAATTGTGTCTGATGGTTCTACTTCTAAAGTGATAGTCTTTCCAATTAAAGTTGTCAAAGTAATAAATAGAACAGGATAGATGCGATTTAAAACTTCTCGCTTTATTAAACATTATATACACCATGGGATCAATTCCTAAGTAAAACAAATATTTATAATAAAAGACTTATTTTAAACTATTTCTATTTGTCCATATATTGTAGTTTGGCATAAATTATTGCTAATCAGTATATTATTCCCTAAGTTTTTGTAGAATTGTTAAATTCATTCATTTTCTTTTAATTCAAATAGCTTATCTTCTCACAGTTCATTTCTTTCGTCTAAATAAGAATTTTTTGGAAGATATCAGGATCAAATAGAGCAGAACGGCGATTAATTGTTTATATTGAACACCTTAAATCATCATTGTCGATATGAACTATGAATTGTGAGGATGCTTTGTCAACTATTGTAAATAGAAAAATAAAATAGATTTACAATCAGAAGACATATGAATATGGATAGAGATATAAGGAAGGGCGGCGAAGTTACAGTATGTAGACCCATGATTGAACCCATTATATACATCCAGTAATGGAAGAAATAGATCCCCAGCCCCCTTTGATAAGGTTGAGAATTTTGATGGGAAACAGGCCGATTTGGCCATAATATCCCCAGCAGGATCTTTCTTAATGTTGCTAGAGCGGGGCAGTAACATAGACAATTCTGCTTCTTCTTTGCGTCCACTGCAGTTAGGATCTTCAGGAACTTCTAATACATAAAGGTGTTTTTTATCTGACAGTGTATGCTGTTAGAGTAATGTCTTGCAGTATGTTTAAGAGATTGTTTTCAGATAGGGGCACAGGCCTCTTGACGGGTCTCAAAGATGCCCCCTCTTTTGCTAGAGCATCCGATACAGATGCCAAAAACCTCTGGTACTTAAGTTTATTATGTTTCACTCCTCTCCTATTCAATTTATATTCAGAAGCAATATTTAGAGAAGTTCTAGATGGGACTACTACAAAAATTAAAAGCTGCCAATAGAGTCGCCTCTAAATATCTTTGAGATCTAGTAACATAAAGACGCGTTTGGGACAAGACAAAAATGCATTCATTACTACACATAACTTCCTTATAATACCTGATACAAACCAAGAAAACTAAGGTAAAGATACTAAGGTGTTGATATCTTATACTCCTGTATATTTGTGTATAAGCTTGACGATGAAACGCACTATGAGAAACAACAAATTTTTTTAGCATATGCCTAGTAATAATTATTTAGTTTTACCAAACTTCAAATGATAATGTAACACAAGAAAAAATTCAAAAATAAGTATTAATGACAATAGACAAGAAAATGGCTAAATATATCGTGTTATGAAAGGTGTTCGATATGAGCTACTACGTTTATTTATTGAATACAAGGATAAAGACGAAATAACTAGTTAAAGACGTTAATCGTTGGTTCATATTATAATAATTATATTTGGCAATTGGAAAGTCAATTATCAAAGGAGAAGAAGAAAAGTGTGCTATAAATAATGTGAACTTAAGTTCTACGAGACAATTATACCCCATATTAATGAGATGCTATCTAAAGTGTGGTTCACTGGTTTGGCCACAATATTAAATACATATAAATATTGTAAATTCAATTCAAAAACGATGCTTACAAAATATATACTATAAAATGGGCATACATCATGTTATGAAGTATTAAATTGGTTTATTTATTTATTATTTATATTTCACTTTACAATATCCTGTTTATATTATTATCTAAAAATTATATAATATCATAGTTTAAAAATAATTCAGTCGTCACTTTTTTTTGTTTCTCGTGCAAAAAATTACTTTATTAGGTTCATAATTCGTTTAAAATAATTCCTTTTGCGATATTTTATGATATGAAGACAAATTGAGGCAATATTTAAATTACTGTTAATATATACATATTATTTCTTCGCCTGAAGAAGCCACAGTGTGGCGAAACAAATGTAGCGTCTTTTTTTAATAGTACTTATAATTATAATAGTTTTAGGTATAGTTTAATTTTCATTTTTAAGGTGTAATATTATTGGAATAATGCTAAAGCTGATATAAAACATAATTATTAGTTAATCAATATAATATTTCCATTTAAACATTTTTTTACGTTGATTATAGATGCAAATAATTTAGTTTTTAAGTTCACTATATATGCAGAATGATTGAATTGTTTAGTATGTTTCTTTAAAATTAACTGACATTTTAGTGTTTGTTAGAAGTAACTTTTTATAAAAGAGCATTATGCAAATGCAATTGAATAAATCTGTGTTTCGACTGTTCCACTGAAATTCCGCAGATTCTTTGAAGCGGGACAAAATTTACATCGGTCGCTCTAAGGGTGGAATTGATTAAAGGGGAAAAGGCTTAAGAGGGACTTGCCAATAATCAGTGAACACCATCTGCGCCTAATGGTAATTGCCTTAATCATTATTGACAACTTACACAACCAAGGCTCGATGCAACCGCTTTCTAATCCCTTTTTACTGAAGAGATCGTCATTAGCTTAATAAATATTACCGTTAGAAATAATATTTTCTTTATATATATATATATATATATATATATATATAATTATATATATGTATATATAATATGTGTGTAATTCAATTTATCAATAATATTCTCATGGTATATCTCACCTGATAAGCTCTTTCGTATTTCCTTGCCAGAAGTGTGCTCCCTGATAGAGTCGTTTTTCCATTTCCTGTAACATATCCAAGGGAAAAAATGTTTATTACATAGCCGAAATAAATATATATTAAAAGTTGTATAATTCTCTACAAAACTTTAAAATGATTATTGTCGTTAATACAAGAAAGCTTAAGCTATTTGACAAATGAGTATCTTAGTATCTTGAGAAGTAAAATATTGTTGAATGTAATATAAGATTGGTATTGAAATAAATTACCTATTTTCTGTCTCGACGGGTTCAATTAGTTGCGGTGTAGAGTTCGCTTTCGCGCGACGCGTGGCGCCATCTACCGGAGATCTGCGCCTATTTCCATCGTGCAAGGGCTGTAAGAAAATGGAAAAATATTAGATACACGTTAATATTCATCAAAATTAATAATTTTTGTTAATTATATTGTTCTAAAGGTTGGTTGAATCAATCCGTACAAGATAATTGTGAAGTCTTGTATTTATTATCGTGTATACTAAATCAACCACTCACATTCTTACACATTTTAAAGATAGGATTTAGTGATTTACTTTCTAAATCATTCGAATATATATAGTCAAATAACTGAGCCTTTATTAGGTTAATTCCAAAATCGCAACGGATAAGTTTGGCAATCTAGATAATATAAGACAGGATTTTTATACTACATTTAAATTATTGTATTGTGTTTCATTTATTTGTTAATAATTAATAAAGCATCAATAAGATTACTAATGTGCATCATCCAGATTAACATCTTCAATTGTGAAAAACAATAAAAATTAACTTTATTTACACTGTCTCTAGAAATGGCATTTCTTCAGCAACGTCACTTTTTCTTTTGTTGTATCTAGTTTCTCCAATTATTATCTACAATCAATTATTTCTGGTCTTGCATCTAATTTTACTTTGGGAAATCTTAATGTTTATCATCTTACGGATTTTTCTTCTAGCCTAGGTGGAATATTTCTTTATGCTACAACTTCCCTTCTAAAGAAAACTGATTCTATTATGATTTTTTAATGTATGTATGAAAGTCAGTACTATACCAATATTCTGGAACGAGCAAATTATCTGTCTTATCTTAAAACCCAGGAAAGAGCATTCCTTTCCTCTTAGCTATCATCCCAAATTTCCGGTTATATTACAATAACTCTCTTATTCCCAAATTTCACGTAATTAAATACTTTAGACTTTACTTCGATTCCAATATCTCTTGAAAACCATAAATTAAATATCTTAAGGTTAAAGTGTTCGAAACATTAAACATCCTCTGGATCCTATCCACGACGTGGTGGGCTACCTATTATGTGACTTTCCTTAAGCTTTATAAACTACTCACCACTAGTGTAAAACTTGAACAAACTTTTTTGTTACTTCCAATAGAGACTTCCAAACTTTGAAAGTTGATAGCGGCCATATTGTTGAATATATATCTGTCGAATTGGCTGTCATTTATTCAGTTTGTTTTGCCAAATCACCACGTACAGATATAACGTTCAACAGCACGTGCAGATGATAAATTTGTTTTTCCAAAATGGGTATTCTGTTCAGAGGCCTATTCGCAGTGTGGTAGATAAATATTTGAATCCACTGGTTCAGTAAATAATGAACCAACACCCGTACGACGACGAAATGCAAGATCTGCTAAAAACAACTCCGTTGTCCGTGAAAGTGTGCAAGAGAATCCAAGGCAGTCGATTTCGTGTCGCTTACAAGAACTCTGGAGGTAAACGACCATAAACAACGACCTGTGTTCGTTGACTGCTTAATGGGTACGTTTCTCAAATAAAATTGTCGAATTTGATAAGGTACCAATCCGCATGAGATCCAAGAGCGTCTAATGCATCCCGAAGAAGTCACTATTTTTTATGTTTTATGGGCTGGCGGCGTCATCGGGCTAGATTTCTTTGCGAACGATCTTGGCCAGGCTATCACCGTCAACGACGAGCTCTAAAGATCTATAGATCGATAATTACACTATTGACATGTGGTTTAAATAGAACGGCGCTACATGACCCACAGCTCATGCCATGCATCGTCATCTATTGTGGACATGATGTGAACTGGCCACCAAAATCGTACGATTTGATCCCGTTAGAGTTCGACGATGGATGCCATCAGGGAAGTCCTGAGGCTGGCCGACGAAGCCAATTTAGGACCCCTCGGAGGACCTCGTCACTTCTGGCCATTGCACTTGATGTAAAAATGAATTTAACCCGTTTCCCTGGGCCACAATTTTGGAGGTTGTAGCCAGGAGGGATGCCCTAGACTACTTTTTCCGAATATTTAGCAGCTATTTTAAGCACTTGTATGCTAATCGTTGAGGACGCAGGGGACTCTAAAGAGGTGGTTGTCACCGGAGGGGTCCCTCAAGGCTCCATATTGGGAATAGAATGCTTGAGTTAAGGTGTTCATTGACCTTGTCATGATACATTATATTATGATTTATAACTCAAAACAGAATAGTTTTAAAGAAAAAATTGTGAATATACGATCTCGTTGACGCCAAAAAAATAAATATAAATTAACATCGTCTTCACAATTGTCATCACCTAACGAGTTTTTCTTGGACGATTTGAATTGGTGTGTAGATAGTACAAAGCACAACAGGGATTTTCTAAGGCTGAGTTGAACAACTTGATTCGAGATTTTAAATCATCTAAGAAATGAGTAACAATATTGCTTTTAACCATAACATCTCATTGAAGGTGACATTCTTGCACAGTTATTGGGATAAAAGGTATAGTATATTGTAATAATATTTCTAGACTTTTATCTTTAACGATCGTTAAAACGTATATGGAATATATTTATTTTCGGTCTTAATTAAAATACTTAAAGAGTATTAAAATAAAAAATAATATTGTTCAATAAAAGTGGTCAATGTTTTTATATTTAAAAAAACGTCATTTCTATTCTTCTTCTGTAAGTATCTCTAGTCGTTAACCTTATCTATAACGACTATTTCAACTGTAATTGCTCTCATCAGATCTTTAAATCATCTCTGTCCACTTCCTAATATTCCGGAGCCACGACATGTTTTCCTTTGAATGCCTCTCCTTCCTTCTATCTTCTCCTAGATTATCGGACGTAGTAGTTCGTAGCGTTCGTGCTTCATTACATGTCCAAGGTAAGTTCTTTCGCTTTTTGATATTGAGTTGAGAAGTTCCCGCTCAAAGCCTACTCTTCGAAAGACGTGTTTTGTCCATGATATTCTTTGCATTCAACGCAGCATCCACATTTCGAAGGCTTCTATCTTGTTGATAGTGGATGTTTTAGCGTCCAGCCTTCTATATAGCAGTAAGAGCCATATGTAGCATTTCGCTTTTCAATATCTCGTAGAAAATAGTAGGTCTTTATTCGTTAACAGTTTTCTCATTTTCATCCATGGTCTCGTCGTCTAGCATGTTCAAATATTACGTTTGTTGGAGGAAGTTAGTCTTTTGTTATCATTATCTATATTTTTTTTTAAGTTGATTTTAATATTCATAGATGTAGAGCTTCACTCTTCACTTAATTCAGTAGGTTCTGGACGTCCTCTTCACTGGTCGCTACTAGTACTCTGTCGTCGGCGAAGCGAATGTTATTTGGAATATTACTGCATTGACTTTTATACCTTCCGTTGTTTGATGTAGCGCTCTGCGAAAGGTGTATATAGCAAATAATAGCGGAGAGAGTACACATACCTTTATACCATATATCTTAAATTCGATACTTACTATCTCTAGGTGTTCAATTATGTCTCCTGTTTGTTTCCAATTGAGATTCTCTACCAGCGTTACTTTCTGTTCATCTATTCCAATATCCCACAGCAGTCTAATTAGTTTTATATGGATTATAGTATCCAACGCTTTGGTAAAGTCTATGATGCATAAATATAAGTCCTTTCTTTGGTCGAAGCAGTTTTAGTCCAGTCAATGCATCTCTGGTATCCAAACCATTCCGAAAACCAAATTGTGTTGCTTCTTTTCGTATTTTCTGAAGATTCGAGTATGTATTATCCTCAGAATTAGTTTTAAAATGTGGTTCATTATGCTGATAAGTCTGAACTCGTCGCATTTTTTGGTGTTTGGCTTCTTAGGTATCGGTAAAAAGTGGATTTTAACCATTCTGCGGGACATGCCTTTTTCATGTATTAAGTTAAAGATATATATTAGTTTATTTATGTTTTTTTCATCAACCAGTTTCAAGAATTCTGCTGGCATTATGTTTGTTTGACAGGTCTTTCCTGATTTTCTTCTTCTGATGTTATATTCAACTTCACTTTGTAGAATGCTTAGAAGTTGACTTAATATAATAATAATAGTAAACTATTGATGATTTTCAACTTTTTATTTTACTCACTACACTGGATATCGCAAGTTAGGCTGCAACCATATGCATTTACCGCCTTTGTTTTAGTGTTTGATAATATTTTCAAAGATAGAGCAGAAATATATGATTCAACTTTATTATTGGCAGTCAATTTCTGCAAAATATATGACGTATATAGGTAATGTTTACTTCTGGCGAAAAAAGAAAACTTAAACAAATGAATTTAGACAAATTTTCTATCTTTTTTATAACTTTGCCAGTAAAAAGTTATTAGATGAACATATGAAATTTTTGACTTAGCTTATTTAGATAGTTATAAGTCTTTTTACGCAAGCATGGCTTTAATAACAGACAGATGCTGTATAGAGTTGTTTTGGAATTGAATTCAAGAAGAACAAGAATTTCAGTTTGAATTACCAGGCATGAACTAAATCAAGACATCACTTTGTTGACTTCTACTCTTATGTTAAGAATATAAAAAGAATCATTCAATACAATAGGAGTTTGTGGGTTTAGATTATCCTTAAATGCAAAGTGAAGGGTTTTTGTTATACTGATATTTACTGTTTTATCAAAGGTAGGGTTTACTAATTATAAAATGGCCAGAGAAAAAATAAAATTGAAAGTAATTTCAACAGTAGAGAGTTTTATTTATACTCTAAAAGAGTATTCATCCAGAAAAATCTCTTTTAAAATCTGCAAATCTCTTTCTCATGCTACTTTATACATAATAAACATTATAAAAGTCCTTTCTTCGCATTGTCTTTAGAGTTTGTATTTTTCCAGCAACTTTTCTTCTTTTTTTGTTGCCTCTCTAATTATTATCTAGAATCAATCCATTCTGGTCCCTCATCAAATCTTACTTTCAATGTAAATGGAATCCACAATAGATCTGAAAAGGTCGGTCGTGGAACAGGCGCTGGTGCCACCCATATAACATCTATCTAAAGCTCAATGTATCGCTTCTCTATCTTTAGGATTCCTTTCCTGGTACCAGTGGAATATCTCATCTCAAAATACCTTCCCTTCTAAGGAAAACTGACTCGATTTTTTAATGTATGTATACAAGTCCCTTACTATACCAGCATCCTGGAATGAGTAAATAAACTGGTCTCTCTTAAAACCCAGGAAAAAATCCTTTATTTACTGTAAGCTATCATCCCATTTCTTTTTCTTCTGTGTACGAAAGATCTTCGAACACCTCATTAAGAACATAATTGAATGACCAAAATATTATATTTACAAAAGAAGAGAAGGTTATATTACAATAACTCTCTTATTCTCAAATTTCACGCCATTAAATACTTTAGACTTTACTTCGATTCCAATTTCTTATAGGAACCTTAAATTAAGTATCTTATGGTTATAAACACCACGTGGTGAGGTAATATTCTGTGACAGTTCTTAAGATTTATAAAGTCCTCACTACTGTTGTAAAAATTGAACATTTTTAACAATTCTACAACACACCAGATTGGTATTTAATCCTTTTTCAAAGTATTCTCTATTAGTATTAATGCAATTGTTCAACCATTCATAACAGTGTTTTAAGCACCTTTTAAATTCAAAGTCTTTAATACAACTTTATTGGTAATGCGTTTTATGTCTTCGATGAAACAACTTTTTTTCAAGTTTCATCTTCAGGAACAAAAAGAAATCCGAAGCTGCTAAATATGGCGAATAGAGCCTGTGAGTTGGGATGGGTCTTCCTTGAAGTGAAAAAATTAACATTGAGATCTATTTGGGCAGAAGGGTTGTTGTGAACTACTCTCCGAAATATTAAAAAGACGCCGTGGTCGTCCATAACTCCAAACAGAATTGTAGGTTTTAAGGAAAAATTGTGAATATACGTTCCCTTTAACGCCAAAAGAATAGATCAACATCATCTTCACATTCAACATCACCTACCGAGCTTTTCTTGGAAGGGTTGAGTCAGGGTGTAGTCAAGTGCCAAGCACATCAGAGCTTTTTTAAGACTGAGTTGAACGACTTCGAGATTTTAATTTATGGAAATCAGGCAGTAAATATAAATAACAAATTACTTTTGTATCATTCAATGTCTGTCGAAGTATTAGCCAGATAAGTAGTTTTTTAACAAGTAATTTGTTTTGTAGTCTTAGTAAGACTTATTGTTGTAGATTCACGAAATGTTTTCGTATTTTTAAATTATTAGACAGTAAATATATTGCTTTTAATCAATAATATCTTATCAATAGAGATAATCTTGCATAATTCATTGTAGCATCAGGCCCTGATGGCATTTTCTATGCACTGCTGCAGTAATCTGCCTGGCAGTTTACAAAGTTAGCTTTATGCTAAGTTATATTCCAATGGAATTAAAAGAGGCCGAAAACCACCCGATGAGGCCAAATCCTACCACCCAATTAGCCTTACTTAATATCTCCTTAAAATCATAGTCAACGATATAAGGAGCAGTCCCCTAAAGTAAACCGCTTTATATGCAGCAGTTTGCCTATAAACCTGCAAAATCTACAGTGGATGCAATTCTTAGGCTCACAATAGGCATAGACGCTTTGCTACAAGGACATTACATTAGGTAGTTTCGTAGTTATTGAAGGTGCGTTTGAGAAAACAACCTTCAAAACTGTGGAAAAAGAGGTCATCGAAAAAAATATCGACATACACACAATAAGATGGATCAAGGAACAGTAACCACAGAAAAAGGGTGCCCACAAGGGGTTCCATTGCCACTGCTATCGTGGTGGATGAAACACTGACGACCTTGATCAAGAAGGGTTATTGTAAAGTTGTCATAGGGAATAAATAAGACAACATCATATCGCCTTTAGATCAAGACGCCCTCAATACTCTAGCAAAATGGTGTTTGAGGAAGATTCAATGTCAATCCTGCCAAATCTCCCAAAGTAAAACGACAAAAAATCGCGCTCTTCGGTTTATTACTGGATAGGAAAGTTAACTGGAACACACACCTAGAAAAAAAATCTGTAAAGCTACAGAGGCATTATGGATATGCCGCAGACGTTTGAGGAGTAATACCTAAAATGATACATTGGCTATATATTACTGGTAGCAACGGCATAAAAGAAGTTTCAAACCCTTTAGAGAATGGCCTGGCTTGTCATCACTGGGGTTATGCACACCATATAGCAATGGAAGCATTACTACTACTACTATCTACTTCGCCTCCACAAAGGAAAAGAAGGTCTAATGAGTGCAATAAGACTAAATTGGTAGAGTACAGGACATTCGTTTCGGATACTCAGAAATTCTGAACCTTATTAAACTAGATACCCTACAAAAATTGTGGGACGTAATGCCGAACAAATTTGTTTCGTAACGCGCTTTGACATGATTATTGACAGTCACCAGTCTAAATCGAATAAAAAACTAAAACTTTGAAGATCAAAAATTAATTAAATATAAAGTAACTCTGTAATCTGGTATAAGAAAGCATCAATATAGGAATATAAGGGTCTAAATAACTAAGAGTCTTACAGGCAAGTTTGTACAAAAAAAAACTACAAAGGGGCATACATCTGTAATCTTAGAAAGCCAAGCTGCCCTTAAGAACCTAAAAGCATCCAGCTTTAATTCCAAAACTACTTGGAATTCTAAATAAGCTCTTAATCAATTGGTCAACGGCAAAAAGCTCTCTTTAAAGTGGCCCACGTCACGCAAGTATAATAGGAAACAAATATACCGATGCAAATTAAAAACAGAAATCTTTGGTGAATCATAGACTTATAAACAACGATGTTTTTTTTTAAATCACACTATTGAAAGCAATGACAAGCTTTAAATATTTTTTTGGCAATCAAAAAAAAAACTTCAGGATGATTGAGAACTTTAAAAAGCAAAAAACTAAACTGATTATAGAGGATTTCACTTTCTGATGCACTTATATGGATTTAAAACAAAAGTAAAATTTGTTTATTACTTTCCCTATATAGTATATATAGGGGAAGTATTGTTTTCGTGCATGAAAATGTCTGTGGGCGCTGTTTCTCAAAAACGAATGATCCGATTGAGATGAAACTTTAAACTTAAGGTTTTATCGTCAAAAACTGGAACTGAAAAGCTTTTGGTAAACATTCATTAACCGGTTAAAGGAAATGAGAAACTGAAGAAGTTTTATTCAGACATGTTTTTCGAAATTTTTTTAAATTTTTTTTTAAAGATTCTTGAAATTTCAGAAATTTTTCCTCCACACTTTTAGTTTTTATTGCAACTTCCTTTCCAAAGAATTTTCATCGAGAATTCTACAAATTTTTACAAGTTTATCAAAGATTTTATTCAAGAGTTTCAAAATTTTTCAGAAAGTCATTATTTATATTTATTTATAGAAATTTCTTACTTACTTACTTACTTTTATTTTTTTTTTTACATTGAGGTTTCTAGACTTTTTCACAAGATTTCATTTTAGATTTATAAAACTTTTTTTGAGGACTTAAGAAGTAATTTCTTTTTCTTATCTAATAAATAAATAGATATTTCCAGAATTTTTAGCAAAGATTTTTTTCGAGAGTTCTAGATTTTTCAGAAAGTTCTTTCAAGATTTTGTTTAACTTTATAATTTATTAGGAATTTTTTTTCTAAATTTCTAGAACTGGAAGTTTCAGGATTTTCTTCTCCATTTTTTCAGTTTTTTATATCTTCCTTTCCAAAGAATTTTGATCGAAGATTCTAGAATTTTTCACAAGTTTTCCTTGAAGATTTCTAGAACTTTTTTGGAGTATTCTAAAAGTTTACAGTAATTTCTTCTATATTTTCAGAATTTTTAGCAAAGGTCTTATTCGGGAGTTTTTTATAAAGTTCGTTTCAATATTTATAGAATTTTCTTTGAGGCTGTTTCCAGATTTTAATATTGTCTTATAATTTCTTGAATTAGTTTCTCATGTAGCACGTGGTGAAACATTTTGTAATAGAAATAACACAATTTACGCTTGGTTTGTTTCACTGTTTAACCAAGCGTAAATTGTGTTATTTCTATAGTCTTATAAATTGCTGATTTCCTTTAGGACTAAAAATTAAAAAAAAATCTGTTCCTAGAAATCTAGACTCTTTTCAGTCATTTCTCCAGATATCAAGATTGTTTTTTTTTCAAGCTGTCTTTTAAATTGCAAAGTTTATAGAATTAAAAAAAATGTTTTCTAGAAATGTAGATTTTTTGTAGAATTCAGTAAATTGCAAAAATTTAAATGAAGGCTTTTTTAGAAAATTTGTTTTTAAAAATCTAGACTTTTTTTTCGAGAGTTCAGGAAATTTCTAGTAATTTCTTCTCCACATTTCAAAATTTTTTCAACTTGTCTTCTAAATCGCAAAGATTTTCTTTGAGGCTCTAGAATTTTTAGAATATTCTAAATTTCTAGCAATTTATTCTCTAGAGTTCAAGAGTTTTTTTTTAAGTCGTCTTTTAAATTGCAAAGATTTTTTATGAGGCATTAGGATTTTCTAATTTTTTTTTCTAAAAGTTTAGAAAATGGCCAATAACTTCTTCCCAAATTTAATTTTTTTTTTCAACTTTTCTTATAAATTGCGAAAAGAAATTTTCAGGCTCTAATTTTTTTTTAATTTGTCTTCTTTTCTAGAATTCAGGTACATTTCAGCAATTGCTTCTCTAAAATTCAACATTTTGTTTCAACTAGCGGCTATAAACTTATTTAGAAAATTCTAAATTGCGGAATTTTTCTTGAAGGGTCTAGATTTATTTAGAAAATTTTCTCCTAGAAATGTTTTCTTATTTTCGAGAAAACTAAAGGAATTTTCAGTAATTTCTCTTCCTGATTTCAAGATATTTTTTCAACTGGTCTAAATTTCTGGGATTCTCTAGAATTATTACTAATTTCTTTTCTAGATTTCAAGTTTTTTAATTCAACCCGCTTTCTAAATTGTGAAGATTTTATTGGAAGCTCTAAAATTAAAAAAAAATAATTTAGAAATATAAGCCTTTTTCAATAATTTAAAACATTTCTAATAAGTCCTTCCACTCAATTGAAAAATTAAATATGTTTTAACCACAAATTATTGTAAATATGGATTATCACGTAGTAACGGTCGCAACCATTCTCTTTATCAAAAATATTACTTTGTCAATTTTCTTTTATTCATATTTTGTAATTAAACTAAAGCAAAGCGAGAGGCGATCAGTAATTCAAGTTAATTTGTATATGCAGGGTGGGTGGGTGGCCTCTAACCCGCCCTCCAATCAGTAAAACATAAGCGAGGGTTTTAATTAAAAGTTGTAAAACGTAAATAAACATTATAGTATTGCAAAATTTAATAGAATTATTCAAACAAATTTTGAAATTTAAGAAATTTTGAAAAAAAAGACATAACTTTTCAAACAAAAGTTAAAGAGAATGAAAAACTGAAAAAGTCTTATTGAAACTTTTTTTTGTTCTTAATTTAAACATTTTGATTTTTTTTGCTTATTGCTAACAAACTATAGGAGCTAAATAAATGAAATTTATATAACAAGTAAATATAAAGAATTCAAAATTGAGCAAATAATTAAGAATGACCTCATAGTCTTCGAGAAAAATATAGGGAAAGTATTATGATGGCCACATCACCATTTTTTGACACATTTTTGTCACTAGATTTAGTTAATTAATCAATAATTTTTCAAAACCTTAATAATTATACAAGTATAATTATTTAGAACAATTGAAATACTAATTACTTTCTAATATTTAATAAAATTTTCTATTTAAAGACACGATGAAGAAATTGGAAACGTACTAATGAAATTACATCTGATGATAAAAGCGCCTCGGTGATTTATATCTATTATAAGATACGTATACAGGAAAATGCCGTTTACAGTCATTAAACACAACGATAAATCAAGCAGATACTTAAACTACTTTCCTACAGAATGTTCAATTACAAATTACAATTTGCTTGGTACAGGTACAAGTACCATTATAGATACTCGTTTGAGGTCATGACACAAAATTTTTATACGTAAAAATTTATTTTCACCCATCCACATTTTTTACTTAATATTCAATGCAATATGTATAGTATAATTTCATTAATAATTAAAATTGCTATTGCAAAATTATTCTTATTAAAAACACAAGTACCTTTTTTAATATCACAAACTTTTTCTATTAATTGTGAATGAACATAATCGATACTTGTTCTACTACTATTTTGATGGAACCAAATTTTCAAATTGAGAGAAGTAAAACTCTCGTTATGTTCCATTTCTTTATTTTCAGATAACTGACACGTGTTTTAACTTTGATAATGATCCCTAAGAACCGAAACATGTGTCAGTTATCTGAAAATAAAGAAAGGAAACATAACAAGAGTTATACTTTTTTCAATTTGAATTTGATTTTAAACTCTGTGCAAACTATAGTCAGAATTAATAGAAAACGTGTGTGATATTAAAAAAAGGTACTTGTGTTTTCAATAATTTATAAAGTATCGCAAAGCCTTCAAAATTACTTAGTGGTTTATATTGATTATATTCTCCATGAAACCCCAAAATAAACATCGATTGTATTAATTGTTGTGATAATAATGCATTAAAATAAATGCCATAATTAGAAAAAAGCTAATAATTAATACTTTTTTGAGGTATTTTCTTTTCATTAATTCAATTCAATTAACTAAAAATTACGTTACGGTTTCGTGTTTTGTCTGACGGTCTGAAACGCGTTCATTAAGCAATCGAGTGATTCCACAATGTATCAATAGGGAATTTGGCGCAACAATGCACTCACCCGACTGGAAAATAATGCTAATCCGCACAACGAAAAAATGCAAAACGCGCGGAATTCCAATCTAGCCGTACGCACAAACGGCGTAGTAATGAAACTAATTAGATTTTTAGGTGTTTCGTGTACAGAGGAGAATGTGTAATGAACACGAATGCGGAGAAATGAGCACGTGAACATGAAATGACGCTCTGATAATCAATTAACAGGCGGGCATACTAGATTAACTCAATCCTCAATATCAAATCAATTTCGCACACGAATTACCCAATCAAACAATTATCAAGCACATACCTTTCGTCTGTGTGCGGAATGATGATTCGGGGAATAGATGTAAAATTGCGATTTTTTAAAGGGAATTCAATTCGCATAGAGGCGCTTCGACTATTTCGATTGCGTGTACAGAAATTGGTAAAAAATTTATTGCACTCATAAACCTCGTGAGTTTTTGATAATGAACACGAATGCTGGTGTTAATAATTCAATATGTAGATTTTCATTTCAGTTAGATATTTACTCTTTAATATATTTTTAAGAGTATAGAGTTTTTTAATTCATTTAATATCATTTTATTTTTATAAATCTCAAAATTGAAGTAATATCATTAAAAATAGTCGCTAATTATTATTTCAAGGTTATTAATACGAAATATTGGATGTTGAAATTTGTGAAGCTCGATAAAAGAGCAACCTATTTTATGCAATCTAGAAAAATCAAGAAGTGAAGATCGAGGATGATGCCAAACGAGTTCGGCTGGCTTAGCAGATGCGCATTCTGTCACACAATTTTCTATGACCTTGTTAATGGCTCACGGATTGCTTGAATGATATTGGCCTGAAGTCCTTAAATCGTTTATGGATTGTTGGCATAATACCGATCCTTCCACAAAAAAAAATCGCAGCTCCGAGGCGGCCAATTGACATCGCCAAGATTGGAAATTTGGTGAGCAAAAGATCGATTGTGGCACGGCGCGCCATCTTGCACGAACCAGATGCCATCCAAATCCATGTCTTCAATTTCAGTAATAAAAAGTTGGATAACATGGCTCTGTAACGTTCACCGTTGACCGAATCGTTGTATCCAGCCACATTTTCAAAGAAAAATGGTCCGTTGATGCCACCACTCCACAATCCACACCAATCTGCCACTTTCTGTGAATACATTGGCTTCTCGACAATAACGTGAATAGTAAGTGTTTTATTAAGTATTCAATAACGTGAGTGTTTTCCGAACCTCAAATGCGGCAATTTTGTTTGTTAACGTAACCGCCAAAATGAAAATGCGCCTCGTCAGAAAAGATGATTTTATGCCCAAAATCGTTGTCCAATTCAAGCTGCTCTAAGGTCCAAACTGCGAATCGATAACTAAGTGGATGGCCGTGCGCCTTCAATTGCTAAGTCATTTGGACCTTGTAAGCGAATAATCTGAGATCTCTGTGCAGAATTCTCCTCAGGCTAGTGCATGAAATGTTGAGCTATTGAGATCGATGGCGAGTTGATGTTCATGGAGTCTCATACTCTCGGCTACAGCAGCCACATTCTCGTCTATGCGCACCGTACGAGAACGAGGACCATGTTGTCAGTGTTGTCCACTAGCATGCCAGTCTTACGAACTTTTTGCACAAACTTGCGGAGAGCACGCGTGGTGGGTGGTTAATTTCGGCCAAAACTTCTTTTCAACAAACGCACCATTTGGGTTACACAGCACCTACTTTGAAAAAACGACTACTTTCGTACCGTGGAGGTATGGTACTGACTTTCTGTCAAGATTTTGAACGGGTCAGTGCTATAATAACCTATGATTTAAAAAGGAACCACTAGATGGCTCAAGCTTTAGATAAGTAGGTTTGACAAGTAAGAGATTTAGAATCAAAACTTTATTACAAGAAGCCAATATTAAGAAGTGACAGGGTTAAAAAGTTGTTATTAAAAGTAGTGGACCGACCTGCTTCGTGATATATTCTAAAAAATTTGGAGTTGTCGAAGTAGCAACAAGTCATATCGATAAATAGAACAGAACATATTTTTAAAACGCATCTAATAAAAGATTTTGCGATCAAGACGAAGTGAAAAACTAAGCGCTCTTCACAAGCAACAATTTAACCTAGACAGGATAGCCGGAAATATGTTGGACGTCTTCAGTGTTAGTGGAGTCTATATCTAAGAATAGAGGCCGGCTACCAAAATTCCTCACTACAAAAAGAGCAAATACAGCAGGTAACCTACCAATAAAACACACATAGCCAACAATCACAAAAACTAAAACCTACATACACTACACACGCATCTCAATCAGAAATCGGACTCAAATAATCACAACTATGCACAAGTACAACGTCTCCGACCCAAATACGATTAACACCATTATCACTTAACAAAAAGCACAACCATGAAAAATACAATATTTACCACAATCAAATACCTCACGCACATTCAATTCGCCCTATTGCGCAATGAACGTAACTTCTACAATAATGCGTAGCCGGTGCCCTCCTATAGCCATATTATCAAAGAAGTGGAGCCGGAGATCACGGACGTCAGCGCAGGGTGGGTTTACTTATAAGGAGGACATTAGTTGAGAATATAGCCAATAGATGGCGTTACACACCTAAATGGCCGATTTCCTAAGCGTTCCCTACATTATCCACTGTTCTTGTAGAGTTGTGCTTACGTTTTATAGGTTATAATTGTTACAATAGCATTATTTTGCGATTATTAACCCAATATAAAATAAAATATTTTAAAACCTGTATTAGGTGTTCTGATTGCGATTTTTGTCACAAGTAAAATAACAAGAACTCCCGTTTTTATCGGAAAATCATATGCACGAAAAATGTGTAGCTTAGCAATATCCCGAATCCTGTCGATAATAGTAAAAACCCGAGTGCACGGCACGAAGGTTTTTATTGTCAACAGGATGAGGGATTATAATAAATACTTAACTATTACATACATTGTCACATTAAAAAATAATTTGAAAATTTGAATCGAATTTAGTTGGGGAAATACTTAGAGAGTGAAAACAGTCAAAGACCAATATATGACAGTGCTCCCTCTATAGGTAAGTATATTTTCTATACCTCAGCATTAGTGTGCGGCTGAATGCACTAAGAATTACCCATCGTCATTGACGCTGATTTATCGCCAAGAAGAATGAATATGCATCGAGTATGATAAGAGTAATCATCTTCACTAGAGTCATTCGCGAAACTTCCCCATGAACATTTCAGATGTATGTACAAGAATTATACAGTAATTGATTTGAAACAGATGCACTAAGTACGACCACATCATCAGCAATTATATCGAAATTATAACCTGTGCCAAATGTGCAGGTCAACACCCCACATGCAGCTGCAGCACTGAATTGCCCATAAAATGTAAGATCTGCGGAGAAACAGATGCCAAAATACGCCAAGAGACCGCTCTAACCAATTGAGGGAATCCCCAATGTTAAATATCTTAAAATAAAAAAATCTTCGCAAATTATTAAATTATATTATAATTAAATTATCAACGAATCAAGGGTGACAGAGAGAGACGCACTCATCAAAACACTGAAAACCCGTTTCATCAACTCATTTAACGCAGACACTCAGGTTAACTTTTCAGGCAACAAGATGTTTGTCATCATGTTTGATCTTGAATCCCCAAATTGCAGCCCTCCCGTACCCCCCTTATCCGCAATACAACCACGATTCTCACACCTGGTAACAATGGCGACGTATAATTTTATATATGGCAATGTCAACTCCCTGTCCCTGTAATCCCATCTAGTTTTCAACTACTCGCCAACAATCCCATCGATGTCATTATGATGGTTGAAACAAAAACAAAAATCACATTTTCATTCAATAATCTCTTTCTTAACTCCCCTACAAAATCAACGAAGTTGATGGTGTGTTAACCAGGCGAAAAATAATATTACTGAAATTGAATCTACCTAAAATAAACAATGTCATAAACGAATATCTGCACTGAATCATTGAGTTGTATACATCTACAATTACTCCTCCATCAAAGAAACAATCCTAACAAAATGTAATTTTAAATTAGAACACTTGTTGCAAATTAAATCTCCTCGAAGGTCTGGAGATAAGAAAAACAATTCAGAATGGCGATTATATATTTAATAACTGGAACGAATTATTAATAAGTTCAACTCTTTTATTATGAGTACTTTCCAACAATTAGCTCCAATATATAATATTGTTACAATAAATCCTAATAACTTAGAAGCGTTTAGAGTGATAGTTAAAATGTGACTCTTGAAAGAGAGAGAGATGTATCGAAAATAACTTCCAGATAAATAAAATAAAATGTCAAAATGACATAAAAGGAATTGTCTAAAATATCCCACAAAAGGGTAAATATGAAGCATATTTGCTTATAAATAATTATCAGAAACTCCGAAATGGCACAGGTGAATCACTTGTCCATGGAAGAATATGGGTTTGAGTGGAAGACCATTGTTTATCAGTGAACTCCGCCCGTGACTCCTGTGTCCCAAATTATTTGTATTTTTTATATGAAATGTACGTATTGTTTGTAAGTTTTATTTTTATTTTGTAAGCAGGAGAAGCGAAGCTAATAAAGAAGAATTAAAGAATTAAAGAAGATCTTTAATTTCGCTTGAACTGATCAGTTCGATGAGGTTCAACTTGTAATTGTATGTAATTGTATTCCTAACTTTACAAAAAGAGACAACTTTCCATTTGTGTTAGTGCAGGATGTAAAATCCTAATAACTTAGAGGCGTTTAGAGTGATAGTTAAAATGTGATTTTCGAAAGAGAGAGATGTATCGAAAAGAACTTCCATATCTTTAAGTTCGCTTCATCAGTTCAGTTCGATGAGGTTCAACTTGTAATCGTTGTATTCCTAACTTTACAAAAAGAGATAACTTTGCATTTGTGTTGAGATGCAGGTTCGATTTTACACATAATATGCTCACCCTATCCAAATCTTCTTAAAGCTTATGACAATAGGAAATAGTTTTAACAGGAGTTCGCGTACAAAAGAAACTGGCTATGTTATACTGCGCCACAGATTTCGTTAATGAAGAAATTAAAGAGAATTGGACCAATATGGGAGCCTTGTGGCACACCAGATGCTTCATCAATATCACTATTGCAAAAAAATAGGTATGGTAGTGTTCCTATGTCGTTTGGTAATTTGTTGACTTGATTAAGGTTTAGAAATGATGTGACTTCCAAGAGTGCCTTCGCCAGTTTATTGCAAGCCGAATAGATGGCGCCGTCGCTGTTCCAATTTACATCTGGTAAGTTATAGTCACTATTACTTTTTTATCGATGGCAAGACTTACATAAATCTGCTCTAATTATTTACAGGTTATCTGAATCACGGTAACAAATAATTTTTCTCCACCTCCCCGAGTTTAAGCGCTCGATTCGGCAGTTCGATCACAACGAAATATACTATAACTATTCCAGCAACGTTCCTCATCGCATATATTGTCCTAGAGCTAGATTTCAAGAGAGTTATCAGTTCATTTTGACTTAATGCCACCGACATTTTGGAAGTAAATATTAACTTCATTTGTAATTAGTTTTTTGCAGGTTGGTTTTTAATATACATTATATTAGGAGTGCTGCTAACGTGTTGTATTATCAGATATTGAAAATAAATAGAATAATACGAAACATAACAAGTGTTCTGATTTGAAATTACCTAAAAAAGCTTTCCTTTATGGCCATGTTGTTTTAATTTTAACATGAATAAAATAAATTCCAACATTTTGAGCATCCAGTCCAGTCCCATATTCCTCATGTGAAAATAATTAATCCATCTATAATTAGATGATTAATTAAAACACTTGGTTTTGTTTCACTATTTTAATCCATCTCTTTCGATTCCTATACCCTTTTTTGCATAAGCAACATTAAACACCTTGTAGATAATGTCACCCTTATTCCCGATTTATGTTCATACCATCCTATCCAATTTCCTTTAATCTTTGCTCCCCTATTCCACCCCCCAGTATTAAAAGTATTAAAAGTGTCTGGCGAAATGAAAAAAAAATATCTCTGAAAATCGATCCATTAACTGCAACAATTAATTTCCCTTTTGTGGAAAGTTCTATGTAAATCTATTCAACATAACACACCAATTATAACCAAAAAACCCTACAAATATCCCATTCATAAATATATATTTAGTAAAATACAAACGACAATTATATAGAGACTTTAGACAAACTAAATAAGGATATAAACGCGATGATCTGCATGGAAAATATTACTGGTAAGAGATAAAAAAAAACTCAGTAAGTGTCGGAAAACTGATTTTGTTCAACAGATCAAAGACTCTAGGATAAAAAATACAGTCACGAACGATATTGGCATTCCTAACATCTTTGCAACACTCGTACACAATTACACAATGTCAGACCATACATACTTCTTCTTCTGATGCCTATCCACTAATAGATGTTGGCGATCACATGTTTTATTTAATCTCTCTTTCATGCTGTCTCAAAAATTTCTTGAATTGTCCTCATTTAGTTCCAGCCAATTTCCCTTTTCTCTTCTATCTTGACTTCCAGGATAAGTTGTAATATGTTATACTTTTAGCATGACATGGCCAAAATATGTCGTCTTTCGACTTTTTTTGGTAGTTAGAAGTTCCCGTTCTTTTCGTATGCGGGCCAAAACCTCTTCGTTTATTGTTCGATCTGTCCATGGGCTTTTCAAAGGTCCACATTTCGAATGCTTCTAGCTTATTCATTGTGGTAACTCTTAGCTTCCACGCTTCCATGCCATACAGCAGGACTGACCATACGTAGCATTGTATGAATCGTATTCTCAGGTCTAAGTCAAATTCACTGTTTGTTAGATCTGAGCTCCATTCATTATGTAGGCATACTCATAGATATTTGAATTTTGTTCTTCTTTCTATAGATGAATTATCGATTGTAATGCTGATATTTTCTAGTGTTTCTGGGTTTCTAGTTATCACCATATATTTAGTTTTATGCATATTTAATCTAAGTTCGCCGTTCGCTTTACTACAAACATTCACTTCATTAACTAAGACTTGCAGGTCTTTGATGTTGTCTACTATAGTTATTAGGTCGTCTGTAAAACGAATATTACCAGAACGAAAATTTTCCTCCGAATAGAGGTTAAATAGCAGGGGAAACAGAATAAATGAATATTTCTATATCCTCTGCTACTTCTCCATCTACTCTTACTCTGATCCAGTACAAACTCTCAATGCACTTTATGTCTTTTTGGTTTAAGTTTCTCAGGAAATCAATTAGGTAGCATTCTATCAAACGCCTTTGCGTAGTCCGTGAAACAGATTTATACTGGTTTGAGTTGATCATGACAGTTCTAGACAAGCACTTGGATCGTAGTTAGTTCTTCTTTGGTCCCTCGGCCCTTTCTAAATCCAAACTGTGTCAAAGACGGTTTCACATTTCTTACACACTATTTGGTGTAGCATTGTGAGGAAGATTTTTAAAATGTGGTTGATCAAACTGATTAGTCTATATTCACTGCATCTTTTGGTGTTCTTTTTCTTTGGTAGTGGGTGGTATGAAGGTTGACACTAACTAGTTAGATCTGTATCTCGTCCGGTCCGGCTGATTTCTTGTCTTTCCAATTTTTAATGGCTTTTTTAATTTCTTCTTTTGTGATTCCTTGTTATATGTTATTCTGCTGTCTTTTACATAGTTTTTCCATGTGGTTTTTCTTAGTGAAGTCTCTGTTATAAGACTGTTTCGGCTGTTTACTAGTATACGCGGTGTTGATTTACGGCGTATGTCTCCTCTAACTTTTTGTGAAGGTTAAAGTTGTCGTGCATGGTTCGTAGTTTTTCCATGTCTTTTCATTGTTTTTTTAGCAAGTTGTTTTTTTCTATTCTCATTTTGGACCTGATTTCTCTGTGCAGTCTCCAAAATATGTTGTGGTTTGTTTCTTGTGGTCTGTTCTTTTTTTGATTCTTTCTTTATTGAATCCAAACCTATTTTCTGCTGTTTTTATGATAGCTTCCTTTATTTGTTCCCAAATATACTCTATGTCTTCTGTGGCATCTATTACAGACTATGACAATGAATTCCATTACAATGTAAACTTTTAAAACCACCAAATACCTCTTCCCCCAAATGATACAATAAAGAAGAAATAATACTTTAATTTAAAAAAAAACACTACACCCAGTTATGACCACATTCGTGAATTATCCTTAAATACCTTCCAACAAATGGTCACACCTATACCCTATAAATATTTAATCACATTAACCCCTTCTCTACCCCATTAGGTTTAAAAATTGAATTATAACAACATAGAGGAAAAGGTTTCACACTGCAATATGTCTTACAACAGAGTGTCTTCATCAGGCATATGGATATTCAAAAATATACAAGTCGCGATCCTTATGACATCTTGAGAGTGCTGACCAAAATCCGATACCAACAAAACGTACCACACAACCCCTCTAACCCTACCATTATGAACTAACAAAAGTTATCCCTATCTAAACTCACTTAGGTCATAAATTTACCTCAAAACCTATGTTTTTGAATCTCCTATACCCTTTATGCATTTCCCGAAACCAAAATATCCCTCCCAAACGTAAACGTTTCACTTCCACAATTCATGATTTCATTTAATTATTTCATAATTTTAGTGATTTATTTGACAAGACACAGGACGATATCAGCGATCAAGACCCTTCCTACATTATAATTGAATGGGAAAGCTTTATAACATCAGGCAGAAAGGCCAACGATTGTTTTGTTGTATGATATTTCAGTAGGGAAAGAGAAACAAGTGTAAGATGAAAATTATAAAAGTGAAACTATTTTATATGGCAAATTTGGAAAGAAAGAAAGGTTTTATTTAAAGGTGATTGCCTTAATATCCTTTGTTTTGACTCTATTAAACTTTTTAACTTACTGTAGAAAAACAGTAAAAACGTTACTCTTTTAATTTGGGAAAGGTAATGGATGTATAATTAAAATTCATTTATTATTGTCAAAATAATAAATTAAATATATGACAAAACATTTTTTTGAAATATTTATTGCTATACATCTGTATGTGGATTAGGGGTATTTAATCTCAAGGAATTATTAATTATACCTTCAGTATATAATTAATTATAGTAGATAAAGAAAGAAAGAGATAACTCTGGATGATGTATTGCAGTAGGTCAGCAGCATGATATAATTAATTTGTTAGGTCCATGTATGAATAACTACGATACATGGACAATTAAAGTGAGAGCATACGAGGTTAACGCGTAATTTATTCTATTCTGTAAGCAGTAAATTAGATCAAATTTTAGTTTAAGTTAGTATTATGACAGAATATAACATATTATATTCACCAACTAACTGCAGTTATAATTATAACACTAGTAATAATTTTATTGTTATTAGCATACTGATAAAAATCGAAACAAAATAGTCTATAGTTTTCTAAAAAAATGGAAATTATAACTAATGTTTTTGTAGTTGCAGCAAAACTGTTTATATTGCCTCAATCACATGAAGAATGTACTACTTTCAAAATATGTTTATTTACTAAGGAATGGTAATAATGCATTTCCTCCAGGAAATATTTATTTCTAAAATAACAATGCGTTAAGTCGATTCATTATTTATTGAAATATATTAATATAGTTTGTTAGCAGAATAGAAAGTTATTGTCATAGAAAAGTTTGCTGTTGACCTAACTAGTGTTTTGTTATGGAGTAGTATGTTGAGTTAAGTTATGACTAATATTTTGTAAATTAATAATTATGATTCATTAATTCCTCATTCAATCTCAGGAGATATATTTTTGAATATTAATTAAAATTTTGTAAAACAAATTTTTGGTTAAAATATTGAAACAAAACGATTTCATGTATCTACTTGCTCATACAATTACTATTTTTAGGCAAGAATGATAAATTTAAAGAGTCAATGGGGTATGAAATAAAATAAAATACATAATTGTTGTAAATATACTTAGTAATAAAGGTTTTAAAAGATTTCAACCGAAACTATAAAAATATATGCATACATTTGGCAGTAAATTAAAGTAAATAAGTGAAACCCTAATCGATGTGTTAATAGTTTCATATGAAATTAAGTTGAAAACCCAAAGTGTTGAAGAGGTAATTTCTCGTGATAAACGCCGGCCAGATTGGGGATATTAATGTTGCGTAATAAAATCCGAAATAATATAGAGTCTGGTGTTAATTTGTCCTGACAAACGCAATTAATTCTATTGCCTGCCTACAGACCGATATCCAAGATTTACTGCTGTTACTAACTCGAACTTGGCCCCCAAACTAATTAATCACGTTAATTACAATCCTTACTGCATCGCGCCAAACACCAACTGCCACCGGAATTTGAATATCAAAACAAAAATAGATAGGAATGAGATCGAGATGAGCAATTTAAATTTAATTTCAATTGAATTTCTACATAATATTGATATTTTCAATAAGTTTCAACAAGTAACAGCCTCATCAATCCAGTATGATATTTTTTGTATGCAAATGTATTTTAAACATACATTTACATACAAAAAATATCGTACTGGATTGATTGTTCATTGTTGAAACTTGTTGAACATATCAATATTATGTAGAAATTCAATTGAACCTTTTTAAATTGCTCATTAAATGTCTAATAGGTTTTCAGTATATTTTTAATAATTAGGTAATTTAATACGTACGCAATAGTAGATGATCATCCTTAAATAGAAATAATCCCATCTGTTCAATAATTTTGATCACTCACTACATTTTAAAAAAGTCCACGCACTTTTTCACTTTTAATTAGGTTGTAGTAATCCGGATTTTCTCATTTTCTATTGTGTAAATTAAAAATAGTAAAATATTTATTGGTTATTATATATTTTAATGCTAATAGTATTATTTTTTGTTTCATCAAAAACTAAGGTGAAATTAACAAAAAAAATTTTTAAGATTTAATGAAATTTAAAGATTTTAACTGACTATTTTTTCTTTTAGATAATGTAAATAAGGTATATTATTATTCTGGAAATTTAATTAAAATAAATAGTAAAATAACTATTGTTAAATATTGATAATTAAATATTTGTTCAAAATAAAACATTCTTGAAGATTCAATGAAATTTTAAAAGACTTTTTTTACATAAGAGCGTGTAAATACTTTTGTTAATATTTGGCAAATTGACTTTTATTTTGTTTTGGCCATCTCTTAAATAATTTAATTTAAATCAGTCTAAATTAATCAAAAGAATATTCATTTAAAATCAAAATTGATTAGTTTTTATTCTACCAACATTTATTTGTAACTTAATTATAACTTTCTTTTACAGAATGTTTTATTTACGTTCTAATAAATATCTAATTCCTTATTATTACAACTGTTAACTAATATTTACTTCTTCTTCAAGAAAACGTTAATCCAAAATCACTTTCGGTCACTACTATTGAAAATTTTTAATTTATCTCTTCTAAACTTTTGTTTTGTCTAGAGGACGTTAGCACGGAAAAAAGCGGTGTGTGCGTGTGTTTATGCGCGAAAGAAGCTACTGACTGCTCGCTCATGGTATGTCTGAAATGGTTTGATGGTTTCGGCACACCGTAACGGTTGGACACTCTCAAGTTATGTATTTAGGTAAGTGGATAAAGTACGTGATTCCGTGTAATCATAACAAGAATAACAATCGAATTAAACAATGCAACGCGAACGCCTTCACTTCGGCGTCCATATTTGTGACGCGCCAGATTTGGACATAATTTATGCCGTGTTTTGACGGTATGCACTTTTTTGTGGTTTCGGAGATTTTGAAACGGAAAGTGGTTTTGGGGTATTGTTGTGTGGTAATATTATAATTTACTTTTATAAATTAGCATATTATAAAGTACTGTTCAATAAGAACGATTATGACAATATTGATTTATTGATTTATTGATTTTGCTTTACATGTTCACTTTAAAAGAAATTATAACAAAAAAAAAAAAAAAATTGATAACTGTACCATTTGAAACACAAACATTCTACGAGGGATAGCAGAAAAATAGTACTAGTATGCACCGTGCGGAACGTTGGCAGATGGAGTAGCCGCCGGATGTATTTCTGCTGTCTATGTGCAAAGTTATTAACTGTGCTGTTTATGTGAGTGTTTATAATGTTCAGGAAAAAAAGAACATCACCAGTTGTTAAGTTAGGGCTGTGAATAGATTTCTCAATGCAAAAATATACAACCTTTCGAGATTCATTGCCAATTGAAAATGTTATGGATGAGTCTAATATAATATATTCCTGTTTTTAAAGACACAGTGATTTCAATTTAATTTTTAGAGTCAACTGAGTTTTCTAGCAAATTCCACTTCATCAATACTAATTGCACCATAAATAAACAGCTATTTTCTTTATGGGTTGTTACCCATTACCGCTCTAGAGGACACATTAAACTTTTGGGTAATTAGTGTAACAAAAATAACGCTATAATGGCTTAGAAACTGAAATTTCAACCACTAGCAATGAAAACGACCTAATTCAATGTCAGGATGTTTATTTAATAATTGTGTTATATAATATAATTTATCACACAAAATCTACAAGGTAATATTGCATAACATATATGTCTAAACTATAGAAAATATTATTTTGAATAAATACTATCAATTGTTCTATTGTTAATGGTCTAAAATCTAAAAATCTAATTTCTTTGTTAATATCACATATGCTATTAACAAAGAAAGTGTTTTATTTAAACTATCAATTGTATTGACATTTAAATCCAGTAGATGGGGCATGCATCAACAAGATGTAAAAATCCAGCAACTTCCCTATGTGGAAAACCAGCCCACGAAAGAAATGAATGTACAGAACCATTTACTTGTGCTCGATAATAAAATTCTTCCCTTCTTTGATCTTCGAAACATCGGTTTAGAACCAAAAAAAGCTTATTTACTTTGATGCAGAGAAACCATGCTGAGGGATGGATGACCACGCGTGAGTTGGCCTCGAACAGTGTTATCCAGATATCTAGCGACCTCTGGTTGTATAAAGCCTTGCTGCAGTATCACCTCTTTCTATTTCTGACCAGCTCGTCGAAACCGCATGACAACCTCATTTAAAAATCCTTTTGAGGAATCAACTTGATGCGGAGTCAGGGGACACGCAAAATCCCTTAATTATTAATGAGAAAGTGTTTGCTCATCTGCCCTTTTTTTCGGAAAAAAATTGTCAATTCATCTGGGATATCAAAATTTGTACAGCAAGTTATTGGAAATGCGGGTATAATTGAAAAAAAAGTCTTAATAGTTGAGGAGGACATCGGAGATTAACAGGCTCTGAAACTGTTAAAAATGAAAATAAATATGACGTCGATGTAATAGTTCATAAGTTTCCAAATAATTCGAAAGAAATCATATACTGCAGAGACCTTGTAGGCTGTACTCGTGAGAAATTTTAAAGAATTTGAATTTGAACACCATGTTATCGAAATTAGAAGAATTAAAACAAAATGCGATGGACAATACATCTTCAATTGTATTGCCATTTAATTCATTGGTCTTTCAAAAGAAAATATGTCCTTAGCCCACTGCCCCATTTTGATTTAACTCTGGAATCTTGCCCAAATTCGTGTCAATAATATTTGGGACACGTATATATAATCGTGCGAATACTTTTAGTGCTCAATGTTATAGTTTTTCCGAAAAATCACCTTTTTGTTGCTTCTCAATTTCCTCTTTTCCGCTAGTAATTCCCGAAATTACTGCTTCACTTCATTGCCACACCTTGTCGTGATACTGTCCAAAACTATTTAATAGATCCCGTGCATGCTAATCGATTAGTTCGGTTGTTAATAGGTGAACTCTTTGTAAACCCCCTATCTACTCAGTGGCCCAGAAAGTCCCACATGCGCTCCTTAACTGCTAACGATATCTTGAGGACCATCCCTTTATAGATACGGTTACTAAGTTTTGTTTGTTTTCAAGAACCCATCTTGATTCATGTTACCACGTCTGAGCTTGCTGGTAACAAATAAAGATAGACTTCAATCAGGTTGAGGTTCGTAAATACGTTCCTAGTGTTGATTTAGATGAATGCCAGAAGATGATACATACACTTCATCAAGATGTTAAAATCGAGCAACTTGCATATATAGAAAACATTAACCTTGTTTCATCTTCGAGATTAGTGCAACAACTTATTTTTTATGGCGATCTAATTCCACTCAAGGGATTGCGACTTTGGCATCGCACCGAGGTCTATTCACCCCCGCTTTCTTTTGCGTCAATGATTCCTGAATCAGTTGCCTCCTTGGGAAGGGATTTTTGAGTCACATGGTTTACAGTACACAGTTCACAGCTCACGATTTACAGTACACGGTTTACAGATATTACATATTTTACATGATTGGGCCTCTTCTCTGCTACCCACACGCTGTTAGAACTGTCTTATACATCCTCCCAGTTCTCGGCACTTCCCAGCATCACAGGCACCAGGTTACCCACGGTGTCCCATAGTAGTTTCCTCTACCTCTCTACCCACTCAAGGTACTCGAAGGGTGAGTGGCTAGCCGTATCTGGGCCAGGGCACAAACTCTGCTTATTGCCTCCTGCGCCACTACCTTCAGAACCTGGATGTCGATTTTGCGGACAACGATAAGTATGTCATCTGCAAAACCGATAACGCCGATACCCTCCGGCAGCTCTAATCAGAGAGATACCTCTAGTCCAGGTATTTTGTCCGCATGATTGCATACTACCTCTGCCATGGCGAGGTGCACAAAAACGGCGGGGATAAGGTGGAAAAAGAGAGCTGGGCGGTGGAATACGCTGTTCCATAGGGATATGTGATAGACCCGCTCTTATGCTTCAATAACTCCACATAACAATCTATTGATCTAGACTCAATGTATGCCAGCAGCCAAAGCCGTATTGGCCAACCCTGCTCTTGTGGAGTTTAGCATAATTCCTTTCCTGGAGCGATCTTGCAACAAAAGCACATTTCAGGTGTTTCAGCCTATCTCTTAGTTGTAAATCCTTTATAAAAACTGAGCGCTTGGCCATGAATTGATAGCCGTGTATTTAGCTATTTAAATTATATTTTGAAGGTCGAGAATTTGTCATCGTTACGGAT
Organism: Ontholestes murinus; assembly: GCA_963969525.1. Classification (NCBI taxonomy): domain Eukaryota; kingdom Metazoa; phylum Arthropoda; class Insecta; order Coleoptera; family Staphylinidae; genus Ontholestes; species Ontholestes murinus. The sequence continues at coordinate 65,900,796 of OZ018389.1, forward strand.
CAAAAACTTGTGATCATTGCTATCCTTTATAATTTCGGATAGCTTTTTAGGACGAAATCAAAGACACGAACTATATAGCATAATTCAGACTGATATCCAGAACTATCCCTGGAAAAGACAACAACGAAGTTGACACACTGTCACGAGTTGAAATTAACGTTTTAGACCTTAACAATCTGAAGATGTCAAATTGATATCTCTTCTGGGTAGTTGCACTACTGCATTCAAACTGAAACATTACAACATCTACGTAGACAAGACACCTCACTTGAAAACTGAAATAGTTTAACATCCACGCAGACACTTCACTAGCAACACGACGACACTATGTTCTTCCAACATTGGGGTAAGAATTTATGAGTTCTTTATATGAACCTATGAATACGTTCACTCGTGCAACAACACATTATGTAGCAGCTCGTTACGTGAGGCCGAAGATCAACTATTTACGACATCACTCTTCGCCCTAAGATCTGTTTGAGGTGCAGATCTCAACACTCTAGCAAAATTACAATCTGAAGATGTTGAATTGAAATCTCTTCTAGACAGTTGTACTATTGCACTCAAACTGAAAGACTTCAATATCTACGTAGATACGCCACTTGCAAACTGAAACAGTTTAAAATTTACATAGACACGTCACTAGCAACACGACGACCCTATTTTCCTCCAGAATTGAGGCAAGATGAATGCGTTCTTTACATGAACCTAATCATTTGGGCGCTCAAGTAACAATTCGTGGCAGCCAAGGATCAACTGTTTACGACATTGCATTCTTCATCTTTGAGGTGTCAGAAGAACAAAATTTATCGTCATTCAGAGTCACCCAAAGCGAAATTTTTAGACCTAAAAGGACGATTCACCAACATTCAACATAATCGGCCCTTTGCCCATTTGAAACAATTATTTTTGGTCTGCAATGATGGCTTTAGGCGTTGGCCAGAAGCATGTCCTCTTACTGAAATTACTGCAGATTCCGTTTCTAAAGCATTTCTATGTTGTTGGATAGCATGCTTGGATGGTCATCACTGACCGATGCCAACAATTCCAGTCCAACACTTGGAAGGAATTCTGCAGGACTTTCGGTATTCATCAAAATCCACAACCGCAATGTAACGTTCTGGTAGAGCGGATCAATAGGCAAAGACTCAATACGAATGAGCAATTATCCTATAATCTGGGTAATCCAACTCCTGCTATTTTTTCGGATTCTTCATGTAGTCTACAAAATGTTAATTTCGGCCACTACTGCAGAACGGCAAAACATTATATTTTCTACACTTTTTACATTAGTATTCTTGGCGGCTGTGCTTAAAGCTTTTCACTCTATTGGACGGGAGCTAATCGAGGACATTATGCAGCATTGACAATCCAAAGGCAACGGATCGTGAAAAGTTTTTCAGCGACTGTTAATCTGTGATGGCCTCAACTATAAGACTGTGCCTTGATTTTTTTTAATTGTACCCGTATTTACGATAACTTGCTGTACAAATTTCAATATTGCAAACGAATTGTCAAAATTTGTTCCGTCACACCTCTTTATAATGAAATAGAGGGCGAATGAGCTAACGCTTTTTCATTGATAATTCGGGGACTTTGCGTGACCCCTAAACCCACAACGATGTTTGATAAGGTTGATTCCTCAAAAGGTTTTTTAAATGATGTTGTCATGCGGTTTCCACAATATTGACATACTGACATTGTCACAAAACCTCACTGTAAATATTCTCATATAATATGAGCACAAATAAGCCAGCAATGGCTAAAATATTGCCTAAATGGTCATAATCTACTACTGGTGAAGATGCTATCATCTACTCGTAGTAATATGGATCTGAGTGGAAGAACACTACGTGATCTCCGCTTATACTTTGCCTGCTCTAAATTGGGTTTATATATTTATATAAATTGTTAGAACATTTCTTTAAGTGGGCATGTAAAGAGAAATAAATAAAAAGATGGGCAGAAATAGATGTGCTCTTATACTGCAGCAAGGTTATATGCAACCAGAGGTCGCTAGATATCTGGAGGACATCGTTCAAAATCAACTCACGCATGGTATTTTATCCCTCAGCATGTTTTCTTTCTTACCCCCGAAATTTGCATAAGTTAACGGTTCTGTACATTATGTTCTTTCGTGGTTTAGCTTTTCACATAGACATGTTGTTAGATTTTCACATTTTGATGATGGGACATATATCTGTCATCTAAATCTGCATAAAACATTAGGGACATATTGTCGAACCTCAATCTTTATTTTCTTTGGTAAGAAAATTGAATTAAATAAAGGTCCCTGGCCATCTTCCTTCATGACCGAGGGCTAGGGGATGAAGTTGAAGGCATTGTCAACATCTAACGAGATGGCCGGAAATACCTCAACGGGCCTTGGTTGCACTCGTCAGTCAATATCCTTACTAGGTTTGACGCGTCCACGGTTGACCTGCCCCTGATAAACCTGAACTGCCTCGGTGACAGTTTTACGTTGTTGCTGACAACCTGTCACTAATGAGCCTCAGCGTCCAGAGTAGACGATATCCGACTGATGACGTATGAGCCTTTGAAGCATTAGAGAAAATCACTAACTGCGCCGTTTTTATCATCCAAGGAACGTCCCCTCCCTGAGGCAAAGTTGAAGAAGTGGGTGATGTAACTCGGGTCATTGGTAACGAAGGTCTTAATTGCTTCATTGGGTATGCCCGCCAGTCCCAGAGATTTGCAATTGGGTAGGGATGCGGGGCAGCTACTATCGCTTTCTCAGAGAAAAAGGTTGTAACATGGCCAATATTTGGGGTAATAGAATCCCAGTACCACTTCCACTGCAATTATTTGGAAATATAGGTTGAAAACGAAAAATAACAGAACTAATATTATGGCAGGTGCACAATCAACAAATCAGTGATTAGCTGGAGCTTCATCATATTAATCTCTCACCTTCATCTCTCAAGAGGGGAAGAAGGAAAACGGTATCATCTGGATTGGACGTTGGAGCTATATTCAAAACTCCCCAGGAAGCCAGCCGTTGTAAATTCACTTTCCAAAAAACATAAACTATCAAAGCAGAGAGACGGATCCCGCAAACATAAATCTCAGGTTCAGAATGAGAGAAAAGTCAATACCATCCTAGGGCAAAATCAAACGGAAAATTGTCCTATTCATATTGGATCGATGAGGCTGTTATTTGTTAAAACTCCATGGTATCACTGAGGAAAACACTGATAGAGTGTAAGGTTTCAAAATATTGTTTTTTATTGATATATGATATTCTATCAGCATCCTTTTAATATGTGTATTTATATAGTGTAAATTTTATCTCTCTGTTTATGCTTGAATTATGAATCAGAGAACTGTCAATATTATCCTGGTGCAAAAGGCAAACATCCATTTTGATATGAGCATGACAAGTGAAAATTTTATCTCTCCGTTTGTGCTTAATTTATAATTATTATCCGATGAGATAGAAGAAATGGTACAGAGGAACTGCAACGGTTGCATAACGAATTATGGAGAGCTAAAAAGCGTCCTCGAAAAAAAAAGTCCTTCTGTCTCAAAGAGACTCACTGTCCTCCCCAAAATACTTTACCCTTCGAGGATATAGTATCTTGAGAAACGATGTTATACCACATCAACGTGGCGGGGATGAATCGAATATAGCCTTGAGAGAGGAGATAGAAGAGACTCACTTTCCACTGCAAAATACTTTTCAGAGAGTTTGCAATTAGGACTGATCTTCAGGCTACCAAAGACCATATATTTTGCTGAGCTACGGTAATACACACGATCCCTTATGGAGCTCCTCTAGGGGTAGGCATATCGAAGGTGTACTCGAGATCATAGGTGGAGTACTCCTCAATACCGGACAAACCACACATTTTAATGCTTCAAACGGGTTATGTTTAGCAATAGACTTGAAAAAATCATAACGCACATTTGTCACACGTGGCAAATTCTGGGCGACCTTTACGACAAATGTTCCTACTACTACAGACTACAGCTAGCGCCTAGATCTTGCATGGTGGGAGAAGTTGCGACAGAACGTTACATTTCCAGAAAATTTCGATGATATTGGTTGCGCTCTTCAAATTGCAAATCTCAGCGTAGTTCAAGCAGCAGAAAAGTCTATACCGCGTACCTTTGGCTCGACTAGTAAATTATCGGCCAGATGGTGAAACCTAGAGGTCAGTAGGGTTATCGCAGAGAAGAAGGAGTATTTAATTCCTTTAGAAGAAACCCTGCGCAAGAGAATCTCATTAAGTTTAAGCAGAAGCGCGCCGTCGCCCGCCAAAAAAATCCCGCAATTAAAAAAATGAGTCATGGAAGAACTACGTCAATTCAATTTTCAATAACAGACGTATGGAGAAAGGTTTAGCCACCCCTGAACAACGGTCATCGTCCGTCATTACTCTTGGCGATGAAAACTACCTTTTTGACGCTGCGGAAGCTGAGTTAAAAGTTTTGCTTGATTTTATTACAGATTCGGATCTATATAATAAGAAGTTGAAGAGAGTAATTCTAGTCCTCTGCAACTTCGTACAATATTTATCACCGGCCAGTGTATTAACCATATACAACCTAATAGAGGAAAAAGGGGAATATCCGGATGTATAAAGAGAAGCCATTATAAAGCATTCTCTTAAACCAGGAAGTGATCCGAATCAAGTTTCTAGTTATCGTCCAGTCTCTTTGAGTAAGGTCTTTGAAAAAATTGTCAACACTGGAATGTTACATAGTTACACAAATATATTTTTTAATTGTTTAAGGATGTTAATTTCAAAGTAGTAATTTTCTATAGATAATTTTAAGCATTAATATTAATGCAAATAACTGTTGTTATGCATTATAGAACACATATTGAGAAATGGTGGAGGCGCCAATTAATGGTTTTTCCATAAGAAAATTTTAATACCTTTTTGAAAATGTCTCAAGTTTTATTTAACTTAAACACAAGTTAAACGTTATATTTATAACTATGAAAAAATTTACTTGAAAAACAATTCCAGTTCAGTAATTTCAACAGTCAGGAAAGAACCCATCATCTAGATGACGAAAAATCACACAGCAATGCACAATCGAAAACGCTTTCCTTGCGTAGTGCGATGACACAAAATACAATGAAGAAAGGATACGGACAAGAAGAGATGGACACGTTTATTATTCTTAATATAGCAAAGAAATAACAATGAAAATGAACATAAAACAGCAAAAAACGTCTCATCTTTATCTGTTTCAGTTTCGTAGCAATATTCATTGCATGAACCAATTATTTCTGCATTGACATCGTTTAAGATACTCTACCTCTGTTACAAGGCAATCGCTATACTGATTTACTTTGCATCATCAGCATTTAATTTAATAAATCAATATTTATATGTAGATATTACCACAAAGAATTAATTAGGTAATTTATAAATTTTCACCTAGAGCAAGGTTTTTACATATAATCTGAATATACAAAATATAAAATTAATTGCTTGCGTTTATAAAAAATGATTTACGCGATTGAAAATGAAGCTAACTTTAACCATTATGATTACCACCCATGAAAAATTGATAAGGACATTATGAATAATGATCCAATGGTTCATTTTTAAGACACACTTTGTCGGAAGATTAAATTACCCTGTAATCACAATCCAAGGTGATAAGCTGGAAACAGGCTTTCGAGTTCATTAGCGTATCTATGCATCCATCCAACAGCCTAAATCAGACACAGAACATGCGAACACGAAACATGGAACATATGTGCGACCTCGACTGCACATGTATCAGTCTTCTGCACATCTCCACCATATGCTCGAACGCACATATTATTGATTGATTTACTAGATAACGCTGCAATAGACATAAATCTCTTACATATTACGAAACTGTATAATATTAAATATTTTAATATCTAAAATTAATTAAATTAAACTGTTTTTCACCAATTACTTCTTGATTGATGCAGTTTTGAAATTATAGTTGATTAATTATTTTAATCAACCCATCAACTTTTTGTTTTGTTAAGGTAACTTAACATGTTATAAGAATATCACAAACAGAATTTATTATGCCCTTATAGTAGCAAGGCTTTTCAACTCGAACTTATTAAGTTCAATAATGGCCTTGTGAAGTTTGAAACTATAATCGCATAATAAATCCAGCGTATGCCATCGACAAAGAGAATTTTATTTTAAAGTTAACAATTGCAGGCAACATAATACATTCGATTTTGAATTTTCACCGTATAATGTTGAACGTTGTTAACATGTTTCGTACACAGCGGTTTCAGCCAGATACGTAATGTTTATTTAAGGTTACATTAAGTGTTTAGTTACTGTTACAACTTGGGCGTGGTTGTTTACGTTCGTGTAGTTGATTTAATGGTAAATTTAAAGATGATTAAATAATTAAATACACCAGGTTAATTTAGAATTAAATGCTTTTTTAATATTTTATTAAGATATTAATTAATATTGAATTTGCCAATTATTAAATCACCTCTTTATTTATATCAAATTATATTTATTTATTTAACTGAATAGTTGAGGCTGTTAGTTGTTGAAAGTTCATTGTAATCACTTTACGAAAATTTACCAAAGTGATTTATTTATTTATTTTCCCTTGATATTTATTTTAGTGATTACCTTTGTTGTACGTAAATGCTTACAAGCTTTATTTTGTCCAGGGTTCTCATTGATTTAATTAGTGCAATACTTTTTTTTAAATTTCTCTTTCCATGTAAACAACATAACATCAAGAGTTAGGGGTTTTAAAATCTAATAATACAAAGTTAAAAGACATTAAAACTATAAATAAAACACTATTAATTTGTTTGTATAAATTGGAGGTAAATTTGTTATGTTAATTGTCTTTCTATTCTATAAAGCTTGCTAAAATATCGTCGATGTATCAATACCAAAACTGAATGATTTTTTGCCAATTTTTGCCAAGAGAAGAGTTTAAAATTGATTGAGTTACCTTTTTGATAAAAAAAAAACACTTTAAGTTATGGCATCGATACGTCCAAGATATTTTAGCATTATTTGTAGGATCAAAGAGACAATTAAATTAAATCTTGTTATAAGAATTACAAAGAAATGCCTGATATAAAATTAAATACATTTTATGTTGTTTTACTGCAGAACTTTTTATTGGTTTAATTAAATAATTCGTTAATCAAACATAAAAGAATATTCGACAAAGTATACAAAAATGTACACACACATAAATATATACATTAAAGCCATTAGTAATATCCTTGTGCCTAATTATGGAATTTCTGCAAAGCCCCTTACAACTGGCGTATTTATTGAAATTAATGAATAAATCGTAAGACCCCTCTGTTTCTCTCCATTTTCCGAACGAAATTTTAATTAATTCCGCCTTGTACAAAATTCTCTTAATGAATTTTAAGCAGACTTTCATAACACTTTTTACCACTTAGCTAATTACCCCCGCGCGTAATTTCTATTAATTACTTTTAAAATACGGTGTCCTTCCCTCTATGCTCCTATACAGAATAATTGGATAATAAATATGGAGTGGATATTAATCAAAGTTAGGGGACGCGAGCGAGCGGGGGTGAAAACATCGGGGTCGTTAGCTCATTTGGCTGCCGGTGTAATACACAAGTTTGGAACTTATAATTTGTAATGTTCAGCCAAATTAGGGCGAGTGTCTATATTAACTAATTTGATTTAGAGTGGTATTGTCTATTAATTGTATCGATTATTGAAACATTATCAGATTTTAGCACAACAAATGTTGTACGGATTTTAACTACAATAGAAATGTTATAAGTGAATAAAACAATTTATATTTCATATCTTCTTTGCACCTTTATCCCAATACCGAAAAAGTGACAAAGTGTGATGATCATCGGCTTATAAGTTATATGTCTAATGATCCAAATCCTAAAAATATTCCTAAGGATTATACACACCAGAACAATAAGTGTGAGACTGAGACCTCAGATACACAATTTGGGTTCCGAAATGGAATACGGATACCACCAAGACCAAAATGATGGTAATCTAAAAAAATAATTTTATCACCGGCCAACTAGTGGTGGATAATAAGTCATTAGATCAATTTCCACACTTTAAATATCTTGATACCAAAATTAATCATCAAATCACACTTCAAAAGAAATTAGAAAGCGAGAGGGATATTTATCAAAAAAAAACTGCTAACAGCCCAGAACCTATACTTGAATGTGAGAACAAGAATGGAACGTTTTTACGTTTTTCCCAGTACTTCAATATGGACTAGAAGGATCAACCCTGAATAAGGAAACGTCAAAGAGATTGGAAGCCTTTGAGACCTGGGTCTACAGACGGATGTTAAAAATCCCCTGGGTGGACTACATTACGAACAAAATTGTTCTAGAAAGAATGGATAAAGAACTGCAACTTCTATTCAGCAAAAAGAGAAAATTGCAATGTTTTGGGCACATAGCTTGCAACTAAAAATATGAATATTGTTATTGTTATTGTTATTGTATTGTCGCAGAATCTCATGGTTGTGGAACCTATGAGATTGGTTCAAGCTTGAACTGAATTATTCCACACAGCTATCTCTAAAGTAAGGATTGCCATATTGATCAGCTACCTCCAAGGGATACGCCGAATAGAAGAAGAAGAAAAGTTATATGCGTTACATATTATTTGAAATTTGTTTGAAAAAAGTTAAATATACGCTTTTAATGTTTGTTTGTCGTTGTCGAAACCGAAGTTAATTCGCTGTTATATTTAAAATATTGTTGATGGCTACGTTTATTATCTCTGTTAAAGGACGGAGATAAATTTTATACAATGTTTCTTTAACATATCAAGTGTTGCTTGAAATACCAAAAAACATCTAAAGGGTGTCTCAAATTGATCTGACATTTTAGATTGCGCGCCAACATAGCCGCAGTGGATACGAGTGTTGACGAATGTCCATCCACCTCGATTCGCCATCGTGCTCAGCAATTGGACGTTTCAAGAAGCTCTGTGCAGATTTTGACTAAAGATCTGCATTTGCATGCCTACAAGATCCAATGAACACAAAACGTGCAACCAGCGGACCATGCGCAGCGCCGTACATTCGCCAATTGGATAGAGGAGCATCAACAAATCGAAGGTGATTTTTCGAAGAAAATCATCTTCAGCGATGAGACGCATCAAGTGATCCAACAGCTTTCTATGCATCCACCACGAGTCACTGTTTGGTGCGGCTTTTGGTTTGGAGGAGTAATTGGGCCGTACTTTTTCGAGAATTCTGCGAGAAATGCGGTTACTGTCAATGGTGTTCGTTTTCGTGACATGATAACCAACTTTTTATGGAATGAATTAAACGGAATAGACTTGAAAGACATATTATTTCAACAAGATGGTGCAACCTGCCACACTGCGATCTGACGCCATTAGACTTCTTCCTTTGGGGTTTTCTGAAAGATAAAGTATATGCCAATGATCCACAGACAATTCCACAGCTCAAGGAAGAAATTAGACGCACCATTAATGAAATTAATCCGCAATTATGTCAAAATGTAATTGAAAATTTTGTCAAAAGAACGACCATTTGCAAACAAGATCGAGGCGCCCGTTTATCGGATATTGTGTTCCACACATAACCTCAATGTTTGTACCTTATATTAAAATAAAAACATTCGTAATTTTTCAATAATATAATATGTTTTTTAGTAAATTAAAATGTCAGTTCATTTTGAGACACCATTTAATTGATGTTTTTGTGATTAGAATTGTCTTTCTGTATTTTTTTTTAGTTTGATGGTTTGATTTTTTTTAATTGAGATTTATTTTTTTTAATTTCTAAAATTTCTCACCAATTTTTTTTAAGAAATTTTCAGATTTTCCCTTCAAAAGAATTTTCTTTGACTATTCTAGAACTCTCGTCTAGTTTTCTTTAGAACTTTTAGCATTTCTTGTTTTATATTATTATACATTTTACTTATTTATTATTATTATTTATTTACTTCAAATGCAACAGACATAAATCCAGTTACAGGCCAATTATACAAGACATATTATAAAAATTGTAACAAGGTTATGAAATATTGTTAAATTATTACTTATCGTTCATATTAAAATTACACTTTTCCGACTGCACTTTTATGTTCTTGTTGCAGCAACCTCATTTTGTTGAATTGCCTTCAAATAATTTCATATATTTCATGCCTAATTTTCATACAATTTTCTAGAAACTATCGAAAATATTCTAGTATTTCCAAATATTTTCTATTTTACTTTTAATGAAGTTATTAGATTTAATCCATTTTCTAGAAATTTTCTAGACTAGTTATAACTGTTCCTCTATTCTAAAATTTTTCAGTAGTTCTCTTTAAAAAATTTTAAACATCCCTAAGATGAATTAATCATTCTTAGATGCAAAATTTAAATTAGAACTTTCTAGAGCACAAAATTAAATTCCTGAAGAAATGATTGCCAAATTACTTGATAAACGTTTGATCAGTATTAGCTTGAGTTTCAAAAAACGATGGATAAGCATCTAACCGTTAATAAATCTTTGGAATCCAGAACTTAGGAACTTGAGCAGAACAAATGTCTGCCAAGATGGCACCTAGTAAATATATTGGGATGTGAAAATCCTGTGAAATTAATATTAATATTTATATTGCTGAAACCGAAATGCCAATTCCCCGCAGTTCATTCTTCAATAATGACGGCTTCAAAATAGTGAGCTTTAAGAAACAACCCATATATGGAATTAACAAATAAATGCTGGAATTATGAAATTCAGACGCGATCAATCGGTGATGCAAACGAAAACTTATAGAAGTGTGTAACTGGAATTAGAAGACAGATGAAGGCGAAAGAGACATAATAATCAGATTTATAAATGGTTCCCCAAAGATAGTGCAATATAAAAGTAGCACACAATCTTTATACCATAACGCAAAACCTAGATATAATTTTCAAATATAATATTTTAATATTGATTGAGACATATTAAAATTCAGAAGTGCCATGTAATGACAAGTTTATTATAGAAAAGATCGTGATATTTGATACTTGATATTTATATATTTATTCAATGTGTGTGTGAATGAAACTTTTTCGGGAAACTTCCAAATATTAGAAAAATGTATATTATCAAGAATGTTGAAAATTTGTTTGTTACTGTCAATTGTCAAAATAATAATATAATTCTCATTGGTGCAATTTCATTTCACCCGCGAGTAATATTGAAATGTTTGAAACCCATAGACGTTGAATAAATTGTTGAAAATCATAGTCTGGATAAAATAATATTATTTGGTGATTACAATTTACCCAACGTCAATTGGAATGATGTTAATATGATTTTTATTCCCCTGTATCAAAATGAAAGCATTAGAACTTGAAAAACTTATATTATTCCTGAATGTAAGTCAATGTAATAATATGTATTAGCAACGTTAACAATAGTTTTCTAGATTTATGGCTTTCAACAGCCAATACGGCAACAGTAACCATATCTCATGATTTCATAGTTCTAGTTGGTCTACATCCTCCTCCTAAGTCTTATGAAATATACTTGCAGAATAGATCTAAACTAAAAATGCAATTACAATATGATACAATTACTATGAATTAAATAATTACTTGTTTAATACAGACCGGAATTCAATATTTTCAATGGATGATGTCAATGAAGCTGTAGACACATTTTATATTATTTTGTATAATGCAATTCTTTTATTTGTGCCATAACGCAGGTTAAAGTCATCTCCTTTTCCTAAATGGTACTCAAGAACTAAAACCAAAACCTCAGGTGATATTAAATATTATTTGGTGATGTTAAGAAATAGATGTAGAGATTTTTCATGACGATGCTTTCAATACTACATCCGAAATACAGAGCAACACATTAAAGAAAATCCTCAACATTTTTGGAAATGACATCAACTATCGCCATCAATGTCTCCTGATGATCGTACACAAAGAAATTGCTAATCTGTTTTCAGAATACTTGATTAGTTTCGTATATACCAGTGATAGCTATTATATTAATAACTACTCTAGTCCATCTATATGTGACGTCAATAGCATTACCATTAACGAAAGAGATGTAAGGAAAAATATCAGCTTTAGATATAAATCAAGGCTGATATGGTTGCAAGCCATTAACATTATTATATCGAGCATCCCTAACAAATGGAGTTGTTCCAAATATATGGAAATATTCTCACATTATACTCATTTTTAAAGCAGATGAAGGACATACATTTATTAATTATCATGCATTAGTAATTCAGAATTTAATCTCAAATATTCTTGAACATATTATTTATGAAAAGTTATTTTATGTAGTAGAATCAATATTATGTGAGTTGCTGCTAGGTGTTAGACAAAGGAGATCATCCTTGCTAATAAATTTGCTTATATTCAAGCAATATGTTTTAATTATTACAGCAATAGTGAATCTGTTGATGTTATTTATGCATTGGTCAGTCGTTATTATGATGCATTTTTATTGAAATTAAAGACAGGAAGAAAGCAACAAGTAACTATAAGCGGATCAAAATCCGATATAGTACAAGTTACACCAGGTATACCACAGGGTAGCCAATTGGGTCGTCTATTATTTAATATATTTATAAATGAAATTACATCTGTAATTGGGTTTGCTAAGATATTGATGTTCGTTGATGATTTGAAGGTGTATCATTTAATAAGTAATTCTGAAGATCATTATCAGTTTCAAAAAGATTTAGATGCATTAGATTAATGGTGTATGAGGAATGGTATAAAATTAAATATTTCAAAAAACGGGCATCAAACATAGTACATATTGGTAATTGTGGAGGTCTCTACTTTGTGATACATCATTATTATATATATATATAAATGATTGCAAATACTTTGTTTAATTACCTCGTTTTCCTCAACGCCATCTAAAAATTGTGTGTAAAATTGTTTATAAAAGTTGTTTGTAATAAATTTTTCAAGTATAGTTTGAAAATTACAGTCGAAAGCTGTCGAAATTATAGTCGCAAATAAAGTTCACAAAAGTGTGTGATATTAAACAATCATTTATATAAGTACATATAGTTCTTTTTGACAGCAAAGGCATACTATATTTCACTATAATTATTGTAATTAAAATGCTTGGCCATAATAAAATAAATCATGGAATTTTAATGATTTGTAATTTTTAAGAAAGGAGACCAAAGATTAGATAATACGTTTTTCAAGTCATTAGAAATTTATATAATGTCCTCTTTAGATTTATTTGTAGTCATTCCAAGTAATCTTTGTACTTCGGTCATATTAAATGAAGCCGGAAGGTTGGCAATCGCAGACACTTTCTTCCGATCCACCAATAATCTATGTTTATTTACAACATAACTATACTTAATTTAATTAAGTCCCCCAGCATTTGCTAATCGATTCAACACCTCAATTAACACCTGAATATGCTGTTCAAAAGTCTGAGTGCTATCATGATATCATCAAGATAAGCAAAGATCTGCACTCAGAGTACGATCATAGCGTCCCCGGTTTGGAACAGTTTGGAATAGGAAGAGATGCTTGTTGTACTGGGATCTGTCAATAGGCCGATCGAATGAATAGACAAAACCTTACCATCACCTAAACTATCTAAGATGTTGGAGATGTACGGGAGTGGATACTTTTTCTGTTACCGAATTAAGCTTGTTGTTATCTACACAAAACCTTTTTCATTACCATAACAATAAGGGAGTACCACGGAGAATTATCATCCTTTGACTTAATTCTGCATCTACCAGTACTTGAATTGCAGGCGAGAGTGGATAATACCGCTTTTAAATCTGTTTCTTGCTTATTCTTATTACATGCTCTACATGACTAGTACATCCTAGTTTACCTACCATCTATTTAAAGTGTATTTCTAAAATATCATTCAATTATTTCAGTTGACTAGAAGAGCGCTGATTCGCTCCAATTGTGTTTACTGCTAGTGGAACGTCAGAAGTAAATTAGGGACAATGCCCATCTATTTTCAAAAATCAACCCCCAAAATAAGGTTATGAGACACCGGCGAGATTACCAGTACTTCCAATATTACGATAGTGATCTCTATTGTGATAGGTAACATCAGTGTGCCTAAAATATTCACAACCTCACAGTTGGCAACAGTAACCTTTTTTAAATTCAATGATTTCAAACATTGCCAACCTGAATTTCCAAAAATTGTATTGAAAGCACTAAAATCCAATAAACTTAATAAATTATGACCAAAAATATCCACCTTAAGAAATGGAATGGAATTAAACTATTAATTTTATTCTCTCCAGGTATGATATATTCCGAGACGGGAAAGGAATTAGAGGAACTAGCTAGGATTAATTCCTCTTGACTCGGTTTTCCAAATATGAGTTACATTTTCTGCACGTAAGCTTTGTAACACCCGGATTTCTACAATTAGAGCAATGTTTCTTAGTTTCCGCAGTACACTGTGAAGATCAGTGGCCAGGCTTTCCATAAATCCAACACTTACGAGTTACAAGTTTAAATGGAGGAGTCTGGTACTACCAGTAGGTTGAGATTCTACCTGAACATTAGTCAGTTCAGGCTCCATTGCATGGCTTTTGCCCTGAGATGGAACATAATTTTGTTCTGCTACTTGTATAGCTTCGTATTTCCTATGGCTGGTAGGAAATACGAGCTGCGTAACAATTCTTGGAAGGATTTGATACTCATTGCTCATAAGGTATTACGATAGAAAGGACGAAAATTTTGCGTAATTAATTGAGGTTTTGTCTCTTTACCAAGCCGTACCGACAATTTCGAGAATAAATTTTGCATCACCGCAACGAAAATTCCAAGATTTTTTTCCTTAGTCTCATAACTAATTCATACCAATTAGAAAATGTCAATCGATTGGCTCTATACCAAATAAGAGCAGTACCACTACGCAGTTTAAGAGCTGCATGAAACAACGTCAAGTTTGTTACATTTCGCTACATAAATCTTCAACTATTTGTAAAAATGCTTCCAACGAAATCTTGTTAGGTTCACCACTAAACATTATGTTCCAAAGTCGAACAGTGAGTGACTTAAATGTATTCATTGAGGACGAAGGTAACTCTTCGTCATTGAGTGAAGAATATGAACAAGTACCTAACCTAAATTCTTGATTTATCACTTAACCAGTTAACTGTGCTTGACGTATATATCCGTCATCGAGCGATTGTTATGACTCATTGAAATTTGCACTTTCAAAACGGAACGACACAGTTAACTGGGTAATATAATACATTTTTTGAGTATGTATGATTGTGGGATGTTAGTTTTTGTCCAATTAACTGTGTCTCTCCGCTTTAAAAGTGTGAATTTATGTATTTTTGCGTGCAAAATTCGCATTTCAAAACGGAGCGACACAGTTGACGGGTTAAGAGGAGTGAGTCTTTGGTTGAGGAAATGATAAATCAAGCTCCCTTTCGCTGCTTTTGGAGAAGAAACTTTATCTCTTAGAAGAGAGATTAACATTACCACGAACAACTAGTTTTGATCGTTCTTCTATTGCGCCCTCAATTACTGATAGACATTAATTTACCCGATCGTACAAGTGCACTAACTTGGTTGCAATCTTCTTTACCTTTTTAGTTCCAGATTCGGTTAAACTATCTGTAAGTGTTTCTCTATGATTTTTTGGATAATAGGGGAACTATCTTCTACAAAAGTAAATGGTTTAGCCGGAAGCCCAATCATCTAAACGTATTAATTCACGTAATGTCTGTCGGCCTATTGCAACCGCTAATCTATAACTTATACATCTTCGTTTTAACTCATTAATTAACTCATCCTGAGGCGACCTATTAAATTCAATTTTCAAGTCCATGCTCTGTATAAATGTATATCTGTTTCCCAACAACAAAATTAAAGTTACTAAAGAACGGTGTGTGTGAGAGAGTAGTTGTTAATTTAGATCGGATATCAGAAGAAATAAAGAAAAAACAAGAAGAACCAAAACGGAAAGGGTTTATCTACAAGAGCATCAAATTTTTCCTTTAAAGGGCAATGTTTTCAGAAAAGAGGCCCCACACTGGGCGCCAGATTTGTTAGCTCCTTTTGCAGTTAATGCCAACCTACTTTATTTATTTACCGAATCCAGAATAGGGAGGTACTTAGAAAGGGGCACTAGGTGATTCATACTCGGCAAATAAGAGTTTACAAGGTCTCCCAATAAAATTACAAAATTAAACTTCAAGGTTTAATAATTTAATTGTTACTCAATCAATACATTACTTTAGTATAACAACTGAAGCAGACTATTATCTATATTTCTATCATTTGTCGAATAGAATGATAATTCCAATTAGAAATAAAATTTTCTACATAAAATCCATAAAATATTTACGCTACATAGTTTATACTGCTTACTCTAATCAAGATCTTATGTTTGCGCCTTAGCATAGAGATATTAAAGTTTTCAACGGAATGTAACTAATTATTTGACTTGTACTTAACACAGACATCTACGCTGATATGTATAATTAGCAAACTTGGAATAGTTGTTGAAAATGTATTTCCAGGTAAACATGCTGGCACTACAGAGTGTAAAATCTGCTAAAATGAATTTAAACTTACGGTAACAGGTGCGGTGTGTGATGTTTCGGAAGCAGTCAGACCTCCCTTACGGCGACAGCCGGGAGACGAACCCAGGCTCTCGGTGCCGCGACGCTTCCAAGGAAATTGACCTCTGAAACAAAAAATAATAATATAATAATATAAATATAGTAGCTTAATTTTAAAATTTAGTTTTATTAAGAGAGTTAGCATAATTGTAATATATAATACAGTAACTTATTTCAATTTGAAAATTCCATTAAGAGAGTAGCACAATTGTAATAAATAATATTACATTAATAAATTATAAATATTAACACTGAAATTAAATGCGATTGTTCTTTTCAAATTCATTTCGTAGACGTGGAATGAACTAATACAAGTTTGTTGAACACGGCCATGAACATTGAATAGCAAATTGGCCGCAGAAAAAAGTTGTAAAGTAGTTTGATTGAGGAAGTGGTTGTGACCCAGAAAAGGAAGTACTGAATCTTTCAGACCCTCGCCGCCCGCCCCACATCACGTTCTAATCCCCTCAACCCTCCCACGGAGTAGTTAAGGGTCGGTGGAAGAGCGGCGCCTCTACTAATGGGATGCCACCGTAAATCATTCCCTAAATGAGGGGAAACAGAAGGAACACACTGTCCCCCGCCCGCCGCGTTCCTCTGCGGCAACAATTTTAATTGAATCTTCATTAAGGGCATTTATTTTACAATTATATTGTCACAATCTTAAATTACGGATTACAAACGTTTTAGCTTAATGAGAACGTTTATTTTTATAAACAATAATTTATAATAGTCTATTTGTGTACAGCTATTACAAAAGTAATTAATATGCATCACTGTTGAAATTCATATCGAGTTGATGTATGTAAATTCCATTTTTAACGTTTCAATTTTCATTGTTATTTTTGATGCATTGTAATATTATTTGATAAAAAAATAACACAAAGAAATTGTTTTAATAAAAATTGATATTAATAGACAATATATACAACTACTGCTCTATTAGATGAATAATCTTCCAAAATTAATTAATTTTGTATTAATTTATGTCATAGGAATTATAAATTACCTCAATACACATAAGAAAACATTTTGTGAATAAATGTAGACTAAAAATATGAGCACTTTTTGTATTTTATATCTTCTTATTAAGTTAGTTAACAAATTATTACATGTTACCATTAATAATCTTAATTAAAATAAAATCTACAAATAAATGGAGTAAACTAAAGAATAGGGATAACAAGCACCGGCCATGGCCCACAAATAAGGAAACAGGATTATCAGACTCCTAATGAGAGCGCGCAGAGAACTACCAAACATTATTAGAACCCGTGTTACTATATAAAGAAACCACCCCTTAAGACCCCGGCCAAACAATGTTTTAATGATACCAGAATGGGCTAAGTAAATACCTCTTCAATTCAACAAATTAGCCGGCCAAATCAATCTTCCGACCGCGTAAAATAATTAATTGGTTTGTTCGGTTCTGAATACACAATTTTGTTGCAATATACGGGAAAGGGTATCAAATCGGGGGAAATGGGTCGGACGCGGGCGAGAAAGTGCGGCGAATAATTTATATGGGTTGTGCGAATATTGTCAGCTGTCCCATTAATACATCAATCGATAGCCATTAACAAAATTGTACCAATACACGTTACATTAACATACAAAAAGGACCGCATGAAAACGTCCATTAAAATTTTTGATCGATTGATTTCAAAATATAAAATTAATTTAAAATTACACAAATTACTTCTTCATTATTTTATCAAAAATAAATATAAAATAATACCTATTTAAACAATTATATTACAAAGTTTTTGACCTATAGCATTTAAAGTATCAACGTTAGTAAAAAAAAAAATAAACTACCCCCATCCACCACTTGATTAAATTTAATTTAACAAACGTTAACGTAAACTAGTTATTAAAGCACTTGATTATTTTATGAAACAAATGAAACCAAGTATTAAAGCACTTCGTTATACTTGTTTCACAATACAACCAAATACTTTAATTATTAATTTACACCATACAATCAAATACTAATTTATCTTAGCAAAATTTTTGAACAAGTTTGTATATTTAATCTCATTCTTTAACATAACTTACCTATTACCCAAAAAAATATCAAACAAATACGTCCACTCAATCAAAAATTTCCAACATAATTAACTCCATATTTCATGAACTCAAAAACGAAGAGAAAAGAGTTAATTATTGTCAGCGCGGTAATTAAAATTTTCCTCCAGCTTAATCCCCGCGCCAGTTGAAAAACTTATGAGAATACAAAACACACGCCCAGAGAGACAATGGGGTGGATGCTTTACGTGTAACTTTTTAAAAACCTGCATTTTATCGCATTTTCCCTGTCCACCTAGGGAATTTATTGCCCCCTTCTTTATCTCCAGAAATTTAATATCCCGCTTTCATATAAAGTATGCAAATGAGGACGGCTTTAATTAATGTCTGAGGCGTCGTTTTAATCAATGAACGTCTTCTTTATCGCCGTAGGAATCACGCCTAACATTCGCCCCCGGCCGGGTGGAAGTTTGAGCTGAACGGAGGGTGTGGACGCAAGGACATTGTCTCTCAGTTTAATTAGGGGTGGTTAATCGTGCTAAAGCGCGGCTTAGTGTGATTGCGGTGTTAGTAGATGGATTAATATATGATTTGAAGATTAGAAGCCTATTTACATTATTTATATAATATTAAAATTATGTATTACTTAATAAGTTATATATAACAAACAGAGAATTATTAAATACTTCAGAGGATCAAAGATCTTCAGTAATGACACATTTCTATAGCTAGTTATAAGTAAGTATACAAAGCATTATTGATTAAAATTTTAAATAAAATTACGTCAAAATTATAAGATAATTAAACACTTTAACTTTGTTTTACCACAAAAAATATGTATTGCTGTGTCTATAGTTTTGAACATTCACTGTTCATTATCAAACATAAAGTATACTTTATGTTTGATAATGAACAGTGAATGTTCGAAACTATATTACGTCTGTTGTTCAAAGAATTTAATTATAAATTTTACTCACAATACAAAATTTAGGATTTTCCCTCTACCATATACAAAAATATCTTTGAGTCTTATCTGCATTTTCTTTCTAGGTATCATTTCGAACGCCTTTTCTAAGTCTATGAATCCTAGGAATGTGTTTTCATTTAATTTAATCTCAATCTTTGTGATTTGTTTTGTTGTGAATATATTGTTTTGTTTAGATCTTCCTCATCTAAAACCGTTTTTTGCTTCATCTAATGTGTGGTCTATTAAAGCTGTGATCTTTTCTAGTATTTTCATTTCAATGCTTATCAATGTTACAATTTAATTAGTGCATTACGTTCCATTTTCTTTTTCGTAAATTGATATAATTAATGATATTTCATAGTCTTTTGGTATTTTATAGATCTCCCATACTTTGTAAATTTTCGTTTTCTTTGGGTCTCATGAACTTCACCATTTCTGCAATGATTTGATCTCGTCCTGATGCTTTCTCCATTTTCAGTTCTCTAATGCTTTCAAGTAATTCTACTTCTTTAATCTTTTCAGTTTCTTTATCCTTGCCTCTCTTTTCTACTTCTTATCCATCGTCGTTATTATGTGTAGCTAAGTCTTGAAAACATTATTTTCATAATTCTAATATTTTCCTTTTTCTCTCAATATTCTGTCTTGTTTTTCTTTTATATATCTCGCTTCTTGTTCTTTACCTTTCCTGCAACCTTTTAGCATTTTATAGAAGAGCTTTCGACTTTCACTTGCGTTTTTCTCCATTGCTTCTCTAACCTTTTCCCATTCCATTTTCCTTGCTTCTGTAACCGATTCTTTTAATATTTTTTCCATTGCTCCTGCAATTCCCCTTTTCTAGCTGCCTTGGCCGATACTTCTACCATTTTCCTCTTTTCTTTATATCTTTAATAATTGTTACTGTTTTTGTTTTTTAAATGTTTTTACCATGAATTCTTCATGCTGTTGCCTTTTGCATTTCTTCAACAATTTCGCCTTCGTTACTTTCATCGAGTTTGTTCTCTAATTTTTCCTTATAATGATGTGCTGTTTTTTCTTCTCTTAGGTTGTACGTTCTTATCTCTTTGCCTTCAATTGTTAATGTTAAAATTTTCTTTTATTAGACACCGTTCTCATTATTTTCCTTTAGTGTTGTCATTAGTAGTGGTTGGTCACTTCCAATTTCATAGTTTCTCTTTACTCTGGTGTTTATTACTTTGCTCCTTCTCTGATGTTCCACTAATATGTAATCGATTATAGATTTTTCGTTTCTGCTTAAAACTTTCCATCTCCTTGTGCTTAAATAGTGTATTTGTTCTTATCAGGATGTTTATTTTATAGTAATCAATCATTTTATTTGCATTTCCGTTAATCATATCTTTTCCATACTTGTTTCTATATGTGCCATTGTCTTTTATATACTTTTCTATTTTGCAGTTAAAATTGCCAGCTAAGTACACTTCTCCAGTAGTTGTGTTGGTTGTTTCGTATAGTAGTTTCCAGAATGCATCTTTTTTACTTGTCGTATCATGTTCTTTTGGTACGTATACTATGATTATTGTTTTCTCTCTTCCCTTTTTTTTGAACGTCAAGCATATTATTTTTGGTGATAGTTCTTGCCGTGCTTCTTGACTCGATGTTCTATATTTTGCGTATTTTGCAGCCTACTTCTTCTACTGCCCACTTATCTTTATCTACACCGCAGAATATTATTTTATGCTGATTATTGGTTGTTTGTAAACCTTTTCTTTTTTTTTTTGGTTTCCGTTATTACCAGTATATCTATTTTTATTCATCATCAAAGAGGCAATAGAAAAATAGATTAACGAAAGGTGCCAAGATATAGAACAACTTGATGGAAAGCACGAAAGCTACAACAAGCACAAAAATATCAAGAAGAAAAAGAACAGAAACACAAAAAGAAGCAATTTGGAATAGATAGGAACAACAAACTAATTATAGACAAATTTGATCAATTGAATACGTCAGAAAAGTACATCAAAAGTTTGTTTACCGACAACACGCATAAAATAAATAATTAAAGTACAGTAGACTCAGATGGGCCATCGATACCGAAAAGCAAACTAGTAAATGCCATGGAACAAACTAAAGATGGAAAAGCGACTGGAGATGATGAACTTCCAGCTGAATTTCAGAAGACTATCAACGAAGAAAGTCGCAACTTGATGCTAAATCTTTTGATTAACTTCATATTCCAAAAGGATTCGCTCAAATATACGTTTACAATACTTCCAAAATAAGCAAATACAAAAAATGTAACGTTTGCAGACTAGTAGGCTTAAGAAATCATAGCCTGAAAGTATTTTTAGGAATAATTCGTTCTAGAATAAGAACTAGATTAAAAAACACATAAATAATTCCCAGATTGCCCTTAGAACCAATCTTTGTGATGCAAGTCCTAGTATAGAAACGTTTGGATCAGCAAAAAATGTCTACGCATGTTCTGGATCTGGATTGAGCTTGTCAAGGGTGATCAAATCATTGACCAGAGCACTTAGGCCTCACTAGGCCCGTTGTGTCCCCTGACTGGGACAGCCCTGCGTTGTTCTATCACTCATTTAGCCAGGTGGCAAGCAAAGGACAGCACAACGCTTGGAGGGTTATCCCTTATGTTGGCCATGTTCGGCCAGAGCTCCCCTAGCATGGACTCTCTAAGGTGGGCGAGAGCCGGGTAGGTGGTTAACACATGTTCCACTGTCTCGTCCTCTTCTTCACATGCTCTATATATGGGGGTTTCTACCAGTCCCATAGTAAACAAGTGTTTCCTTAGCTGACAGTGACCCGTAAGGATACATGTGATAAGACGCAGATTCTCCCGGGATAGTCGCAGATAATATTCAGCTGTTTTCAGATTGGGTAAGCGTATTGCTTCCTTGGCCTGACTGCACCTGAGGTGTTGTCCCAACATTGTTTTAGCATCTTGGGAGTGTTCTGTTTGAGGATGTCAGTGAGGCATTTCGGTGTTTGCCGCGATCGGGAGCCCGCCCGTGGTATCACTGAGGACCGATTCAGCTCGCGCCAACTCATGTGTTGTGACATTCTTTTACTAGTCTTGAGGTGATGTTGTGACCACTCACTGCTAGTATTGCTGCTCTACTGTCTGTAAGGATTTGGATGTTCCTATCACGGATGTCACAGTGTAGGATTTCTTTCGCCCCTTGGATGATGCCAACGATCTCTGCTTAGAGAGTAGTTGTGTGCTTCTCTAGGGTAATGAGAGGTCCATTTGTTGCGAGTAAATTCCCGCCCCGGATCCTCTTTTGATTTTAGAACCATCGGTGTAAATTCGGAGGGTTTCCCCACCCTCTATACTCCCGGTTCCTCTTTTTATCGATACATTATAGGCGCAGTGCTGCCGCCGTGGCCATCTCCTCTACGTACAAGTCGAGAGGTGGTAGGCAGAGCATTGCTTCCATTGCTGCAGTGGGTGTTGTTCTCATTGCTCCGGTCGTGCTGAGGCATGTTATCCTTTGTAACTGAGTAAGCTGCTTTGCTGAGGTTTTCTGTCTGGCTCTGGGCCACCAAACCAGTGCTCCATAGATTAGCATTGGTCTTACTACCGCTGTGTACAGCCAAAGTGCTATCTTGGGAAATAGCCCCCATGTCTGCCCCACAGCCCTCCGGAATTGCCAGAGGGAGACGCATGTTTTTTACATTTCATTTTGAGGTGTGGTTCCCACGTCAGCTTGCCGTCGAGGATCACTTCCAGGTATTTGACTGCCGACGACAATGTCAAATGGGTATTGAGGAGCTTAGGGAGCTTTAGCTTACCTAGTTTGCTTTTCTTTGTGAAGAGGACCATTTCAGTCTTTGACGGGTTTATGGCCAGAGACTGGTCGTTACACCAATGTTCAATTATTTTGAGGGCTTCTTGCATCAAGGTCATCTTATCGAAGGCACCTTCTATGTCAATAAACACGCCCAAGGTGGACATTTTGTTGTCCAGAGATCTTTCGATTCGGTCTACAACAGTGTGCAGAGCCGACTCCGTTGATCTCCCCTGAGTGTATGCATGTTGGTTAGCGTGAATCGGATTCGTAATCAAAGCCGTCTCGCTAATTAATCTTTCGCACAATTTCTCTAACGTTTTCAGGAGAAATGACGTTAGATTAATCGGGCGATGTGATTTGACTAGTGTATAATCTATACGACCAGATGTCTATGCATGTTTTATTGATTATAGAAAGGCGTTTGATATTGTGAAACATAATAAACTAATAAAGCTACTAGAACTTTCTGGACTTGATGGTAAAAAAATTCAAATAATCGCAACGCTATATTTTTTTGTATTTTTCTTCGCATTTCTCTACTTCTACTTCCAACACATTTGTATTTTCAGCACTTCCCGAATTATCTTTGTCAGTTCTTCTAGCTCCATGTTGTGTCTTCCACTTTTTACCTTACTTCTTCTTTTCTCTATTTTTCTCCGATTCGGCGACTTTAATAGTTGATTTATTTGGTTTGAACTCTTTGTTAACCTTTTAAACTACAAAACGCTATAAAAAGAAGTGAAAAGACTGAACATAGATATAATAGGTATTAGCGAAGTAAGATGGTAAGGGAGCACCTAAATGACGCCCAGTTTGGCTTTAGACGTGGTTATGCTAACCGAGAATCCATCTTTGCGATGAAGTACCTAGTACAGAAATGTTTGGATCCGCAAAAACAGCGTTTGATAATGTCAAACATAACAAACTAATAAAGCTACCAGACTTTTCTGGACTTGATGGTAAAGATATTCAAATAATTCGAAACCTATACGGGGAACAATAGGCAAAGATAAAACTTGACGATAAAACAGGATAAAACATCAAAATATCTAAAGGAGTCAGACAAAGCTGTCTTTACTCCCTTATTGTTCAACTTATATTCTGAACACATCTTTGGAGAAGCTCTAGAGACATGCAACAACAGCTTCAAAATAAACGGAACACGAAACAGTAATCTATGTTATGCGAAAGATACGGCGATGCTCGTGTAAAATATATAATACCTACAAATAATTTTGAACAAGGTAAACACGGCAAGCGAAAAATTTAGACTGAAAATAAACAGAAAGATATCAAAAGTTTCTATAATGAGCAAGAGTTCGTATAATTGGCTTTATTAGTTCTAAAAATCTACTATCTTCATAACAGTATGGTTTTCGTATTGGTCGATCAACGGTCAATGTCAATGTTATGGTCGAAGATATCCTGCAAGGATTTGAGGGAGGTATGCATATAACATCATCCTTTTTCGAACTGAGCAAAGCATTTGACTGCGTCTATCATGATACCCTTATGCGAAAACTTTACTTTTACAATTTTTATCCTGCAACATATTTCCTATATGCTGATGATACCTCGATTACAACCAAAGCATCGCAAATTGATGAGTGTTTAGACGTAAATAAACTAGCCAAAAATAGGTTTGTAGATGATTTGATAATACTAAGCTAAAAATAAACAACGAAAAAACAGTAAATATTAGATTCTTACTTAGACAAGTACATCCAAATAAACAAACAAATTCTAAATTTCTAGGTATGTATCTAGATAACAAGTTAATATGGTATATGCATGGTTACATATACTTGTTGAGACAATTGAACAACTGTTTACCATCGAAAAGTTTGCGCACCTAACATACGGTATTTTGACTTGGGGCCATTCAACAATAACACCCAGATTATTTGGGCTTCAGAGAAGGGCGAGTAATATCTGGTCTAGGATATAGGGATGATTGCAGGGGGGCGTATATACAACTTAAAATATTACATAACTCTCACATTACATGTTAGCCTGCCACGTCCAAGTTCACAAAAAAACATAGGTTCTTATCGCATACACAACGATATTCACGTACATGACACCCGAGGTAATATATACCTCAACAGATCCCGTCTGACAAAAACACAAAACGGCACAAACTACCATGGGCCAAAAATACTTAATAAATTTCCGGAATCAATAAAATCACTTGAAATAAAACAGTTCAAGGAAATAATAATATCCTATCTTTTTACAACATTGAGGAACCCTTGCGTGATAACTATGAACTATCTGCTAGATAAACCGTATTGTCCGTCCCTGCTTCCATTTAAATGATCACCTAATATATTTTTATACTATTTATACTATATTTGTAATTATAGTTTTATTTTAATATTTATAGTTCACGTGTATTTTATCTATTAATATATGTAATTATAAAAATTTTATATTCTTCTTGTACACTTCATGCTTTATTTATTTACGTACGTGTTATATTTTTAATTTAGATAACCATTTTAACATTATATTGCTTGATGACCTGTGTATACTATGTTATAGCACCAAATTCTATTCTATTATATTCTATTAAAAACGAAAACCTAACCAAGGAATCGGAGCCAGTGGAATAAGTACACTGCTTTTAATACCTAGGAATGATAAATAAGATCCTGATGTGGAGATTAAGACTCGAATCGAAATAGAAAGATCATTACTTATCATCATATCATTTTATAGTATGTTATGTGATCGTTACTTAAATTTAAGTATACGATTACTAAAATTAAAAGGTCTCACTCTCGTGGACTCAATATGAGCTATCACTAAAAAGGCTAAAAACAAAATATTCCTTACTATCTATATTACTATATGCAATGAAGGGGGGGGGACCCTAAAATTAACAACAATGAGATCCTTAAAAGCTTTCGAAATGTGGATTTACAGACGTATTCTATATCTTGGGTAGACAAAGTAACAAACCTTAAAGTACTAAAAAGGATAAATAAATAACTGGAATTAGTAACCACAATAAAAAAGAGATAAACAGCCTATTTAAGGCAAATACTACGCAAGGGTAAGTATGCATTGCTACTGGTAATAGTAGAACGCAAAATTGTAGGTACAAGAAGCAAAGGTTAAGAAAAAACTTAAGTCTTGGCTAAAAAAACTCCGCTAATGGTTTCAAATACCCAAAGCCGCAGCATTAATTCATATAGCGCAAAATACAGAAGTATGATGATCGCCAACCTTTGATAGAAATCGTCACAGAAAAAGGTCTTCCTAAAATTTTAATTTAATTCTCAATCAATTAATAATTGTGGAGTCGTTTGTGACTGGATCCCGGCGCATGCACCATAGTTGTAATAATACATGAAATATTAAAATAAACTAATTCAACAATTAACTGCAAAAAATGTTTATATGAAAAATAGTTTTGTAAAAAAGACGTTAATAATACTTTAATAAATTATTTCTACTAATATAACAATTCGGTAAGTTGCATCTATTTATTAGAGTACATCTTTATTACATATTATTGCATTAAGAATGGCTACAATTGTTTAATGCCTTTTCCATTTAAATTTTCTGTAATTCATAACTGTGCTCACGGAAATGTTCTGCATATGGGAAGTTTTTATTTGATCCTGAATGGTACTCTCAAATTCTTGACTTTTCAACAAGCCAACAAATATATTACTTAATAAGTTTGATATTTTGAACAATTTATGAAATTTTATCACTAATTATTGGCCTTAAAAAAGTTTCTTAAAAGGTGATTTTCCTTTTATAATTTAGTTAGAGTTTTACCTACATAAACAGGCATTTGGCATAATTGAGTGATAGATAGAATACGTTTGATTATTAATAATTTGGAGCTGAATATTTGTTATTTATCTATTATTATTTATTGGTTAGAGCTCAGCGAAATAAAATGACCTCAGTTAATACATTCATATTAGTGATCAAATTAAAAAAAATATGTAGCTACGGGTTGGAGGCTAAAATAGGCATCTTATGCTCTATTTATGGCTCGTGTTGCCATCATGGACATGTCAGGAGAGTTCAATCTTACTGCGGAAAGGATTGCCATCGAAATACTCTGGTATTATACGATGACGAAAATGAAATTGACTTCAAGATCGAGTCCTATAACCACTTAAAATTTTTGATAAAGCAATTTTCTGCCACAAATAATTTACTGCTTGAGAAGGTTAGTAATTTTAAAGCTGAATATAAGACGTTATAGATAAATAGTAATATAACCTCTAAATGAAAACAAATATTCAACATTTCATGTGCCTAAAATGATAATGTTGGTGAATAATTACTTAATAATGACGTAGGCAGCCCATTATCCAGAAAACATTCTCCCAAAAATCTACGTTAAAAATTAATTCATTTCAACATGCGAATGTTTCCAAAGAAGATAATGGAATACGAATGTAGAAAATTATTTTAGCAGGCGGATCTATAAAAATGATGGTTGAAGGTTTCCCATTTTTTAATTATCTTTATCTTAATGAAATTGAAATGACCTGTAAAATTGTAGGAGTCGTACTACCTCAGTCAAATATAATAATTATATGTGTATTCAGAGAGCCAATGGTAATTTTGAGGACTTTCTTGATATTATAAAAAATGTGTTGGGAATAATGAATATAGAGGCACATACTACTTATATATGCGGCGATTATAATGTGTATTTTAATTTATGCAATAAAAAAGCCAGTGATCTCTTCATTTTATTAGCGTCATTTGGACTCACCCAGTTACTAAGAATCTAACTAGAAATAATTCCTGCATCGACAATATTTTTACTTACGATATATCAGTGACTGATAAATATGAATATCGATACATGAATATCTAGTAGTAAGAGTGGAGAAGTTGAACTTGTCGAAAAACACAAATACAAAATTAATTAATATTATTAATGTCATTTTAAAGGTTTGAGCAGTCAGTATTAGATTCTATTATGTTATAAATTTTTAAATCATCCGCAAGCATTAATAAATTTACATTAAGCTTTCACTAATACCTTCAAAATATATAAGAAAGAGAAGGGGGCCTAAATTAGATCCATGGGGCACCTCATTTGCTGCTGTATAAAATATTGATCTCATACCATTAATATCTGCTAGTAATTGACAATGGCTTAAATACGATATTAAAATATTAACTATATTTTGATTTAATTGAAAATCGTAAAGTCGACAAATTATGATCAAGCCTGTCGAAAGTTTTAGTGAGATCTGTATATACGACATAAACTTGTTTACCAGAATCTATAGCTTCTGATATTAACTGTGTTATGTTACACAAGTTTGTAGTAGTGGATCTTCATTTCATAAAGCCTTGTTGTTGAATAGTCAGTTTTTCATTCACACTGTAGTAAATATACTCACGTAATACGGATTATAATACTTTCGAAAAGCAACACAAGATCGATATTGGACGATAATTTTCCACTTTTCTTGAATCACCAGGCACAGAACAAATACGAACTTCATTCCATATTTTTGGGAACACGCCATTATTCAAAATTAAATTGAATATGTATGTCAGTGGTTCGTACAGTACTTCAGAACAATCACGCATCATATCGAGACCCATAGAAAATTTTGGTCTCAGAAGTCAGCCAAATTTATAGAAACAGTTGGCATTTGTTTAGATGTATAAGTATGTTTTTAGAAGAGGAAGATAAAAAAATCCGCAAAACTATCAAAAAATTGTACTGGTTCACTCACATCATCATCATCTTGATAGGCCATGTCTCCTGGTATACGCGTCGAACTATTTTTGTTATAAACGTAGTTAAATAACATATTTATTTATTGAGTGCTTACAATTCTTCAACATTAGCGGAGATTAATAATGTAGGACAGTCGTGGAATTTGTTTATTAATATTCTAGTTTTTTGTCTATATCAATCAATTCCTGATAAGCAATTGCAAAATAACAAATCACAGATTCAATTGTTTTCAACCAAGTTAGAAAGTATGAGAGATCATCTTGGTTTCTTAAGAGAAATGTTACAAATAAGTGACTGTGTTGATTTATAAATTATGCATTACAAATACTGACAGGAATATCGTAAATAAATCCAACATGAACAAAATTAGCTTTATCTTCCAATCCCATGAAAGCCACGTGAGAAGACATTAATTTGAAACGCTAAAATAAAATAAAAGTAGTATGTCTAGATGACTTTAATTTGTTTTTTTATGTTAATGGCCGAGTCCCTTATTGACACTTTTTCTATTAGTAAGCTCAGCCCAGTTAAAATAATACTTAGTTCTTTCTCGCATATTCATAATGCTAAGAAATTTGATAATGATTACCGTGTAGTCGAAACTAGTCACGACAAATAAAGTTTAAAGTGGTATAAAAAAGTAAAATATCCAAGAATTTATTCTCAAATTATTTTCATATAAGTTAAGACCACAGATGATAACTTCTATCCTTTTGATAAAATATTTAATAATTTTATCTATGAATGATGTAAATTAACGTTTTTGCACGATATCTTCTCATGGATGATAATTAAATGAAAATAAATACATTTAAATAAATATCAAACGAGCAAATACATTTTTAATTACCAAATGTAATTTCTAAAAATAATATTTTCCCACCGCCTGATACACAGATACACACACCTTAATGAATATTGTATGCTGAATGTGGAGGAGCAGTATATGATGAATATTGGATGTGTTTATGTAAGGTAATACTGTAAAATAATCCTTTATGGAAGTCTCTTGTTGTATTATAAATTAATTTGTAAAGGTGGATAGTAGAGGGGAATAATTAAGTGCTTTGGTCAATACCCCCTCGAAACCGCTAAATAACGAGCGTGAGATACGCACCAGGGTGTGCGCCCTTTCATCCGCAAAAGGTACGCCGTACAATTAGATCAGTGGGTAACGTGCATAGTAAATTATTATTGTATTTGGATAATTCATATTGCAAAGTATACGTTCGGGTCGTGGGTTATGAATATTCATATTTTATAATTGGTAACAACATTTAAATATAACGTACTACAAGGAAATAATAGAAAATAAAATGAAGCACTAAAGTTTGTTGTTAAATTTATGACAGTATAAGTAGTACAAATTATATAATTAAATTAATCAATTAATTAAAATTATTTAGAATGTAGGATGGAAATCTTTTTAAAAATGATGTTGTAAAGTGTTTTTAGATACTAATAGTAAGATGTAAAACTAAATTTAAGGACAAATAAAATCGAATGGTTAATTAATTAATTTATCTTTATAATAATAATGATTTATAACTTTTTAAATTGATACTTAATTACAAAAAAATCAATAAGTAATTGAAAAATAATGTCGTCGCAATCATTTTCATTAGGTGCCTAACGTTCGATAATTTAATATTTAGGGTTAGTTAAACCGTTAAATTGACTCATTTTTCGTCCCACTTTCTCTTTCGTTCTCCGTCGACAATCCTGTGGGAAATTTCGGGTGTGCTGGTGGAGGATCGTGACCTACGCTGGGATAAGATGGGGAGCCTTTGTATCCCATGGGATTAATATTTTTTAAGCATAACAAGATTTTCCGAGTCAATCCCTGGACGCATATTAAATTATTTCACGCCCATAGATATTACATATAAATTTAACCTATTTTCGTTATTAGATTTTTCTTCGCCGCCGTGTTTATGCTGAAAAGGCGTTTTCATCAGAGCGTTTTTCTGCTCAATTCGAATATTAATACAATGTGTTACACATTGGGGAATATTTGCTACAGTATTGGATCTGCATTATTTTATAATATATAGAATGTAAGGGTGATAAGATAAAAAAGCCTTCTTGAATCGCATAGTCACTGGTGACGAAACATGGGTTTGATATACAATACCTGAGAGTAAAAGAACCATCTAAAACTAGGAAACTTTTCATTGCCAAAATTATCAACTGTCAAAATTTAATAAGTGGTCGCTCATCAAAGCTGCAATCAATGGGATGACATTATGCTAATTCACCAAACAAGTCCAAAAAATTTAAAACACTAGAGAAAGTCATAGCAATCATTTTCTTCATTGACTTCATGACATGTGCAGACAGTATTAATGCCGATGTATTTTATGCAAAATTGAAGAAATTATGGCGGGAAATTCAAAATCGACGGCGAGGTCTGTTGTCCAGTGGCATTACACTCCTCAATAACAATGCCAGGCCTCACATGGTCCGTATAACGCAACAATTTATGCAACAATGGGAATCTTTCAACCATCCACTTTATAGTCCAGACTTGGCTTCAACCAACAACCGTAATTAAATATTAGTCCTACAAATGGCGTTGACACTCAATCTCTTTTTTTTTTCTATATTAAAAATGATTAAACTTTTGAATTTCAAATAGATCTAATTATTTTGTTAAAAAGATTATTCTGTAACCACTAACATAGTGTAGGCTGTATTAAATTAATTCTTAAAGGCAAATGTGTAATTTATCAAACACACACAATAGTTCATATATTCTAATTTGTATAAATGTTGTCTTTACTTTATCATTTCTTCATTTCTAGTTATAGAAAGACAACCCACCCAATAGATTCGCAAATAAAACAGGATCACAATAAGAGAATCTTCAAAAATCTAATAGCTATAGATATTCTGGCAAATTGGATAGAGAAAATCAATTTTCTGCAGTAAATATTCATATACCTTCATATCCTTTTCATATTCATTTTGCTCATTACATCTGACTTTTCCTATTTGAAGCTATTGAATAAAGCTTTCTAGTAAATATTGTGTTTTCAGAAGTTTTTTCAAGAATTCTCGTAGCGTTGTAGTTTTCTTTTCTGCCTGTTATTTTTTTAAACGTCGTTGGTTTTGTCTCATGATTTTTATTCTGCTCAAGAGAATACTTGAATGTGATCTAAGAGCCCTTTGTTTTTTTTAACGTTTTGGACACATGATTTTCACATAGATAAAGACTACCTTTGAAGAAAATCTTCACATTTCGTAGTCCGTTTTACTAGAAAACTATGTTTGTATTAATTACACCATTAAACAAATTTGTAATTTTTTTGAGGCAAGGCTCTTTTTACTATAAACCGGCTCAGAATAACAAAAATGAAGTGATACCGATTTGCTTTTATGAGTAGGAGATCGATTTATTTTTATGTTTTATGCTATGGTTGCTATAATCCCTTGAACGTTTAGAAAAGACACAATAAACCCGACGCTGAAAGAAAATGGCCTTTTTATAGAGCTAGAAGGATTAAAAATATTATATCGTTATAGTTTTTCTTTTTCTCGCAAGAAAAGAAAATCATTAGGTATATTTTTTTGTTAAAAATGTTGATTTTCATCAAATTTTAGTTATAAATAAGTACTTTTTCTGATTGAAAGCCGTCCCGATTCGTTCGCGTTTGATTACAGTTTTCTTTTCATTGTTTACAGTGTGGTATAGAACTGCGAAAAGTTCAAAGAAATTCGCAATTCCAAAGATTTAGAGAGAGGCAAAAATCTATAAATCCGACAATCCGACTACTATTTCTGTCAGGTACACGTAAAACCTGGCAAGAAATCTACGACTGAAGCCGAAATGATGTATACTGATTTACCATCTTCATCGGCGCCTGTGTATCACTCACATGATTTACCAGTTTTCCGATTTGTCACCAAGCGAGCCATCAAGTAGCCAGATAGTTTTCAGCTCACCAGATATTTATATAGCGAGTGATACAGAAGAAAAGCCGTACTTTCTAAACCAAGATGATATAGACGATTTGGTTCAAGATCTAAATCTTTCGAAGATTAAGGCTGAAATTTTGGTATCAAGATTACAGCAGTGGAAATTAGTTGATAAGCACGCGCGTAAGTAAAACCTAGCGTTCATAGACTTCTTTACCGAAAAAAAAAAAAAGATTTATGTTTTTGTAATCATATCAACAGGTTGTTTTATGAGTTAAAAATTGAGTACAACTCAAACCAATGGCGTTTATTTAGACATGGCTCTTATCAAAGCTTGACAGTGGTTCTTTCCGATATTCCTCGATCTAGATTCTTCTGATCTCAAGGAAAACTACGAGAGCGTCAAAAATGTGCTTGAAAAACTTCGATACCAAGAAAACAAGAGGATTTTAAGATGATATCAGTTTTTTAATGGACAAGGGTTCTTTGCTACCTATTGGTTGTGAGACGGTCGAAGCAAATATCAGCATTACCAGGTTAAGGTGTTTCTTCCAAGATTAGAGTTCGTTATCGGTGCACAGAATGTAAAGGCAAAATTTTGTTGCCTCCGCTACATTTGAAACTGGGGCTTATGAAGCAATTTGTTAAAGGGTTTGACCTGCAATCGCAGGCATTTAAGTTTCTTCGCGAGAAGTTGTCAGAAGCTAAAGTAAAAGCACACAGATTAAGCAGATGATGAAGTCGGAAGAGTTTATACAGACTCATATGGAGGATGTACAAAGGGACTTTATAACCTCCTCAATATTAGTAGCACTACTAATAATAAACAATACTTTCGCTGTATTCTATATAGGGAAGGTAAAAAAATGTATACCATCTCTTATAAATTTTATCTATAAGGATAAGAACAGTGAAAAAGAAAACCTGATGATTTTCTTCATAGTTAGTATAATTGATTTGAGTGAAAATTATGTGTCAATTATAGCATATTATATCAGCAATATGCTGGCCCAGAGCAACGATAAAGGCAACCCAAATGACATTCAAGTAGTCTCTTGAGCACAATAAAAACCATGAATGAGAACAACATCAACAATGATTAGAAGGAAGATAAACGGAAGAAATGAACACTACAACACTCTGAGAAACAAAGGCCTTGTAAGCAAGGGCGAAGAATTTTAGAAAATAGGAAGTGCCAGGTGCAATAAACAAAGAAACCAAAATATCTTTACTAGAATGCTTTAAATATATCTAAACTACGAAGACTCGAGTGTATGAAACAAACAAAATAATAAGTGATTGAACCCAATACAATTGTTTCGCCACACTGTGGCTTCTTAAGGTAAAGAACTAAGTGCCCAATCAGTTCAAACAAAATAACTTGTAACTGTCCAACTTACCAGAATAGACAATAGGAGAGGGATGTCTCATATACAGATTAGCTCTTATTGCGGTTTTGTTTTTGCGGATGTCTGGAGTTGGCTGAATCACGACATAGAAAGAGGATTCCGATTAAGAAAATCGATTTTAAAATGAAGCAGTAATTTAAAAAAATATCTAATTGATGAAGACAGTAAATGCTAATGAAATTTTTAATACCTATAAATCCATCATTAAAGAAGAAATTACATAAAAGTCATATAGGTTAGAGACCATCTAGTTGATAGATAACACTATACAACACGATTTTTGTGACTCGGTTCTCTTTACTATAATCCGGTTCAGTATAACCCGAAATGAAGGAAACTCTACGTCAAAGTAATACTGATTTGCTTTTACGGGTAGAAGATCGATTATATGAAAATTTGGGCTTTATTTTTGTTTTACGCTATGGTTGTTTAGGATTACCGATAATAGGGGTCAAACTTCATCATAAACCATTTTTACGTCTGTAAAAGAGACAATAGATTTGATTCTGCAAAAAAAATGGCTTTATTATAACGCATTGTAAAAATAGGTTGTTTCACATACTGAATAGAAAAACCTTATATTTCCGCAACCAAAACCGTTGAGAAAAGTGAACTTTTGTTGCATAATTACACTTTTCTGCACTATTTGTATTTGTTAGTAATTAATGTCAATGTCAGTTACATACATACAAAACACGTACAATTGGTAATTCTAACCTAATTATAATTTCTACATTTCATTTTTATATATTAGTATCAAAAATGAAATCTCAAACTCATTTGTAATTTATGTTATTGCAGTATGTGAAAACACACTTATTGTACAAATAACTTTTATTTCTTGCTGACGTTTATAAGTTAGATAATTTTCCCTAACAAGTCCCTAAACATACTCCCCCATTATTTGGTCTGATCTTCCTTATACCTTCTGTCGATTACCATAATGTCCTGATAGAAATATTCTCCTTGTTCTTCAGAGTAATCACCCATGTTATCTTTAAAGCAATCGATATTCGAATCTAACATATGTAGCTTCAAAGACATGCGACATCCCATTTTCCCCAAATTGCTCAAATATTTGACTAGTGTTCTATAATAGTCTTTTTGATTCCTCAGGAATCCTTCAGTGACGACTAGGAAACTTTTCCAAGATTCCCTTTCGGTTTAAATTTAGATAAGATTTATAAGATATGGTATATATATATATATATGTTTTTTACCTTCCCTATATAGAATATAGCGAAAGTATTGTTTATTATTAGTAGTGCTAGTAATATAAAGTTCCTTTGTACATCCTCCATATAAGTCCATCATCTATATCATTTTCCAGCCAATTCTAGACATTTGCAAAAACAAAACCGCAACAAGAATAAATCTCCATGAATTTGCTTGCTGCAAACATCCCTCTTCTATTATGTATTCTAGCAAATTGGATAAGAAGTTAATTTGTTTGTTTCTTATACTCAGACTTTGTAATATATGTAGATATATTTGAAAACTTCTAGTAAACATTTTTTTATAATCCCTGCTGGTTTTGTTCTCATAGCTCCTTACGCGTTCAAAAAAATACCTTGTTGTACATGTTGTAGGAGTTTTGCTGATGTTTTCGTGATTATTCTTGGCCACCATATTACTGATGCGTGCGCCACAATTGATACATAATTGTCACATAGGTCAACACAACTGCTTTTGGGGATAGTCTTCAAATTTTCCATACAATTCTTATTATTAGAGAGCTATGCTAGTTTTTCTTCACCGTATGGATATCATATTCTAATTACTTATTTGGTTGTTTAAGAAAATTATTAATTATTTTACTATTATTTTTTAACCTCTAAAACCCCAAAATAATACAACTAAGCGTTTTATAAACTTTTCAAACTGACATTTTTGAAAAGTATATAAAACGCATCAAAATAAGTATCCAGCAAAGGAAAAGAGATATTGGATTTGAATGGAATAACATTGAATGCAAATGAATTCAGCATGCTGAAACTGACAAAATTTATATATTTTATATAAAAGCATGTATGATAAGCACAAATATACTATAATGTAATATAAAAACTATTATTTTTGCTGAATATTTTGATAAGTATTAATCTGTAGGCTTCATATTAACAAATATCAAATATTTCAGCAGAAATAATAGTCCAATTATTTTAGGGTTTTAGAGGTAGGTAACTAACCATAAAAAGAGCAGTATATTAGAGAGTCGCTGGTTTAAGGCCATTGCAATCCCGTACGTTGAATTACAGGTATTATTTTTGGGAAAGAAGCCTTATCGAGGATTTCTTACATATCTAGAAAAGTTATTGGTATGTGCTTAGAAGCCTTTAATTGTTCAGTAATACTAATTATCCATCAACAGCAAGGTTCTATAGTAGAGGAATCAGTGCTCTTACTTATTGTTGTATTGACTATTTGGCTTTTCTTCATTGTAACATATTGATATAAATTTAAGGTTTTCGTTGATATGAAGTTACAGTTGAAGGTAAAAGCCTGTTTTCAAAAGATTTTGCTCATTAAAATGTATAAATCCGAGCCAGCCGATCTTTTCTTATAGTTTACTCCTTAATAATATTTAGGGGATGTTTTACTATTACATTTTACTTATTAGGAAAATAATGTGATGCTTATTGTATTATGTGATCCATATTTTTATATGAAGATTACTTTAATTTCCCTTTTTACTTATGGTGTATATCTGAAAACAATAATCAGTCAATAAGGATGTATAGGATTTTGTCCTGTAACAAAGCTTTATTCTTGGAAATTACTACTAAGAAAAGTCTAATAAACCGTTAAAATAGTTTCTTTCCTTATTTTCATAATAATCTTGGCCCCATGTTGGGCCCCAATTTTTCAATAAATTCGTATGTTTTGTTGTAGATGAGGAATAGGAAATTAGAGTAAAACTAAACAGCTTAATTATTATCTAGTGATAAACTTTACACGTAGATAAACATGGGAATGAAATTTAAAAAAATCTTTAAAGAGATGAAGTATTTACTCTTAATATCTTAGACGACTTCCTTAACTTCACATAGGAATACATTTCCGTCTTTTTAGATAAGTCTGAGTATTATTATCTTCCCTATATAGACCAGTAAATTTTAGTAAATGGGCTTTTAGAAAAGGTATATATTATCCTTAAGGATTATAAAATATTCCGGTTGCAGTAATTTTCACGTTGTTGGTCGATTGTTTTATGGTTTTGATATAACGTAAGGCAGATTAGGGCAGGTAGATTCCATATTAAAGACATTAATGTGATGTTATGCAACTTTCAGATTCGATAATAAATTTTGAGTAAAAAAAACTCGTTAATATTATAGATAAAACTTATTATGGGTCTGATCTGAAATTGGGAAATTTTATAGGTCTTCTAATTGAACGAATTTGTGTTTCTAAAAATTAATGGTTGATGAACATTTTGACGAACTAAAAGAAGTAAAAGTAGAAGAATGTTTTAAGTTTCTACAGTTAAAAATTACCATAACATTCTAATATATCATATGCAAAATATTCTAGAAACTCACATTTAGAATTATCATATAGATATAGACAGTTAGAGATGAGAAAGATGAGCGTTTATGTCAACAAACTTCTACATTAAAAAAGAGAAACCAAGGTAGCTTTTTATAAAGATAGCTGATTACTATTTCTTAAGATTCCACAAAAATGAATGATGCCTCAAGCGCAGCATATGCCTGAAGCCAATATCAACAAGGCACAATAATAAATACATACAAAATTCGTGCTTTTATTAAAAATTATATTATTTAGAAGAACTAAAATAATATTTATTTTCAGTATGAAAACTAATTCTAATTTAAATAAGTAATTGTGGAGGCTTCTACTTTGTGATACATTATAAATTATTAAAAACACGAGGACCTTTTTTAATACCACAAACTTCTTATTGTGACTAGTTTCTACAGAGTTAAGTTTGTCATTCTCAAACTATACTACAATTAATATAAATGGTGATGTGGCAATCATAATACTTTCCCTATTATTTCTGATGATGTTTTACTGATTGGAGGGTGGGATAGAGGCCACCCACCCACCCTACATGTACATATAAACTTTAACTCCTTTTCGTCTCGCTGTATCCAATGAAATTATTTACAAAATTCTTTGAATAAAAAAGGAATTATAAAGGTAAAATTTTTGATTGAGTGAATAAGTAAAAATTTGATGTACGATGGGTGGACAGACTTTAAATCTAAATTAGATAGTATTAAGTATAGAAATTCATTTACATTTAAACTTAAATTTTGTTTTATTTAGTTTTTATTACATAAAGGGTTTGACTGTTTTTAGCAGCAAAATCATCAACGATTAGCAATTAAAGTTATCATGTATATGTAGGGTGGGTGGGTGGCCTCTGTCCCATCCTCCAATCAGTAAATAATAAACCAGGGTTTTAATTAAAAGTTGTAAAATATAAATAAACAAAAAATAATTACAATTTTTAGAGATTTATTTATAACAATTTATTCAAATAATTTTTGATGTTTTACTAACTGGAGGGTGGAATAGAGACAAGAAAACAGCAAGAAAAGTACCAATGGAAAATGTCTGTACCTACGGAGATATTTTTTGCCATTTCAATCTATAATTACTAAAATATCGAAAGTATAGAAATTCTAGAAAATCTGCAACAGAAATTGATAAAAATTCTAGAAAGGAATGAAAGGCTAGAAAACAGCAAGAAAATTATGAGAAATTTTAGAATCCTTGCCGAAAATTATTACTTTATTGATGAAAATAACTTTAAAATTTGAAATATTATAGAAATGAAGAACATTTAGAAATTTGAAACGAAAATGCTGGAAAAATAGCGAGAAAATTACCACCGGAAAATTTTAGAATCCTTGGAAAAACGTATTTCAACTGGAAAGAGAAATTTCTTCTAAATTACGATAAGAAGCATTGAAATATTCTAGAAATCAGAAAAAAAAATCTAGAAATCTGTGCTAATATAATCATCTAATTTTTGTATAATTTAGAAGAGAAATTGTTGGATTTTTTCCAATTTAAATCTTTGGCTAAACATTGCTTAAAAATTTGAAATCCTACAAATCTGAAATGTTTAATAGAATTTGCTGAAAAATTCTAGAATGGAAGAAAATAATAAAACTAGAAAAGAAAATGCTAAATAGCGGCGAATATACTAGCACTAGAATGTTTTAAAACCTTTGAAAAAATTGTTGTAACTAGGAAATTAAATTCCTGGAATATTTCGATAAGATAAAAGAAAGAGAAGCATTGTTGATAAATTACAGAAATCTTGGAGAAATATTTCATAAAAATTGTAAAACCTTTAATGACAATTTCAGAAATTATAGAAAGGAAGTTCTATAAATCTGTAAGAAAAATTGCTAAATTATAATCATGTAATTTTTATTTTTAGTAAAATATAGAGAAGAAATTGCTGGAAGAGAAAGACAAAACCACCATAAGGAATTTTTAGAATCCGTGGAATTTCGCAAAAGAACTTCCGATAATATTTTTTTTATTAAAAACACTACAACCTTTATTGAAAAATGTTGCATTTAGATAGAAAAACATAGAACAGAAAATTCTGAAAAAAACAGAGAGAAGAAAAAAATTAAAAAGTTTTTAAACTTTCGGAGATAACTTTTGCAATAACCTTGGATAAAAATTGTTTTAAAGTTTGGGAACCTAGTAATTCCAAAAATCTAAAATTGGAATTGCTGAAAAATTTTAGAATGGAAGATAATTTAAAAAACTAGAAGATAAAATGTTTGAAAAACAATAGGAAACGTACCACTGGAAAATGTTAGAACCCTCGAAGCAAATTATTGCAACTTAGAAAATAAGTTTCTGTAACTTTCAAAAAGATCGAATCAGAAGGAACATTGTTGTAAAATTTTAGAAATCTGGGAGATAACTTTTATAAAAATTGTGAAACCTTCAATGAAAATTCTTGCAATAAAAAAGAAAAAATATTTTAAATTTGTAAGGAAAATCGATCAAAATTCTATAAACGTTTTTAGAATCTATGGAGGAAGCTTTCGTCTGAAATACTTGTGAAAAATTTCTATAAAATAACAATTTCATAAAAATTCTAGAAAGAGAGAAACATAGGAAAAAAACGCTGAAAATAACTCGCTGGTTAAGTTTTGCAATTTTGGTGTTAAGTAAAAATTTATAAACGATTTGAAAACCTACAAATTTGGTGAAAAACTCTAGAATGAAAAAAAAATTAAAAGGAAAGAAAATTATGGAAAAACAATTTTAGAACCCTTGAGGAAAATTATTGCAACACGTATAAGAGAAGTTTCTGAAATTTTCGATAAGGTGGAATACGAAGAAATATTTCAGAAAATTTTAGAAATCTGGGATAAAACTTTCATAAAAATATCAAAGAAAGTTCTTGCAATTAGAAAAAAAAACTGTTTAGAAAACTGTAAGAAAAATTGCTGAAAGTTCTATAATTATCATATTTTTTTCTTGAAATATAGAAGAGAAATTGCTGGAAAAGAGAGAGAACACTATCATTAGTAAATTTTAGAAATCTTGGAAAAATATTTCGCAAAAGAAAATTTTTGAAAATTCCGATAAGATGCCATTTAAAAAAATCTTGAAGCCTCAATTAAAATTCTTGAAATTAAATAGAGATAATTATAAGACAGAAAATACTGAAGAAAATTACCACTAGAATATTTTAGAACCTTCAAAGATAATGTCTGCAATTTAAATCAAGGATAAAAATTACTTGAAAATTAGTAAACCTAGTAACTCTAAATATTAAAAATACCAATTGCTGAAAAATTTTAGAATGAAAGATATATTTAAAAACCAGAAGAGAATATGTTGAAAAAAATAAAGAGAATTTTATAATCCTTGAGGTAAATGATTATAATTAGAAATCTAGAAGAAATATTTTATTAAATTTGTAAAACCTTCAATAAAATTTCTTATTCTAGAAATTTGTAAAAAATACTTAAAATTCTATATCAACTTTTTAAATAAAAAAGAAATTCAAAAGGTAAAATTTTTAAGTGATAGTACTTTCCTTACATTTTTCTCGAAAACTATGAGGTTTATGCAAAAAGACTATTCTTAATAATTTGTTCACTTTTAAATTCTCTACAATTATTTACTATATAAGTTTCACGTAACCCGTACAGTTTATTAGTAATTGGCTAAAAACCTCAAAATTTTTAATTTTTAAATTTTTTCTCAAAAGTTAAGAATTTTATAAAAAAATATGTTTAAATAAAATTTGTTCAGTTTCTAATTTCCTTTAACTTTTGTTTGAAAAGT
The DNA here is from genome assembly GCA_963969525.1 of Ontholestes murinus. Lineage (NCBI taxonomy): Eukaryota > Metazoa > Arthropoda > Insecta > Coleoptera > Staphylinidae > Ontholestes > Ontholestes murinus. The sequence continues at coordinate 65,942,530 of OZ018389.1, forward strand.
TTTGTCATATTTTTCATATTAAGAAAAGCATCGGGAAAAAACAAAAAACGGCTTCGAGTAAACATCCACTTCCGGTTTTTGAATGTTCACCAAAAGCTTTTCCGTTCCAACTTTTGAAAATGAAACCTTATCTTTAAAGTTTCATCTCAATTGGATCATTCGTTTTTAAGTTACAGCGCCCACAGACATTTTCACGCACGAAAACAATACTTCCTCTATATATACTATATAGGGAAAGTAATAATATTAGATTGCGTTTAACGAAGGGGTATATATCAAGTAAGCTTGGTCGTTGATGAGCAAAATTTCTGGATTACGTTTAATTTTGAAATTTCAAGGGACTCGAGTAAATCCATTTTAAAGCAAAAATGAAAAATCAACTTTCGCAAACTATCTGCTTAATAATAAACATAATTTTGACAAAGATGTAGACGAGGTAATTCATTTCGCCGAAAAAGGCTTAAGAACTGAGCAGTGAAGGTATATGGGAATTTCATGATTCTATGTCATTATTACGATTGTGCTTAGTTTTTCTCTCTTAGATCAATAGTAAAATTAGCCTAATATTTGTTAGGTGAGCAATGAAGTATATATGGCTTTGTAATTTGTTTTTATATGTTTTTTTTTTAAGAAAGAAGACCAAAAGTTATATAAATAATTTTCTGTACCAAAAATTATAAATATAGAATATTAAAATTAATATGTATAATCTTTCTTGGAAGCTACTTATATTAAAACATAATTACTTCATCATATATGTCTGGTTATCTACATTTTAATAAATTTTTAAAAATAATCAATCGTTTGCAAAACGAAATAAAAATTTCCTTATATGTTCGTCTTTCGGTAATAAATATTCTAAAGACGGAAATAAACTGCAGAGTAACGCTGAAAACATCGATTTTTCAATTAAAGCCATCGTTCTCGCAAACGCAGGTCGCTGTAAATTTGGTTTTCGCATTGTGATGTCGCATTAATGTAAATTTCAACCCCAACTCTGGGGACGTTTTATGGCTTCTCTTAAGGATAAACTACATAGATATTCTTGCAATTCTACCAACGAAATATCATAACGATAAGAAACTTTCAGTAAAAAGAGTCAACAAGGAATTTATGAACACAGCACTTTGATAGTAGATAATACTGTTAGAGTAAACGATTTCTTAAAGACTATAGTGGTTTTAGATGTAAAAGTTTAAATGTAAAAATAAAAGAAAAAGAAATTTTTATATTGTTTATTTAATTAATAAGATCAAGCTTCTTCAGGTAAAGAATACACAGTGTGCCCCATCAATCAGTTCATTCAATAATATTTATATTCTTACTAATAATACTAAAGATTTCTGCTAATAAAAAAACTGTCAAATATGACATAACAAATATAATTGAAGCCTTCTTCTTAGAGGAAAAGAAGCCAAGGCAAGATAATGGTGAATCTTTATCATAAAGACCTCCTGTGACAGCAGCGTCTTCGATGCAGGCAAAAGTGGAAGAACATTTTATTATGAACTCAATAAATACTACTACTGCTACTATTTCTTGCATTGAAAAAATCTAATCACAGCCCTATCTTAACAATTGGAGTTCTTTATTTTCTTGAACATTTTAAACACTCATAAACGGCCCAATACATTGCTCCCATATCTCCTGTCAATATGCAGCCCAATTAATACAAGCTAGATGTAACTTTACACACAGACATCTAAAATATAACTGCACATGTTGGCACACATCCGTTGGCTACTCTATACGCCAGCGCTCCGCACGGTGTAAACGTGTACTACTTCCCAGTTATCCCTCGTAGAAACCACAAATATTTTATTCTGTATTTTTACCTGTTTTAATAAAAAATATGATTAAATCCCTATATTATAATTTTATTATAGTTTCGTAGTAATGTTAAAAGTAAAGTTAGCCATCGTTCCACCTTCAATTTTAAAACATGCACATTGTTCTCTATTCATGTAAATCGTACGCTAATGGAAAAATTTTGTACATCAATTAAAGTATCTCGGTTTGTTTTAAAAAAAATAGGGGGATGTCGCCCGGAGCAAAGTACTTTGTATTATGGTTTCTTTCTCTCGCGCGGAAACCTTTGTACGAAAGTAAGCGGTTTTCCGGTGACTAAGGAAAGTTCCACGAGACTTCCTTTGAGAACGATTGCCGCGGCCAAAGTGAATTGCTCGCCCCGGCGGACTGAATAAGGTAAATACGGAATTTTATTTTAATCCTTTGATGCCATCCGCGAAACACTTTTCGCTTTGTGTTCCGCGCTGATGTTTTTTTTTTATTATTTGCCCAATTATTAGTTACTGCGAATTAAAAAACAAGCGTGTAGCAGGTGCTCAACATTAAACATGCCTACATGAAGGTTTTATATTTTTGATGATAGAGAAAACTCTATGTTTTATAAAAAGGCAGAAGGAGGAATAAAGATATTTTAACTAATATATTTATTATAGGTCGCTAAAAGAATGTCCTAAATATACCGGGTGTTTCTAAATGAATATTGGGGTTTTAACGCTTTGTAGTACTTATTACGTAAAACTTAAAATCATAATTAATACATGAAATGAAAGAGCCACTCACACAGTTCTGTTTGTTGGTACGCGCATGCGCTAGAGAGACCTAGTAACAAAAATAGTGACTAGTGAACAGAAAGCTTTTTGTGTTCTGCACTTTTCAAATTAAGATCAGATGCGATCCTCCAAGTGACAATCACATCCGTACATGGTATCATCATGTATATGTTTGTTTATGTTTGTTTATTTTTGGTACATATTTCTTAAAAAATACACATCAAACAAATAAACTACAAAAAAACATACATAAAATTTTAAAAACACAGACTGTCTTTCCAAAAAATAGAGTACGGGACGACCAAATGTTTCTGAAGAGAGTGTTGAGCGAGTGAGAGAGTTTATCACACGTATACAATGAAATCAGTTTGGAAGGTCAGTCGTATGACGAAATATGCTCACATTGAACACTTGTAAACTTGTATGTATACATTTTTGAGTTGCTCTTTCATTTAATGTATTCATTATGATTATAAGTTTTACGTAATAAATATTACAAAGCGTTAAAACTCCGATATTCAGTTAGAAACACCCGGTATCATTTTTGGGAAATAAAATATTTATTTTTAATAGCTCAATCTATAATTGGTGGTAATGCATTTATGTCTAGAGATATCTTGGATTGATGAGGCTTTTACTTGGTGAAATTCCTTTATATAGGGATCTTATCATCTGCCTGATAAAGCCACTGTGTGGCGAAACAATTGTCGCAGAGCATCAACATTAAATTGTGTAAATTCTCAAAATCGAAGTGTTTTATTTATCACCTATATAGAGAAATCACTAGAAAAAAACTTTAATTTGTTGATAAGACAAGCTGGAATATTTATATTTTAGTTAATAATTTTATTGCAGATTGTCTACAGAATATCTAATCAATCATATAAAATATTTTTTTGTGGTTATAATAGTAACTTGATTACATACGTAGATGCTCAAGACGATGTCTATGGACTTCAAAGCAATTTTGGAGTTATTTTACAAACGCAAGTTTAACTCGTTCACTTCCTCTGTAATAATCTGACTGTGGGTAAAAATGATGTATTGTTGCATATACTCATGATTTATTATTGGTGTGTGGCAGAAGATGTCTTTCAATTTTCACAAAAAAATATAAATCTGCTGAAGTAAAATGTAAAGAACAAGGCTTTATAAACAAAATTCAATATTTGTTGGACAATGCGGATTAAATTGTAAGATTCTGAAGTAATACTGTGTATAGTTAACTCTAAAAGTTTTGGATTTTGATTATAATTGGATTTTAAGCAGAGGTAAATTAGTTTGGCTTACATGTTCTTTAGAGCAAAATATGGAATATTCTTAAGTAATACTTGGTAGTACAGTTAACACCAAAATGGCTCCAAATGCCTTTCCAAAATGTTGGCTGAAAAAGATATTACATTTCTTTCTCAAGCAGTTAACTACACTAATAAAGTATTAGTCAAGAATATTGCAAAATTTGCTCCAAAGATCTTTAGGAACAAAAAACATGTAGACCAAATTATTTTACCTCTGCTTAAAATCCAGTTATAATCGAAATCCAATTAGTGGGGCAGCCATCATGGTTTTAACCGCATATTTTTTTGCTGAAGCAATAATTCTTCTAACTATACTTGAAAATATTGCTTAAGAATTTTTTATATTTTGCTTTAGTGTTAATAATTGGGTGCAGAGTAGTGATTTTATAAAAATGTATTTGTTAGCAATTTGTAGAAGTTTGTTAGTCGATGAACAAAAAAAACTTAACTACTACTTCACAGACATCAACATTATTTTGAAACATGTATTTACGAGAATCTTAGTATGGATCAAATTTTTGGCATTTAAAAGTACGCAAAATTTATTTCGAAATTACTTGCGGAATTTAGATCACTATAGTTTAAATTAAAACTTTTAGAATCTTTATAACTTTACGATCGCTAGAATCCTTAGAAACTTGATAATCTTTAAATTCTATAAAATTTCTGAAATTCTTACAATAAAAAATATAGCATCTTTAGAATTATTAAAATAATTATAATAATATGTAATTATACAAATTGGAGAATTATTAAAACTGTTTGAATCTTTTGAACTTCCAGAATTTTTAGAAACTTTATATTCTTTTGAGTATTGAGTATTGATAGAATGTTTCTTAATACTCATTTAATTCTTTTAATTTTTTTAAAGAAATTTTTGAATTTTTAGAATGGTTGGAATCCTTATAATATGCACGATTCTTTGAGTTCAAATATTGAATCCTAAATTTTTGAAATCTTTAGAACCTAGTAGAAATTTTAGAAGAGTTTTTGAAATGGTTCTAATTAACTAAATTTAGAATATTAGGATTTTGATTGCTAAACCATAAGAAACTTTAGAATCCGTAGACTTTAGATTTTATAGGAAATAAATATTTCATTTTCTATTGAATTTTCAAACTCATTAAATTCTAAACAATAATTTTTAGAATTTTTAGCGTTTTAAATATCCTTAGAATAATTAGAATTTTTAGAGCTTGGAAAATCTTTTCTTTGTATAATTCTCGGAATACTAAATTGTTTGTTTTTTTTATCTTTGGAACCTAGGTTTTTGTTAGAATCATCAGACTCTTTTATATTTTCATAGAATTTTTAGAATAATTAAAATCTTTGTAATCCTTGGACCTTTTTAAATATATTGAATGGTAAGAACTTTTTAAAATTTTATTTTATTATTTACATTAGAATCTTTAAAATCTTTATATTCTTTAGAATATTTAGTACCTTCAGAATAATATATCTATAGGAAATAATTATTTGATTTTCTATTGAATCATTAGAATTTTCAATTTCATTAAAATCTAAACCAGTTTTTTAGAATTTTTAGCGTTTTAAATATCTTTAGAATACTTAGAATTTTTAGAGCTTTGAAAATCTTTTATTTGTATAATCTTCGGAATACTAAATTGTTTGTTTGGAATCTAGAGTTTTGTTAGAATCATCAGACTCTTTTAAATTTTCATAGAATTTTTAGAATAATTAAAATCTTTATAATCCTTGGACCTTTTTAACTCTATTCAATGGTTAGAACTTGTTAAAATTTTAGAATTCACTTTATTATTTATACTAGAATCTTTAAAATCTTTATATTCTTTAGAATATTTAGTACTTTCAGAATAATATAATAGATATAATATATAGAATATGAATATTCTGTAGAATCTTCATACTCTTTAGATTTCACCGAAACTTTCTTTAGAACCTTTAGAAATTTTAGAGAAATTTTTGAAATATTTAGTTAATTAATATATTAGGATTTTGATTTCTGAAAACTTAAGAAACTTTAGAATCTTTAGACTTTAAATTCTATTGGAAATAAATATTTGATTTTCTGTTGAATTTTCAAACTCATTAAATTCTAAACAATAATTTTTAGAATTTTTAGCGTTTTAAGTATCCTTAGAATAATTAGAATTTTTAGAACTTGGAAAATCTTTTATTTGTATAATTCTCGGAATACTAAATTGTTTTGTTTCTTTTATCTTTGGAACCTAGGTTTTTGTTAGAATCATCAGACTCTTTTATATTTTCATAGAATTTTTAGAATAATTAAAATCTTTGTAATCCTTGGACCTTTTTAAATATATTGAATGGTAAGAACTTTTTAAAATTTTATTTTATTATTTACACTAGAATCTTTAAAATCTTGATATTCTTTAGAATATTTAGTACCTTCAGAATAATATATCTATAGGAAATAATTATTTGATTTTCTATTGAATCATTAGAATTTTCAATTTCATTAAAATCTAAACCAGGTTTTTAAAATTTTTAGCGTTTTAAATATCTTTAGAATACTTAGAATTTTTAGAGCTTTGAAAATCTTGTATTTGTATAATCTTCGGAATACTAAATTGTTTGTTTGGAATCTAGGGTTTTGTTAGAATCATCAGACCCTTTTAAATTTTCATAGAATTTTTAGAATTATTAAAATCTTTGTAATCCTTGGACTTTTTTAACTCTATTCAATGGTTAGAACTTGTTAAAATTTTAGAATTCACTTTATTATTTACACTAGAATCTATAAAATCTTTATATTCCTTAGAATATTTAGTACTTTCAGAATAATATAAAAGATATAATATATAGAATATGAATATTCTTCATACTCTTTAGATTTCACCGAAACTTTCTTTAGAACCTTTAGAAATTTTAGAGAAATTTTTGAAATATTTAGTAAATTAAAATATTAGGATTTTGATTTCTGAAAACTTAAGAAACTTTAGAATCTTTAGACTTTAAATTCTATTGGAAATAAATATTTGATTTTCTGTTGAATCGTTAGAATTTTCAAACTCATTAAAATCTAAACAAGTTTTTTAGAATTTTTAGCGTTTTAAATATCTTCAAAATAATTAGAAACATCTTCGGAATCCTGAATTGTTTGTTATTTTTTTTCTTCTGAATCTATGTTTTTCTCTACTACCCTTAATATTTGTAGAAATTAGTGAGACTCTTTTATATTTTCATAGCATTTTTAGAATAATTAAAATCTTTATAATCCTCAGATCTTTCTATCTATATTGAAAGGTTAGAACTTTTTAAAATTTTAGAATTTATTTTATTATTTACACTAAAATATTTATATTCTTAAGAATATTTAGTACCTTCAGAATAATTTAATATATGGAATATAAATATTCTGTAGAATCTCAGACACTTTAGATTTTACAGAAACTTTAGATTTTCTTTTTTTTAATTTAAAGTATATTTAGATTTATTCAAATAATAATATTAATAATATTTGTGATCAATCCCCACAAATCCCAGCTCCTAATTCCCTATCACCGTAACAATAATCCTGCCCACGATATTCATATCTCCAACATAACTGTTTCCCCTTCTACATCCATAAAATACCTAGGCATTACCATAGATCGAAAAGTCAATTTCAAACACCATACAGCTTCAAACAAAACAAAAATCATAGCTAGAGCCAAAATGTTCAGAAACCTAACTTACAAAAAGAACGGTATATCTATAAAAACAGCGGTTAAAATATATAAAATGATATGCCGTCCTCTACTCGACTATGGTAATGTCCTTTTCTCCAACTCCTGCAATCCTACTATCCACAATATCCAAGTTAGCGAGCGATCCTCCCTAAGAACTTTAACCAAAATCCGCCACCCCAGTAATCCTCTACACAATCCCTCTAGCCAACTCCTATATGACTCTACCTCTGTTATCCCCATCAAGGAACGTCTTCTATACTTAAGTGAAAAATTTTCCAAAAATCCCTTCAACCATCACATCCTTATCCTCTACTGCTTACGCAGAAATCCTAACCTAACCCCAAAATTCAAAACCCCTCCATTTACTACTTTCGAATTCATCACATCACATCATCCATCATCATCATCATCATCAGAGACAGACTGAAGTGACACATCGACAAGGACAAATCAGGGCTGAAAGACCGCCGGTCGATAGCCATTTAACAGACTAACATCCTAACACTCATATCATCATAAATGTATTATATTTGTCTTATCTGTATTTTTTGTCTGTTAATAAAGATGTTGTATACAGGGTGTCCCATTTTAATCCGCCAGTAGCGATAATTCTGAAACTTTGCATTGAATCAAAAAGTGTTCCAAATGAAAAGTTAATGGTTCTGAGGGGGACATCTGATGCCGTAGACTTTGCCCCCCCAGCCCCCCAAGGGGGGCGGGAACAGAGGGCAACTTTAAAATTTTAAATGGAAACCC